>OY986438.1:160505510-161105510 GCA_963920525.1 Dichetophora obliterata
ATTGTCCAAAGATATAAGCAATCAAAAAAGGACGCGTTACGATACAAAAAATGGAAGTTATTTTTATACAAGCCATAACATAAAACGTTACGATACATACGTTACGATACAGATTTATCCCTTCAAATAAGTACAATTTTTTATAGTTTTATTTATTTAATTGAACTTAAAAATCATATAAAGTGTAATTCAGGTCCGTAAAAATAGAAAACTGCAAAAAATTGGATTAAACTTTGTATTATACGAGTATTTATTAGACTTATAAAATTGCTACTTTTGTTAAAATTTTTCAACTTTTGTCACTGTTTTTCTACTTTTTTTGCCATTCATCATGTTTGTTGCCATTTTTTCAAAATTCAAATTGAGATCAGCTCTCAGTACTCACACAATATAAATTTAAAAATGTTTTCTCTGTTATAAAGGTTAAAAAAATTTTCAGTAACATTTTATTTTTCAGTCTCGGTAGACCTTTTGGTGGTAATGCCCATATCATACCTTCCACTTGATACATTGATACTTGATTACGAATATCAACCATTTCCATTAACCACTTTCTCTTCAATTACTTTTCAAGAGTAAGAACTGTCAGCTCAAAGTAAAAATAAAATCAACGGAGTTCTCTTCTGATTAAATTCTGTTTAAGTCATGATTCAATTATATATAAGGTTGAGTAAGCTGAGAGCACATATCTCTCGGAGCATGTCAAAAACTGCTGTTTGGTGTTGTTATCTTTTACTTTGACATTCGCCGATCCAAATTCCATCCATGCAGCGTTTTCGTTTGAAAATGTCACTGGGCAATTTAAAAAAGGAAACGTTTTCCTTGTTCTAATAGTTTTGGCGATTCGCGTACTTTTTCGGCATTTTGAGGTAGTAACAAAAACTCAAACTCCAAGAAAATTGTTTAAAAACTATTTGAAACACAAATTTAATATTAAAATCCAATAGTTTGACTTCTAGTCAGAAATTTTAATTTGATTGTTTACTTGTCTTTTTTTGTTTTACTTTGACATTTTGCAATCCAAGTTTTGTTGTTGTATGAGAACTTATATATAATTGAATCATGGTTTAAGTTTGTTATTTTTTAAGGCTTCCACATAAGCTGTGTTCTCTTACTTTCTCGTACTCATACTTTGAAATTTAGAAATATATTAACTGAATGTAATATTTATTCAGCAACACTATTTTTGCTTTTGTTCAGCACTTTTACGGAAAGAACTCACTGTGCTGGAAACGCGGTGTTGTTGGTGGTTTGTTTCTTCAAGAATTTGTTGCTGTTTATTGTTGTATTACAGCGGGTTTTTTCACAGGAACGCATTAAGAATTCAATCATTCTGTTTTTGGTATGTCTGCAATCAACATCGAATCTCCCACATCATGCGTTTTTAACCGTTAACTAAATGTTGAATACCCATGCCGTCATATATCTGGGACATCATCAATTTAGGACATCGTATTAAACCACAAAAATAAAAATATTACGAAAATGTAGGCTGCTCTGTAGGGTGTCATCGTCCTCCGCCGTCCCGCGCTATCCGCGCAGTCTATTTGATTTCGTTAAGCTTCTCAGACAAGTTGTCGTTTAAGTCGGCATAAAATACCTCTTAGCTAGTTTATTTAATAAGTTCTCATTACTATCTCATCAATTCAAGATATTGAAAGATAAAAGTCAAGTCAGTGAAACGATGCGACAGATGAACGGAGCCCATCGCATGCCGAAGTAAATCATATTTCATGTAGAATTTGAATATGAAATAAAATAAAATAAAATAAAATAAAAAGACAAAAAATATAAAAAGACAGCAGAAGAAAAGAAACTTAGCTACAAGCTAAGGCTATTCCAAAATAACAATAAAACAAAAACAACAAAAACACCCGATTTAAGACAAAAATATTTTTTGACTACATGCCGAACGAACGAGCAACTAAAAGCCAGGCACAGTCTCAAGAATCCAACGAGGCTTATTTAAGAGTTGAAAGCTGATATAAAAAAAAACAAAAACAAAAAGTGACTAGAGAGCAAAAAGCAGCAAAGTATATTCAAGACACAGATACAGAAATCTTACAGATTGAAAGCAAAGCAGAGCTAAGCTGAGCCAGAAACACCTGTCAAACCGGCCACGAGCAGAGCAAAGTGGCCACTGCAAGAACAACAACAACAACAACAACAACAACAACAACAACAACAACAACAACAACAACAACAACAACAACAACAACAACAACAACAACTAACAGACATATAGTCGGTGCTGTGAGTTGGTTGGTATTGAACGGGTGATTGGGGCGCTTGGTAAAGCATCAATACCGCCGACGCCGCCAACAACAACGGCAAGAACAACACTTGATCGAACGAATGAACGTACGAGTCGATCGTCACTTTATGGATGAATGACACACGGTATCTGTGCGAAGGAACGTTCAGACGACAACAACATCATCAACAACAACAACAACAAGAAATACTTCAAAACAAGCACTGGCTACAACATCTCGCATGTATTTTAGATACACGAAATGCAGCGCTTGGATGCGCATTTTTTTTTTCGTTTTGTGCGAGATCCGTTGAAAATCTATTAAGAATCATCATATAATCAACTTTGAGATTGCGAGAAGTGGGCACAAAACAAAAGCAGAAAAACAATCACCCAAAAGATAAACACACACAGATAGGAAGCAACAGCAGCGGAATCAGCAGCAGCGGAATCAGCAGCAACAGCAGATGCATAGATGGATAGCTTGCTTAGATCGGAAGATAGATGGAAAGATGCGGATGACATTACATAAATTATTATTTAATCATGAAATTGTAGCAACTTTTTCCATTGTTGTGGCAAGTTGATCAGTTTTTGTGTTTTCTTCTTCCTCTTTTTGGTAGCTGTTTGTGTGACAGACATGCCGACAGATGCACCAATTGTCTCATGCACGTTAAAGCAGATTGGTAGCTATAATTGATTTATTAGCTGCTGGTGCTGCTGAGAATGATTTGTATTTTGTTTTTGTTGCTATTTTCGAAGCAACGGATTTGTATTTAATTTTATTGTTTTGTTATAGCTAATTGTAGATTAAGAGTTTGAATTGAAATTAGAAGGCGTGACATGAAAACAATTTTATTTGTTTTACAGTTTTGTTTAAGTGGATTAATTGTCTGATCCGGTGAAGAGCGGCTTCGTGGTGGGGAATATAGTATGGGGCCATTTTTTTTGATGGAGTGGACCAATCAAAAGTGTGAGTTGTTATAAAAACAACAAAAAACAATCGGGTTACTAAAGAGTGTGTGTAAACAAATTATAAATACACACTTTGTGACAGAGCTCTGAGCATTAAAACAAAATTTAAATAGATTTATAAAATAAACATACCCACTGAACCATAAGCGAAGTTTTTTGAGTAAGGTGAGAGTTTTGCGAACGTTTTTGGATAGTGTTTTTTTAATTTCTGCTTGCTATAGAAGATTAAATTCGTTAAAACTTTTCCCATAAATAAAAACTTTACCGTTTTTTGCAAAATTCATAAAATTGATTGATACAAAAAGGATTCATTTCCGAGTGCCGAAAAATAATTGTTCTCTAGTTCATTTTCTAACTCATTTCCGAAGAAAAAAGGTTCGTTTCTGAGAGATATTTTCGTCTGGCGATTGATTGAAAAAGGGTTTATTTCCGAGTGCCGAAAAGAAACTTTTCTTTGGTTCTATTTTTAACTCATCCGAACATAAAAAGTACAATTTATGGTTATTTTTTAAGTCATTTCCGAACAAAATTGGGTTCATATTTGAGAGGCATTTTAGTCCGTCGAATGATACAAAAAGGGTTCATTTATGAGTGCCGAAAATGAACATTTCTACCCGAAAAGGTTCATAAATGAATTTGAAAACGGTAGTTTTGGTTCACTGGGTACCTATTGTATATGCCTTTTGTTGAAGTAAAAATAATTGTTGAAGTAATAAATAATAAATAAGTAAGTAAAGTAATAAGTAATAAATAATTGTTGAAGTAATAATAATCGGGTTACTAAAGAGTGTTGGCAAACAAATTATAAATACGCACTTTGTCACAGACCTCTGAGCATTAAAAGAAAATTTAAAAAGGTTTATAAAATAAACATACCCACTGAACCATAAGCGAAGGTTTTGAGTAAGGTGAGAGTTTTGCGAACGTTGTTGGATAGTTTATTTTTAAATTTTTGATTTTTTATTTTATCGCTTAAAAGTGCTTGCTATAGAAGATTAAATTCGTTAAATCTTTTCCCATAAATAAAAACTTTACCTATTTTGCAAAATTCATAAAATTGATTGATACAAAAAAGATTCATTTCCGAGTGCCAAAAAACAACTTTTCTCTAGTTCATTTTCTAACTCATTTCTGAAAAAAAACGATTCGTATCTCAGAGGCATTTTCGTCCGGCGTTTGATTCAGAAAAGGTTCATTTCCGAGAGCCGAAAAATAACTTTTCTATGATTAATTTTTTAGCTCATTTCAAAAGAAAAAAAGGTTCGTTTCTGAGAGGCATTTTTGTCCAGCGATTGGTTCAGAGAGGGTTCAATTCCGAGTGCCGGAAATAAACTTTTCTTTGGTTCTATTTTTAACTCATATCCGAACAAAAAAAGTACAATTTATGGTACTTTTTTAAATCATTTCCGAACAAAATTGGGTTCATATTTGAGAGGCATTTTAGTCCGACGAATGATACAAAAAGGGTTCATTTATGAGTGCCGAAAATGAAAATTTCTACCCGAAAAGGTTCATAAATGAATTCGAAAACGGTAGTTTTGGTTCACTGGGTACCTGTTGTTTTTGATATGCCTTTTGTTGAAATAAAAATTATTTTTTTCAGCAAAAAAGCATTTTAAATCTCAACATAGTCTCCTTTTAAATTGATACATTTAGCCCAGCGTTTTTCCATTTTTTTTTATTTCTTCAAAATGTATGCATTTCAATCCTTGATATAAAATCTATTATCAAGGTCCTCAAAATAGGCGTTTGTTTCAGTGATAACCTCTTCATTCAACCTATCCCGAGTAAAAATAAATACTCTTTTAGATTGAGCCAGACAGCGGTCGAACAGAGCCTATTTTTTAAATATTTTTCTCCACCGTACAAGGGTCGTTTGTACGAATTTTTGGAAAAATAGCGGCCGTACAAGTGTCGTACAGCGACCGTACAGCGCCGTACAGCGGCTGCACAGAGTCCTTTTTGAAATATTCTCGGATATGCAATGGGCGTATAGCGGCCTTATGTCGGCCGAGCGCTGATTATTTTCCAATAAAAATGAGCAGTTTTTTACCGAACTTAAAAAAAAAAAAAAAAAAAAATGAGTGCGATACACAAGTAGCAATACTTTTAACATCAGAATCGCCGAGTGAGGTTTGCTTATGTTGTTGTGCATACTTTTGCTGTTTTATAAGAGCTTTGACAAATTTGGTGGCTCACAACGGGCGATAAGTGACCGTGAAATTTAATTTATGGCTTTTACTCCCGTTGTTTGACTCAACTTGCGGCCGCTAGGGTTTTTAGATTACTTTTAGACCTTATTCGACCGCTGTTCGCCCGTTAATATTTTTACTGGGTTCTCTGAAATTGTTGTATAAAGAACGTTGTTTGTTATTACTTTTGTTTTTGTTGCGTTGTTTGCTATTTATAAGAAATTTTAATTAATAGGATAGCATATTAGCATATTAAAAAATGTCGTTTGTTTTCTCTTTCATAGACAATAAATAAAATAAAATCAGCTTTTATAAATTATCATTAAGCTGTCAGAAACTGAGTTGTCATGAAAACATTTTAAGAAATCCAAAGTAATAAAAAGCACAGCAAATTTGGAAACCTAACAAAGATGTTTTAATAATACTTTATATATAAAAAACTAATCTAAACAAATGTAGTCCCGTTAGTTTTAAAAGAAAATCGTTGCTTTGAAAAAATATTTTTTTTTTAACAAATATTCATTATGTGGATATTATAAAATTAAATTTAAATCATTATCTTAGGTGAGTTTTTTAATTATGTGCTTTCTTCTTCAAAATTTAAAAAAGACCAATATCAAAACACAAAGACCAAAATTCTCCAAAATTATTTTAAGATTAAAGTCCGTTTAACAACCTTTCCAATAATAGTTGAAACTTAAAATTCGGTTACGAAATTTTATTGATTAATCAAAAAATATTTGTTTCTAGATGTTAAAATGACCATATCTCATGAACCCATTAAGTCCCTATCCTAATTTTTATATTGGAAAGGTAATTTTGCCAGCATTAAGAAAAAAACCACATTTATTTTTCTTTTTTAAATGTTGTTTTTCGAACCACATTTCAACTTTGAAATCAATTACCTTACTGCAAGGGAATGGAACCTATAACCATCAAAATTTTCTAAAATTATTATAAGATTTAAGTCCGTTCAGTTACCTTTCCAACAGTAGTTCACACAATGGGTTAAAAATTTTTTAAGATATGAATTTTCGTAAAACTGGATATTCAACGTTTTTCTCGATTTTAATCATACTTTGTTCGCTCTGCTCCGTAACTCCGCCAAAAAACATGCCAAATTTTTTTCCTTCCAATTAAGTGTATTAGTTCCGTCAATGACACTACATGCAAAATTTGACCGAAATCCGATATGGTCATTCCGTATCTAATTTTTATTTTTTCGGTACGTTTAAAATAGAATTCCAGTCAATATCGAGAGCTTATATTCAATATGACCTATTTGCAAAAAAAGCTTTTTTTCAGGAGATCAAAAAACCGTTTAAGTCTTTCAGTGCACAAATTTTAACCAACAAAAGTACCAGAATATTGTATTCAAAGGATGACAAGCTGCCATAAACAAAAAAAAAAAATTTAGTGAAATCTCATACAGTTTGTTTAAGTGTAGATATGATGTTTTATATATAAGACTAGTATAAAAGCCTGTCTTACGACAGGTCCTCCACACACTTACTTTTTGGAGCAATTTGCCATAAGCAATTTTTCCTCTTTTTAAAGCTTGTGTTTTTACAAATACAAATGTAGAAGTGCAAAAAGTCGAGTTTAGTAACAATCATATTCTTTCACAACTTAAAAAACTGTCCTTGCAACAATCATACGTAGCAACTCGGGTGTCGTTTCGCGGCTGATACAATTATATTTTTTGGTACAATCGACTCAAATCGAATCAAAAGAATTTCATTAAATTCGTCATAAATTTTTTATAAAAAGATGAAAAAAGAGGTAGTTAGATCAAAAACGTCAGGCTGAACGTTTGTGATAACAGTATGTCTTGTAAAAGTGCTTTACTGTAAAAAAATAATTACAGTTTGAGAAATACTGTGTGCGGAGCGGCATGCTTGCCTTTTATGTATAAAGATGTGCATACTTTCAGGCTGAACAGTTTGAAAGATATTGGGCACGGAGCAGAGAGCTTGTCTTTTATATATTAAGATATATTTTTTCTTTAATGGAATCAGTAGATAAGTCTTTTTATTCAATAGGAAAAGTAAGTTATCCATGAATTCATTGACTCGATTTTATTCAGATTTTAAGACTGATGTTAACAATATTAACAAAAACAAAATAAAAATATCAAAATAGCAGTAAAGAATGGTATTGGACTATTAATTTTATTGCTTACACTTACAGCCGTATTCTGGCAAATTAACAAATTGTTAACCAGTATTTTGAATACATCTATGTGTTAGTTGTAATTTTTTTATTTCAAAACAAAATTTGAAGCTCAAAAATAAAAAATTTTGACTACTTTTCAGTTATTGACAATTTTAATAAAAAATTTTTGTTTTTTGAACTTTAAATTTTGTACTGAAAACAACAAACACATAGAAATATTCAAAATACTGGTTAACAATTTGTTAATTTGCCAGATAGGGCTGTTTATATAAGAATATAATAATATAAATATATTGATATTCTGATAAAATTGCAGACTTCAATTCTTGGAATTGGTTGCAGTTTTTTGCTTGATAGGCAGCGGAGCTATATGCAAAGATCTCCCTCCTTCTATTAGTTAGTTAGCTTAAAGTGGGCCCATGTGCACCGCGACCCATGGAATCTATTGTGCATGCCCTTAATGAGCACTCCAAATTTAGGTTTTTTATATATTTAACTCTGTCTCTGACTTGGTGCTCCAAATTGTTGACGGGGCACTACTTCCCCTCCAAAATGGAGGCGTCTTAGGCTGTGGATTGCCGAATATTCACATAGAATGTGTTCAGGGGTTTCTTCTTGCTCCTCGCATAGTCTGCAAACGTCTGATTCAGAAAGACCCATCCTTTTAAGATGGTATCTGAGTGAGCAGTGACCTGGGAAGAAACTGGTGAGAATTCTTAGGTCTGCTTTGGTAAGCTTGAGTAAATCTTTGGATTTGGCTTTACTTAGAGTTAAAAATTTCTTAGATTGCCTCTGTCCATTAGTGTTGTTCCAGTGGCACTGAAATTGCTTATCGTCCTATATTATTATTTATTTTTTTAGAATGTAGCCTTTTGTTAAGCTTCTGAATGGTTCAGGTCCTATCAGAGTTCGAGACGCTCCTCTTTTGGCAAGGCAGTTCGCCCTTTCGTTGACCTCGAATCCTTCGTGACCTGGAACCCTCCATAATTCTATTTTGTTGCTTTGTCCCAGCGTACTAAATAGCTCTACGCAGTTGGAGACTAGTCTTGATTCCAGTTCGTAGGCTTGAAGGGCTTTTAAAGCCGCTTGACTATATGAAAGTATGTAGATGGATGTAAGCTCCCTTTGATTTTCTGCGGAGACATCCTCTGACACAAACTTCAATGGCATATACCTCCGCCTGAAATATTGTCGCCGTGTATCCCATTGGAAGAGCTTTTTGCACATTTTCGAGTTTTGACTCATCAGTGTACCATATCTGTGAGCCAGGATCAACTGTGAAACTATCATTCCTCCATAGTTGCCTATTGAGCATAACGACCTTGTAGCGTTTTGAGAAGTTTACCCTCGGCAGCATCCTGTCGGGGATTTTTAAAAAGGTGTCATTTTCGAAGGTTTTGAGTATCTTCATGTGACTCGTAAAATTCTCTGCCTTGTAATCACAGATTTCCTTCACTCTTAGTGCACTTAGACATGCCTCTTTTTCGATAATGATCCTTATATTAGACTTATGGTCTTATTTTGTAAAATGTTCGCAATCACCTCACTTGGGTTTTCTTTTGCCTGGCAATAAATTTCATAAGAAAATTTTCGTGAAAGAAAGAGAGTCTGATTTACTTCATATGAAAATGAAGTTGTCAGACAAAAAACTCCCAAGTGAGAGGATTGCGTGCGTTTTACAAAATCAGGCAATTAGAGTTATGATTTCTCTTCTGCGGATAAGTTCCGTTGCCTAGTTATCATCTGAATCTGCATTAAAATTAATTAATATTCTAGGAGAACATCATTCGATTATAAAAGCACCTGTTATTTGTCCAATATCTTCCTCCGCTGATGATGCATAATCTACATCTATGCTTTTCAATGCATTAACTTCTCTATTTTGCCCTGCCATTGTAGTCTAACGCAAATTTCTTACAATTTTCTTGAATATCTCCGAAAAATTGTGTAGATGAGTTCTTATGTATTCGCTTACAAAAAACCTGTATTTTAGATAAGTCAAAAATTTAAGGGGAAAACTGTGCTAAACTCTTTTTTTTTATTAAATAAATCTCATAGGTGGCAGACGAGTCAACGATTTCTTTGCCATGAAAAACTAATTTTCGTGGAAAATGTAGATAGGTCATATTGAATGTAAGCTCTCGAAAAAAAAGTTTTTTATGTTGTTAAAAAAAAAGAAGTAATAAGTATAAAACCTCAGCCTCATCTGAAAAAGAAATGTAAAACTGCCAAAAATTGCTATCAGTTTTGTTTAATATTTTAAAGAGAGACTGAAATTTAAAAATTTATTCTGAAAAAAGGGTCAACGTAAGAACTAGAAATTTTTTGTAAAATATTCTTAAATATATTTTTTTAATGAATATCCCAGTAGGGGAAGTAATCATTAATGAACTAGTTATATAATGATTTCTTGCTTATGGGAGGTAGCTCCCTGCTAGATTACAACACACACAAATAAGGCATTATTTTAACATGGGCTTGTCATAGGGTAATGTGTGGTGCTTACATTCAGCATTACTTATAATAAAGAGGTAACCTTATTACATCCAGTGTTAGCAATAAGTCAAAGTATTACTAGTAACCACCTGCATTACCTAGAAGTCAAAGGTCAACTAATTACCACCTCCATTACCCATAACTCGGAGGTCAACTACTTACCTCCAGTATTACTTATAAGTCAGAGGGTAACTTATTACCTCTCGTATTACTTGTAAGTCAGAATGTAATCCATTACCTCCAGTATAACTTATAACTCAAAGAGTAACTAGTTAGCTTTATTACTGCCAAAAAGAGTACTCGTTGTTTTGTTTAAGTTGAAATTATTTTTTTTAAAAATATAATAATGTCTATATACATAAAGAGTTAAATCACGAAATTTTCACAAAACAAAAAAAGGAAGTTTAATACAAACATTTTGAAAAACTTAAAAAAATACAAAAGTACATTTTGTATAAAAAAATTACAAATTTTTATATAAATCATAAAAAAAAAAAATTAAGACAAATTAAACATCTAAATAACAAATTAATAAAAATTAGTCTTATTGTAATGAAGCATTTTTTGTTGACACATTTAATTTTTAAAGAAAATAATTTTTTAGCCCTTTTTTAGCTCTATTTCAAATTTTTCCTTCATGTGGATAAGTGCACATGCACCTAAAAATATATACTAATTTGATACTAATTTCGAAGTAATTATTTTAGATAACATTGCATGTTGAAAAAAAAAATAATAAATATCCACTCAGAAAACTTGAGGCAATTCTTACAATAGAGCAGTTGGACGACGTTTTTGAGATCCCTGAACTATCTTTAATGGCTAAACCATCATTGTTTTCTATAATTCATAAATTTTCAGAAACTTCAAAAGAATTACTAATGTCTGCGCAGTTAAATTAATTTTTCTTAAGTTAAAAATATATTTTTCTTTTTTAACTAGCAAACTAAATTTCTTTTGAGTCTGACCTTATTATAATATATAATTATTTCTTATGTTGATTTTTTATGATTTAAATACAAATTTTAAATGTTTGATAGTTTAAATGATTCTTTATTTTAAATAAAAATTCTAGTTTAAAATTGTTTTTTAAACGTTTTTTAAAATCGTTTAAATTATTTCTTTTATAAAAATTTTGTTTTCCAATCACACTTACCGTATTAATTTTTGTTTAAATATGTTGTTTTATTTCACTTTATAGTATAAACTTAATCAACCGAACGCATGAAAATCACTTTGAGCACTAAAAATCTAGAAATTGCACTTTACGCTTATTTGTTGTTTTTTATGTTTGAGGAGACAAAAAAAAAAATTGTTTATGCTTGAAAACATGAACTGACATAACACACAAAAATGTATTTTTGTTGTTAAATTATCAGGTGTTGCAACTTATGTTATTTATTTTTAAATCGGAAGCGAGGACATAAGGTTTTGAGTTGATAGGCTACATTCACGGCTGTTGTTTCGAGGCATTTTGTTTGACATTACTTATATACAAATTGCAAGCGAGGGCGTAATGACATGTGCCTACAGAATAACTGGTTACTGATCTAGTTATGGCAGTAATGACTTCTTATTTCCCCACTGGGATGTTTTTCGCAATGTTGCGTTTTCAAAAAGTGTCAAGATGTCTTGAGTTCAACGCAACCGATTTTATAGTATTTAATCTTGATTTCATCGTTAAGCCAATCGCTAAAATATTCTCTAGGATTGTTTGGGCCAAGGTTGTTACAAACGGGAAACTAAAAGATTCAAAATATCCAGCTTTTGAACAAATAGTTGTTTTAGTAAACGAAATAATTATATTTTAGACTATGTTGTTTAGAAAAGCACATTTATTAATATGCCAATGAATTTAATCGTTTCAAAAAGCATGGGATTAAAAGACCTAAACGCTTTTTGAAAACGAGTTTTTTACGCTACCTAGCGCTACTTTAAGAAACTTTCAAGTTTAACTTAATTTGAACAAACTAATTGTATTTGAACCTTTTACGTTATGTCTAAATAGAATAAAGTTTTAAAAAAGCCAAATAGTTCTAAGTATTTAAATTTAACCTGACCTTGTGCTACTCCAAAATAAATTTATTTCCCTTTTAATAGATATATAGATAATGCTAAAAACAACACTTTCTCGTTTTCTTCTTCTAATTTTAGGTAAGTTCAGTCAATAGCAGAATACTCAACATTCTCATAGCCACTTATTTTGGACAAAATACAACAACAAAAAAAAAACACTAAAAAAACGCCACCACTTAAGCGCTGCAGCTACACCGCAAATTCACCAAATTACTTCCTAATCGCATCAAATCAAGCTGGAAAATCAACATTTCCTCATGACCGCAACCAATGGAATAAAAAGCTATGAAAAATGCTCACACGTCCGAGTGTATTAGTGTTAGTGTGTGTGCTAGTGTTTTGGTGCTGCAGTTGTGGGTGTTGCAAACAGGTAAAAAAGTAATCACTCGGAAACACGACAAAAAATATAACTTTGCCACTTTACAACTTTTCAAGCTTTGCGACTACAGCAAGTCTCTTCCACCCTCTACCACTGACATGTCTGAGGTTTTCCACCTGTGCGCAGTTTGTTGTTGTTTTTGTTGCAATTTTTCACACTGCTGCAGTGCGTGCGCACGTGACGTAAAGTTTTTCACTTCAAACTCTGCCAAAGAATTCAATTCGAGGCAAACTTTTTTCTGCCACTTCGCCCCGTGCCCCTGTCCTAACGCTTGTAAAATAATATGCAGTATATGTATGAAAAATGTATTCATGCCATCGAACACGATTTGAGTAACATTTTTGCACACGGCACGCAAGAAAAACAAAGAAAAAAGGAAAATAAAAAAACAAACAACAAACATTTAAAGGAAAAACGGAAATTACCGGGTGTCGTTGGCGGCTTATAAAGCCGGCAGTTTAAGTATGAGAGCGGATGAGAGGAATGAAATGCAGAGGAAGGAGTTTGCTTAACAACGGGGCGTAGACTTTGGTGGGGTCAATTTTTTTATTATTCTTCTAAGAATTTTAGAAAAAAGAAAAAATATGAAAGGACAGTTAATATTATAGTTCGAAAATTGAAAATAGATTTTTATAAAAAATTCCATTTAGAATTAAAAACTAAAAAAAAAATAAAAAAGAAATGCAAAAAACTAAGATAAAAAAATTAAACATATTAAATAAAAAATTTAAAAATGATAATTGCTAATTTAAAATTACTGTGAAATAGAAATCGAACAGTAAATATTAAAATAAAAAATATGTAATTTAAACTACAAAATGAAAACATAAGAAACAAATACTGTATGTACATTTACGAACAAAACAATAGAATTACCTTAAGCTAAAAAAAATAAAAAAATTCAAGTTATTGAACACTTTTTTCAATTATTGTATATCGCTTTTTTAAAAAAGAGAAACATTGAAAGTACTTAAAAATCTGTACTGTTTTATAAAATTTAAGTGAACATTTGGTAGGCTCAATAGTCTAGTCTAGTGGTAGCGCGCTTGACTGTAGCTCAAAGATACCGGGTTTGAATCCTGGCCGGGCCATGGTCCTACGCTATCACCTTTTTCTCTTTATTTCTAATCAAGGAAACCTTGAAACACATCAATTTATGACGAAAAGTTGTAGTTGGTGGAGGTAGGAAAGTTTGTGGAGAGGAACGCTTAGTTACACAAAAGGTTGACTTGATTCCTCTGTTCTTCCATTCTGTGGTATTACAACGTGGAAAGTTTGTGGGGAGGAACGCTTAGTAACTTGATTTGACTGAGGTCAAGGCAATACACTTGCTTCAGATTTAATATCATTTATAGATTCTACAGCTTCTGTCAAGAACATCTTACATAAAAAGTTCACTTGATTCCTCTCTTCTTCCATTCTGTGGTATTACAACGGACCAATTATATGGTCTAAGTGGGCTGGTCTAAAGAACTGCCGCCACCTTAACCTAACCTAACCTAACCCAAGTGAACATTTTTTGTAACAGCTTAACTCCAAAAAAAACTAGGCCGATTTTTATGAAAACGTTTTGAAATATCGTATTTGTGCTAACTTACACTATAGTAGGTGTATTTTCCTTATAAATAAACTCCATGTTACTCTCTACTCTTTTCTCTTTTTGTGCTTCAGCTTGCAAACAAAACAAACAGATCAGAAAAAAAACGCATGCTCAGTTATTTAGCTTGGGCAAGTGCATGCGACAAGTAACCAATCATTTATATGTGCTAGTAAAAATTTGTTTGTATGCATTACATAATCTCGTTGATGGGTTGTTATACCAAAATCTAATTTTTTTTTATATTTTTCAATGCTGGTCAAGTGAATTATATCAGTGTAGAAGGGCTTTATGGATGATATTTCGGCAGCTCGTTTGTTTTCGTTGTGCGATAACCATGTCTGCAGATAAGTAAGAAGCTGAGTAAAAATATTAAAGAGGACAAACAATTTTTGGCAGAGTTTATAGATTCTTTTCCTTTTTTAATGCAATATACGCGATGCAATCGTCCATGTCACTCATAAATTTATAAAAACTAAATACACTCGTTAAACTCGTTGGAAAAAACAATAGAATCGGTAAGAAACATTTTGGTAAAAAAATCAAAAAAAGTTGTAGTTATTATTAGTAATTAATTATAAATACCTTTTGTTTTAGCTAAACAGACTGACATCTTTTTGGCATTGATTCATCGAATGTTGAACAAATACATTTGAGTATAGAGGACCAAGCGGATTGCATTTTTTCCAATAACTCTTCTTTATTTTTTGGTTTTTGTAAGCCACTTTTGTCCTTGACAATTTTTCATAAATTTTGTATTGGATTCAATACCGGTGGTTGCGAAGGTCACTGCATAATATCGATTCGATTGTCCGAAAACCACTTTGTAGTAAGTTTCGCTGTGTTTTGGGTCGCTAAAATTGCCATCTCATTGGTATTCGGCGTAGAGCAGCATAACCTCTTCTAGAATCTGAATGTAGAAATTCTTATCCATGTTGGTTTTTATCCGGAATAATGGTCCAACACCATACCACGAGAAGCATTCCCAAACCTTTATGTTTCCCCACCTTGCTTAGATGTTTTGGTGGTGTTAATTGGGCTTATTTGTTGGTTTTTTGGACGCCTAACCAACATTTTCATATCACTTCCATTCATATTCACCTTCGATTCATCGGACCACAGAACACTGCGATATTTTGTGGCCCTTCCCAATTTGCGAGCAGTTTGACGAAATGAATGCAGCTGGCTCTTTGTCTCTTAATAAGCATTGGCTCTTTACGCGAGTGTCTTCCAAAGAGTTTCTTCTCCACTAAGCGTCGTCTCACAGCTCCAAATAAAATTGTTACTGCTAGTTGTTCTTTGATAGCTCCAGCAGACATAAAAGGATTTTTAGCCGAGAGAAGTTTGATGCGGTCATCATCAAATTTTGTCGTTTTTCGTGGTCTGCCTGTTTTTGAGCTTTGTTTTGGAGAACGAAAGGCATTAAAATTAAAATGCTATGATTTTCCAATTGGCTTTGTCCCACTTCTCTTAGTTTGTTAATAATAGATCTTTCTTGATCTGAGCAGTTAGTTGCGCTACCCATTTTATACAATTTTCTGGAATGATGTGTTTTGTTTGAATGCTATTACTACAAGTTTTGTTAAAGACTTCTTAGCAGCAATAAATTTCAAAAACACGTTTAAGTTATCAGTGTTATCTATAGCACTTTTTTTAAGTTAATCTTCTATAAAAACGTGATTTGAAACGATATTTTGATTTCGATAAAAACAAAAAATGACATAAAAAAACATATAAATACAAGCACACCACGGCTTAGTTTGTACACAAACCAATTTCAAAGACATTTTTAACGTTGCAGTTGCTGTTGAAATGTCGGACAAATCTGGAGCAGTGGTCATCAACCCAGGGTTCAAACAACAACAAAGAGAGCTTTTCGAGTGCACAGCTTTACACTGAAACAAGAAGTTGTTCAAAGCTCTCGTACAAGAAGTTGTTCAAAGCTCTCGTACCATTAGGTTAGGTTAGGTTAAACCGGATGCCTTTGTGAAGGCTCACATAGACCAATTCAGGTCCTTAGTGGTACCGGTAGCGAACAAAAGGAACCTTTGTGTTTGTTTTTAAAAGTCTTTAAAGAATTGCGTTGAGTTCGCAAACCTTAGGAGGGATTCTAGAGACACCCTGGCTACATCTTTAAGCGACGGGAATGTCGATGAGCCTAGGTAATTTAGTCTCGATCTAAGTAGGGCGGGGCATGTGCATAGTAGGTGCTCCAGGGTCTCCACTGTGCCCGGTTCCTTGCACTTCCTGCAGTTGTCATCCGTGGTGATGCCAAGCTTCCTCGCGTGGGCTGCCGTCATGCAGTGACCAGTGAGCATGCCCAGTAGTGTCCTGCAATCTTTGCGCGGGCGTGCCAAGATGAACAGAGTTCGTTTTTCGCATTGTGCATTGCACATGATTTTCGAGATTTTGCACGATGTCGTATCTCTCCATCTACGATTCACTGCTATTGTGGCTCTTCTTTCGAAGTTCCTGTACAACTCTTGTAGCGGAGTAAGTACATGTTCTGCGAGTAAGTACATGTTATCGTACCATTAAGTGCAAGGAGATATTATTGAGTGTTTGGTTTTCAATATAACGACTTCTTTAATAATTTTGTGTTTGTTTTTCGCTAGATTAACATAGAAAATAGCAATATTATATATATATATATATATATATATATATATATTTTTTTTTATTTAAGTTACTTCGCAAAATAGGCTTCCCTTGCTCAAGAAGAATCCTCACTGAAGAGGAAATTATCTGGCCAAATCGTAGATTTATAACGCCATTACAAATTTCGAATCTTTTTGATTCTATTTAAAACTGTACTTTAATTGTGTCAGTCGCATCAGCGAATGGACCACAAGCACAATTACCGTTGGCTAGTCGCACTTCATGACCTCGGTGATGAAACGACGCGAGTCGAATGTTGAATGATATTATATATTTGTGTTCTATTTGTTAATTTAAATTTTTAATGTTTTATATTGTTTTGTTGTCATTTTAATGACAGATTTGAATAAGAAACATTGTAAAACAAGACAACGAGCAACATCCTTACCTCATGACCGCTCAAAGCATACTGACTTAAAATTTAAAGCACAGGGGAAAAAACAAATTTTTACGCAGTGTACAAACAAAGCGAGCCAATTACTACTTCGTGTGCAAAAACACAAAAACACACGACGCCCGCGTGTTATGGGAAAACATAACTGATCTAGAGTCTACTTTTATGAAAATTTGTAAGAGACAATCGAAAGCAAAGACAGCACTGTAAACTCTTCTTTGTGCGGTGCTTTTCAAAAGTTTAAGAAGAATTTTTTAAAAAAGAATTTAAATTTTAACGAAAGTAAAAAATAGAAAGTCAAAACTTTGATTTTCAAGACTTTTTTCTTGTTCTAAAAGTAGCGATGTTTTATGAAAAAGACGTACTTAAAACTTTGAAGATATGTAAATATTTCTGGTGACAAAATATCAGAAAGTTTTTAAAATTAAATTGAAAAAAATTCCAATGGTAAGAAGTATTTTAATAACAAAATTTAGGTTAGTTAAAAAGGGGCGAAAAAGGCGTAGTCAAAACCAAAAATGCATATATCTAATCTAGGTATGCACAAAATATGTGTATTAAAATTGAGTTAAATCCGACCACCCGTTTAGATGTATATTAAGGTCAAACAAAGAAACGAAAAAACAGAAAGTTTGTTTTATTAATATAACAAAGATGTCGATGGTATGAAAAAATAGATTTTTGCCATAAATTTTGCTTTGAAATTATTTCACTTAAATTATTTTTAGACTTGACTATTTTGTAAAGCATATCAAAGCAACATTTTGGAAAATATAAATGTGGCCAAAAAAATCATAAGTTGCCCTTGATTTTTTAATGATAAAAACAGTTCACACACTTTTGGGCAAAACTGAAAGAATTTTTGCAAATGACTATTGATATCAAAGGTAGTGAGAAATTGGAAATTTTACGTGTTTTTATTTTTACCAAAAAAGCAACTTTTAAGTCATGTTTTTAATAAAACATCTAGAGAATATATGTCATTTTCATATATTTCTATGCATTTTTAGAATGTAGGAGCAAAATACAAAATTTTTAATAAAGTAAGTTCTGCGTATTTCCAGCTTTAAAAAGTGTGTTCTATGCTATCCCGCTAAAATTTGTTCATATGCCAAATTTTTAATTTTTCTATTGCACATTCTAGCACAATTCCAGCACATCACATCAAAATACAAAAACTAAAGCTCAGAAAAAAATTAGTAGCAGAGTTAACTTCACATGAATAAAGCATTATTTACAAAATCAAACAGTTAGAAAAAATTTATTCAAGTGCGTTATATGTTTTTAATAATATTAATAATATTATTAATAATTTTTTTTAGTTATATTAAACAAAAACGCAGCTTAATTTATGCAAGCGAAGAGTCCAACAAATATTTTGTCTTTAAGCCTCGCTTTTATAGGCAGTCACTGCAGCTGTGCACCCTGTTTAGAAGTTTTTGCTTGCCAAGCAACAAAAGGTATAAAAAAGAAGACCTTGTAAAAAAAGTTGTTTCACATGCCGTTAGCAAGGACCTGTTAGCATTAGAGCCAAAATGCAAATTCGTTGAGGGTGTATAAGACGTTATTCCTGTTCTTGCCGTAGACACAGTCAATGTCGTTGTTGTTGTTCTTGTTTTTGGTGTTTGTGTTTGTGCGTTTGTGTGCGCGAATTGCATTAAAACTTCGTTGTGACATTTAACACGCGACTTACATGTGTGTCATGTTGCAGATAGTTGTAATTGTTGTTATTGTTGTATTGCATTTTTTCTGATGTTCCAAATTGTTAAAAAAAAATTAAATGCAACTCAAATGTTGCTTTTAGTGTTTTTCTTTCTTGTCGTTATAAAGACTTTATTACACGAGTTTTTCGTCTAAGCATTTTTTTTATTCACTGCGCTATCATTACAAAAGCAGCATGCAAAGTAACAGCAGCAGCATCAACATAAACAATATTGCAGTTGCAGCTTCCGAAATTAACACTTTAGCACTAATTAAACTTAACCAGATTTAATGCGAATATAAATATTTATGCCGTCGAGCCGCATGAAGCGGATGCCAGCTTGCTGGGTGAGAGAGTTTTTATGATGATGCTGCTGCTACTATGGCTGCAACACCACTACCACCACCCGCCAAGGGGCTATGCTGCTGACAACAAGTTTAGCGCCGTTATGCTGAGGTAACAATAAGAAAAACAGGCAGCCGGAAACGTAGTGCTGCCGGACCGACTGCGCATGCGGGCATGCGATTTTAAAAAAAACCGTCTTAAAGCAAGTTGTAGCAACTATAACAACTACAAAAACAATGAAAGTGGAAGCAGAAGCAATGCATTTCCGTTTCTTCCCTCTCTGTCCGTGTGCTGATTTCATTAATGTTCACTGCACTTCAGCCGCACCCCATTTTATGCAACGCTATCATTTTTGCCCTGCGCCTCCAGCTGCGGCTGGTCCTGGGCACCCCAACGCTAAGCTTGCAGCAGTCAAGCAGCCAACAACAGACAGTGGCAGTCAGTAGCTGTTTGACTCACAATTGAACCTTATCCTTCGGCTAATTAGTGTTGAGCAGAATTATTACCAAGCTGTTGATATTGCTGATAATGATGATGATGATGATGATGATGATGATGCTGATGATGATGATGATAGTGGTGATGATTGGAGTAGCAGCAGCGTTGCAAGGACAGCAGCATCGTACAACGAAGCTGCAGCCCAACCAACGAACCCGCAACGAACGAAGGCAAGCAGCAAGTTTGTGTCTTAAGTCTTTTGTTTTTATTTCAATGAAATGAGTTTTAATGCGATAAAAAAGGTACAGTTGAAAGCAAAATTGCTGCAAAATATAAACAATAAGTATGCAGTAGCAACACTGATGTTGTTTGTGCTTTGCGGTGCAGCACAGAGATGACGATGATGGGCTTATTTTTTGTTTTTATTATTTTTCTCTGATGCAGCTGCACCTGCGCCACCACCAACATGTTTCTTTAAGCAATTGCCAATAATTATTTATGCACAAGAAGCAGCAGTGAATTGTTGTTGTTGTTGTTGTTGTTTGTGTTTTTTGTTTTAGCTGATTTTTTTTTCCTTAACTAAGCATTATCATTATAAGCTGAAAGTTGCATGAAGGTTGCTACCAGCGAGCAGCAGCTACTGTAATAATTACGGCTACACTGTCCGCAGAGAAGATGGGAAGGGGAGAAAGTAGCAGTTAAGTTTCCATCATCATAGCCATAATCAAATAATGGCCAGTCAAGCAGTACGACGTTGTCCAGCAGCAAAACAGCAACAAAAACCAGCAACATCACACGAATGCATAAAATTATGCGCATCCGTTGGTCGAGAGAAGTAATTTTTTATGCATTTCACCCTCCTCTTCCCCCCCGCCCCCCCCAACCCCTCCAGACATCATTTGCACTTTTCTTTGGGTGGGTGGGGTTCCGCCTCGCAAATATGGTAGCTTCATGGTGCTGTTTGCTGCTGTTGTTTCCAATGATTATGATGATGGTGATGATGGTGATGATGATGAGTGCAGAATATGGTTTTTCTTGTTGTTTTTGTTGCTTCACTGTATAGTGGGCGCCTTGCTCTTAGCCTTGCATTACTTTGTAATCATGTTTAAGCCATAATTAAACAAGTTTTTCAGCACTGCTTTTATGTGTGGAGTTTTATTATTTTTTGTGCTGCATGTTTTTTGCTGCTCATCTAGATTTAAATTTAATGCATTTTCCTGTTTGCTGTGTGTTCCTTTTACTCAGCAAAACGGCGCTTTTCTGGGATTTTTTTTTTTGTAGATTTTTTGTGCGGTTTTGCAGCATCTTCGATGAGTCTGCTGACTGCTGACTATTACTATCGCTGATAGAAATCTTAGTGCTGACTAGATTTTTATCGCGCTCGATTATGTTAGAAGATCGTGATCGGGTGGTGTTAAATAACAAAATATCGCACATGTGTTAATGAGGCAGAAGGTGTGAATGTTGCAATTAATTGATTAAACAATTTACGAGCAAGAAAAAGAGCAAAATATTTTTAAGTAAATACAAATTTGCCTGGTCAATAACGGTTGTGTGCTTAAAAATAAAAATAAAGCAATGTGTGTTGCGCAGTTAATGTGTCACAGCATGGTGTTGTGGGTGCGCTTAAATAATTGCTCGTGCTGGGCTTATATGTGTTTGTATGTTTTGTTGCAAAAAAAATCTTCATATTGAAATTTCTAATTAGCATTCTCACAGCTTCATGCCAAAACGACGCCTGGCTGCGGCGCAAATATGTGGCGCTTGTTTACACGCGCTCCACATGCAACATGATTTTGTTTTAGCTAGTAATAAAAAAAAATCAGAAAATTTACCTTTTTTTTTACTTTAATTGTGATGCAACGTTTTTTGCTGCGACTCAGCTGCTTACTTATCTCAAATATTCTGCTTAATTATCATGTGTGCCTGCGCGCATGCTCTGTTATAATTAAATGGCAGCAGCAAAAGAGGCACAACAAATATTCATACTTATATAAATTGTAGAAAAAGTGTTGCGCATGCGCATCATTAATTTTATAAGCACGCTGCAAATTGTTGTTGTTGTTGCTGTTAATGGTGGAAATTGCTGTTATTAGCTTCTTAAAATAATTGAGTAATTTCTAAGGTACGAAAAACCTTCGATTCAAATGCAGTAAAAAGAGGAGAGTTCAGTCAAATAATGCAGTTTTATGCTCCCTGCTTCAAATCTGTTGTGATAAGCTGTAATTGCTTAAGTCGACTTAAGACAGAACTGAGTTATTCATGTAGATGTGTAGCTTTATAACACACAAAATCTGGAGCTTCTAGCCAAAGTTATTACACAAAAACAAAAGACCCTTTCATATAACTTATATGGCGATTGAAAACTTTAAAGCAAGCTTTCTCGAAACTTTGAAATCAGACTTAAGCTGTTATCGCTTATCGATACAGAAATATTGACTTAGACAGATTAGGTTTAATTAAAAAATGTATTCACCATTCTTATTATTTCAATATCAAAAGTGAAAAATGTTATTTCTTTTTATGCATTTTTTGTTTGGCATTAGAATTATCAAAAGTTTTCAGAAACAAAGAGTTTTTCGTAAGGTGCCACTGCCAATACAATATCACGCCTACGTCTTTCAAGCTTCCAGGAACGAACCCAAGCTTACCACGTTAGTTGGAGAAGTCAATTATAGTTTTTATTTTAAAAAGGTTCGAACTATTAACTTTCTATTAAAAACATTACTTAAATTTTGCTTTTGTGGTATAAATAAAAACAAGTAAAAATTGCATTTCTGACTACCTTTCAGATGACATAATATCAATTTGCAAAATTTCTTCCAGTTTTTCCCCTAAGGTTGTTAAACTGTTTTTATCATCAAAACATCAAGGTTACTCCTCATGTTTTTATAGCGTGAAATTTAATTAGAAATCATTTAAATTTAAATTTACCAAGATGTGGATACAAATCTATTTTTTCATACCATCGACTATCTTTGTTATATTAATAAAACAAATTTTCTGTCTGTTCGTTTCTTTGTTTGATTTAATACAAATCTAAGCGGGTGGTCGGATTTCACTCAATTTAAGTACATACACATATTGAGTGCATACCTAGATTACATGTACGCATTCTTGGTTTTGACTACGCCTCTTTTGCCCATTTTCAACTAACCTAAATTCTGTAATTGAAATATTTCTTACCATTGGAATTTTTTCCAATTTAATTTTAAAAAATGTCTGGTATTTTGACACCAGAAATATTCACATATCTTAAAAAATTTTAGCAGGTTAGCGGGGGCTAGTTTTATCACTTTTTAGAAAGTATGTCAAGATAACGAAAATATACAATATTTTCTGGTTTCAAAAAAATGAGTTGAAATCTTAAATGTCTGACTATCTTTTCATAAAAAAAAGTTTTGGAATTGTAAGTATTTTTTTATTTCGGAAAATTTTAAATAAAAATTGCTGGCGTTACAACTTACCCCGTGCATGGGGCTTGTTGTAACAGCCTTGGGGCGTGTTGTAACAAGAAATAACACTGACATTTTTGCTTTACTGCTTTATTTTCAATTGATATAATGAAAAGGTATTCAAGTATTTAACAACATTAAGTCAAGCAAATGTAATTAAGAATTAATTTACAATATAACACAATAATCCTAGTTTTAATTCAAATTGATTGACTTGCAGAAATGTTATCTTCATAATATTTATCAGTCAACATATGAAAAAATATTAACAAAAAACCTTAAGATCTTTAACTTCATTTCGAGATTATTTTCTGAATGAACACAATATATTTTTCGCTTTTTCTTTCCTTTTTCAGTCCGTTTCCTCTTGTTTTTAAAATTTATGCTTGATTCTATTTTTATCTCTCACTCTTAATTTTCTTTTTGTAGAGCTTCCATTTCCAGTTCATCTGTTAAAACGCAGGATTTTCTTTTGAGCTGTTTTCAGGTTTTACGTATTTTTGGATCTTTAGGGAAAGGCCTTATCTTTGAAAGTGAAAAAAGTAGGTTATTGATGGACTTTCACTATTTTCAATAAAGTATTCGTCCACATTGAATATTTCCGTGTCGCTAATATTTTTGTCCGGAGCAGATCGCGAATGTTCAGAATTTTCAAACTCAAGCGCCATATAAGAAACATTTGCAGTACTACTCGCATTTCCCTCGGTTTCTCTTTCCACAGGATTGGGACGATCCGTGACATAAGATGGAGCAAAGTTAAATTAAACACTTTACCTGCTTTTCTGACACTTGTCTTCTTTTCTTTAACTTCAATAGCAGCCAAATCGAAAACTTCATTACTTTGAGTGGCCCGACTAGGCTTTCATTTATAATTTATCATTCTGAAAAAGAAAAATTTAGACATAACAATAAAATAAACATACACCGAACACACAAATCAAAAGTATTAAAATGTTTGTAAACAATTATTATGCGGGACAAGTTGTAACAATTTTATGGGGTAAGTAGCAACATGTTACAAATTGCCCCATAAAATTGTTATAACTTGTCCCGCATAAAATTTTTTTACAAACATTTTAATACATAAAAATCAAATTAATTCAACAAAAAATAAAATATATTTTAGTAAACTGTAATAATTTATCCTTCGATTAAAACTAAAATAGTTTTCAAAATCTTTAAGAGGCTTTCAAAAAGCAAAATATAAAATATATGTATTTTATAATATTTGCTCGAAATTGAGACTATACATACGCCTACTCAGTGTGAACTCCGACGAGACACTAACGGGCATCGTCTGAAAGAGCGCGTTTGTTATATAGGATGAAAAAAAAAGATAGACTTGTAAAAATAACTTTCGTATTCTAGGCAAAAATTGAGCATTAAAATTTACTGTTACAACTAGCCCCCGCTCCCCTACTTCTTTTCTATAAAACATCGCTACCTCCCAATCGATGTTTAGACGTTCTATTTTTGACTTTCGGTTTTAAATATACTTATTAATTTTATTATTTACTAGGCGGCCGTAGCCTAGTGAATAGAGTGCGTGGCTCCTTAGCTAAGGAACCGCAGTAGCCCGGGTTCAATTCCCAACTCAGACAGAATGTTTTTTCAATTGAATTAATTTTTCTGTTTGATCGTCACCTCTCTGCAGACAATGGCAAACCTCAGATGGTAAAAACTGCCATGTAAAACTTCTTGAAAACTAAAGCCTTTCGGTGTCGGCATTAAGTTCGTAGGTCCAGTTCTCGATCATTTGTGTTCAAATATTTAATGACACGCACAACACAATTGATCAATAGAAGCTCGGTCAAAGTGGCCAATATATTTTTATTTTTTTAATTAATTTTATTATATATTTTAAGACTGTTCTATATTTTTGAAAAGCACCGCACAAAGAGGAGACACGCTATGTGCGTTTGCAGTGTCGTCTTTGCTTTCGATTAGCTCTTACAAATTTTCATAAAAGTAGACTCTAAATTTATACGACAGTTAAACAGCTACTGCAACGTTTTAAATGTCTTTAAAGAGGGTTTGTGTACATACTTAGCGGTGGTTTGTTTGTACACGTAATTTTTAATGTAATTTTTTGTTTCAGGGATTTTAAATTCACAACGGTTCTAAAAAAGTTTCACTTCACAAAATTGGCATAACACCTTTTTTACTTCACATTTTTTCAACTGACATCCCAGCACACAAAGCCTGACACACATAAAATAGCAGATGTAATAATTTGTATTGCTAAAGATTTACAAGATTTTCTAACGATATCGAAAAGCTTCTGTTTTCAATGCAAAACGACCTATCGTAAGCGATATTGAGATTGATGTAATTTCTATGTCGTAACTATATCAAGGTTGAATGATATTTCGAAATATCAGCAAATCCCGAGGATAATTAAAGTTGAGCTTTGTTACGACAACGATAATTAGCATTATTTTAATATTGTTAATATGTCAAGGTTAAATAACAATATTGGTCAATGATCGACCCGTGGACTGAAAAAACGACAAAAGTTGACCAACTCCATAATTTTTAATGCTGCTAGGGAAAGTTTCTTGATGGGCTCTTGTAAGCTCTAAATTCAATTTTATGCCTTTGCACTTTACTAATCTAGCTATAAACTACCATACAAATAAGGTTTATCAATGCATCAGTCTGCCTTTAAATTCAATAAATCATTCTTCTATTCAAAAAATTATAACTTGCTTTTCAACATTTCTCTATTTTTATCATATTTTTTTAGAACTCAATTTTTATGCCCTAAATCCGAGAACAATTTAATTATGTAAGGCAGTTTTTCAGTAAAGTCAGCTTCTTTACACAATATTTAAAATAGAAATAAAAAAAAACTGCGTCTGAGCTAAAAAAATTCTTACCCTTCACCCACAATTTTTTGTAATGCCGATTTTTCTATATATGTTAATTTGACAGAAAACAAACAAGCAGAAATGAAAATTTTTTATTAATTCAGATGTTGACTTATTCATTTTTATTAGCTACAGAACTTTTAAGTTTTAAAGAAAACAATTTTTATGAATTTTACAGGCATTTGACAAAACTGGTCGCACTTTTCCCTATAATAAATTTCAAGTATGTTGCAATAATTTAAGAGCTTAATGCAATAACGTGATAAACCACATGATAAAAAACTTTTTTTTTGGCTCGGCACATACATAAGTTATTGCATTAGCAACCGCCACTGAATAGCTTTCGGAAATTTTCTTTTAAATTTCGGGCTTATTTGTAAAAGTTTAATTGTTCAATTTAATTTATTCATACAAATAATTATTTTTTTTTTAGCTTTAAAGTAGATTATTTCAAAATATTTTATTATGTGGCAAATAGCACATGTGGCTGGCAGGAAAAGCACTAGAAGATTAGTAACTTGCCAGTGTTTTTTTGTTGTTTTTTATTCAACAAAAAGTTTTGTTTGCCAAATATTTTTGACTGCCAAATATTTTTGCGTTGTAGAAACAAGGCAGATTATTGGAATTATAAAACTACATATATTGTAAGACTGAAAACCAAACCAAAATCCATTGTTTTAAGAAAAAGATTACATTGCGTAGGAGAAAAATTGGTCTTTAAGAGCGAAACACTTGTCACAAGTTAAAAAAAAAAAATTACCAACGTGATGCAAATACATGTTATATTGATTCTGCAAATCGAATTTAAATTGTATTTGGAGATTTTGCTACCTAGAAGATATCTTAATAAATACTTAATATACAAAAAAAAAATCACAGTTTTGATAGTATCGTAAGTATAGACGTAGAATTCCTTTTTATACAGTGGTAGAAAAATTTTTAATTAGTTTTAATGATAATATTAGATCAAGTAAGTTTTTAAGAAGGCAACAACAACAACAACAACAACAACAACTCTGTATAGGATCAATCACTTAGCTGACTAGACAGTCTGTTTCGGAAATCGCTACATTTTCCTCTTCAGTAGTCTTTGAGTGATTAAGCTGTGATCAACTCACTGTTTAAATTAGTATATGACTGTTTATATGACTAGTATATGACTAAATGAAAATATTTTTTATTTGTATCTTTCAAAGCTATTTCAAACTTTCATCTTCTAGATGAAAATTATTGAAAAACAAATTTGTTTTGCATAATAATTTTTCGTTTGATATTTTCAGTGATGAATTTGTTATTCTTGTTTACTTTTATGTTGGTTAAACTTTAATACAATTTTTATTTTATGTTTAATAATGTTTAAAAAGTAAAAATGTTTATTTCAGAAAAATTTTAATTATTTATTTTTCCTGTATAAGAGCTGTATAGTATGTTTTTTTTTTTTTGAAGAAATTTTATATTTTAGCTAACAAAATAGATTTTTAATATGAAAAAAATATAATTTATATGTAAATATAATTAACTCGAATTTATTATATATAAAAATAAATTGAGTTTTCAAAGCACAACGCATGCTTAGTAACGCATGTGCAAACCTGCATAGTAGTAATACATACTGCATCTGTATTCTCTGTTCTGTTTTTCTTGCTGAAAATAAACAAAACCAATAACAAACACGAAAGCAACTGATGTGTATTTATATGTGCATATTTTAAATACATATTAATAACGTCAACAACAACAAAAGCAGCACAACAACAAACGACACTATTGCGAACCAAACCAATAAAAAC
The DNA here is from genome assembly GCA_963920525.1 of Dichetophora obliterata. Taxonomy (NCBI): domain Eukaryota; kingdom Metazoa; phylum Arthropoda; class Insecta; order Diptera; family Sciomyzidae; genus Dichetophora; species Dichetophora obliterata. The sequence goes on from OY986438.1 coordinate 160,533,307, forward strand.
GACAATAAAAACAACAACCATAACCACAGCATAAGCAGCTACTGAAGCAGCTTGTGTATAACTTTTCTCATGTGAATATATGAATTTTTTCTTCTTAAATTTTGCTATTTTGTGACTACATTAAAGAAGTGACAAAACCCAAAGTTAGATTTTCGTTTTATTCGTACTCAAACTGATGTTTTGGCTTATATTTTTTCTTTGCACCATGAATATTAAAGGCTGTAGGTATACCCCAAAGTGTCAACTAAAAGCCTTAAATGAGCTTAAATTTTTTTTTTGAAAAACCGAATTGACCCCGATACAAACCGAGCTGTAAGACGTAATTCTACGTAAAACACAAAAAAAAAATTTGTTAGTTTTAAACTTTGCGTTATCTTGAAAACTGCATATTTTCTAAGTACAACGCATTTCCTTGTGTAAAGGTTCGTTCGCCTTAAAATTAAAAGGAACGATTAAAATTTCATGTTTTAATTTTGCAGGAAAATATGCATTGAAAATCATGGGCTACCACCCCCGTGGATGAAAATGAATTTATTCAAAATGTTTTTTTTTTCAAAGTTCTACAGCTTAAAAATAATTTCAGTGAAAAAAATTTTCAAATATTTCAAATCACTCCAAAGCTATCTTAATGTATAAAAGGCAAGCACGCTGCTCCATGCCCAATATCTCTCAAAGCGTTCAGCCTGAAAGTATGCATATCTGATTACATAAAAGGCAAGTATGTTGCTCTGCACACAGCATTTCTCAAACTGTAATTATTTTTTGACAGTAAAGTACTTTTACAAGACAAACTGCTCTCAAAAATGTTCAGCCTGAAAGTATGCACAGAAAATATATTTGATACTTATCAGTAACAAAATTGTGTTTTTACAATAGTACGTTTTTGATCAACTATCTCTTTTTTCATTCTTTATAAAAAAGTTTATGAAATTCTTTTGCTGATTGACCTAAAGTATATAATTGCATCAGCCGTGAAAGGACACCTGAGTTGCTACTTATATGATGGTTACAAAGCCAATTTGTAAGGATGTGTATGAATATGATTGTTATCAAACTCAACTTTTTGCACTTTTACACTTGAACAAGTTTTTCAACACTGCTTCAATACTTAAAGTGTTATTAAAGTATTAAAGTATTATATTTGCATTTTGAAACAATCAAGTGAATAAAAAATCAAGCTTTAAAAAGAGAAAAAGTGCTTTCGGCAAATGGCTCCAAAACGGAAATGTTCGCAGAACCTGTCGTAGGACAGGCTTTTATACTAGTCTATTTATAAATAGGCGTAGATGCAATAGTTAAGAACCATTTCCACCCGTTTTTCTCTACCGTTCTCGATAGTTGGCTTAGATAGGGATATAGAAAAATTATTTAGATGAAATTTAAAAATTATAATTGAAACACATTATAATCATTTTGCAAAGTCTTTTTGCTTCAAAACCTCTTGGCATCGACGCTTATAAAGTGTTTGAATAGGTGATGTTAAGCTTTCCAACTTAATTTTTAGCATACACCAAAAGATGTTCTATGGGATACAGGTCCGCACTCGACAATGGCCAGTCTAATACATCAATCGAATTTTGTTCGAAGAACTCTTTTGTGTATCGGGCCGTATGTTTTGGATAATTGTCCTGTTGAAGCTACTATAATATTGGCAATTTTTTCGGCGCATGGCAGCATCACATTTTGGCGGATTTCTACATACTTTTCCTTTATCAAAGTGCCCTCTATTCGGAAAATTGGACAAACACAACTTATCAGAAAAAACAGAGTTAACAAAAACGACTCTAGTTCTATTTTCATTCTTCCGCTCCCATCGTACTATCTTCAGAGCCAGAGAACTGGTGGCTAATTCATTAGGAAATTAAAAAAGATGCAAAATATTTATGAATCAACAAAGAATGTATGCGAAAAGGTCAAATTTCGACCACTGGAGAATTTTAGTATATATCAAGGTGTTTGTATACGATATAAGTTTAAACAGAGGAAACAAAAACGACTCTAGCTCTATTTTCATTTTGCCGCTTACATCGTGCTATCTTATGAGATAGAGAGCTGATGGTTAATTCATTAGGAAAGTAAAAAAGCTGCCAAATTTTTATGAATCAATAGAGAATGTATGCGAAAAGGTCAAAGGTTTGACCACTGTCGAATTTTAGTATATATAAAGGCGTCTGCATACGATATTAGTTTAGAAGTCTTAAAAGGGCAGATTTTTTTCAAAGTTATCTTTTAGCATAATGTGTATTAAGTATGTCATATACCAGGTTTTTGTTTCATTGACTATGTAAAGAGACAACGACTTTAATTTAGAAAAGTTTAAAAAATTAAAGTTAAACCATTAAACAGTTAACAATGTTATTTGTAAGCAAAGTAGAATTTTTTTTATATGTCATAAGCGCAAAACGTACATGGTTAAAAATTTTGGACTACTTTTTAATCCAAACTTTGGTTTAAAGGAATTCTTAATTCAAAAAGTACTACTTTTTAATCCAAACATTAGTTTAATTTAGCTGAGTCTCAAACTCACGTTCCTGAAAAGAACTTATTTGCATTAGTAAGTTGGACGAGTGGATAAGGTATTGGACCAGCACATCAGAGGACGTGTATCCAAATCACGAACGATCAGAATATTTTTTTTATTTTACTTTAATTTAGCTGAGTCTCGAGCCTATGTTTCTGCTCGCTTGCTTATTTACTGCAAGCATTCGTTATGATGCAAATTAAGTGTAAATTTAGCTCCATTTGATAATTTAAATATTTTTAATTTTCCAAGATTGCCAAAGTTAGAAAAATGACAACAGGTTGTTCTTTCAATTTGATTGACAACAACTGACAACTGAAAATGACATAGTGAAAACCTGAAACAACAGAGGACGTGTGTTCAAATCATGAGCTGGTCAGAAAAGTTTTTTATTTTAAGTTCATATTTATTTTGCTCCATTTAAACTTTTTGCGGATTGAAAACTAATCTTTTTTGGATTGAAAAATTTTATACTTTTCCTTGAATTAAAAAGTAATCTTTTTATGGAAAATATCTAATCCAAAAAAGTTTAAAATTTAGTCCAAGATTTTTAACCGTGTAATAAAGACTATTATTAAAACTCGTCATATTTCTTCACTTAAACATTCATTACCTATGGTAAATATAGTAGTCATAATCAATTTGAATAAAAGTTATATTAAAAAACCTTTTTAATTTTTTGGCTTTTTTTTATTTGTTTTTGTTTATTATGTTTTCCTAAATATTAAAACTTTTTCCCACAGAATAGTCAAAAGTTGTCAAAACTACATAAGATGTCATTGGCTCAGCTTTAGTTGGTGCAAAGTCGAGTTTTTTAAACATAACTTTTTTTTTTAAGTCAAGTATCCATTTTGTTTAACACATCAGTTGCATCAGTTGTCTAGCATGGACAGAGACTATCTGACGACGTAATGTTTCGCACTATTTGCGCAGGTTGAAAACTAAAAAAAAAAAGAAAAAATGTTATTTTAAAGGTCGTCTCGGGATCAGGCTAGGAATTTCAATTTGTTTCCTTTTTCTAATTTTATAGGCGTGTCAGATCGATTTGCTCTGAAATTTAATTGAAAAATTCTCCTATATTTTAAGGTTGAGCTACAGTTTCTTCCTTTATGTCGAGTACCGAGTACTGCGAGTGCTGTTGTTTCAACTTCTGTACAGTTGCACTGTGGTGGCACCAACACTGATGGCAACACTGATGGTCATATTGATGAAAATCATTTAAGATTTCGTCATGCAGCTTAAGTGTTGAGGCCTGCACGAAGACGTAGCTGCAGCGTTAAGAGCATCAGCAGCAGTGCGAATGCCACAGTTTGTCTGATAGAGCATAAAAAGGGCAGCTTTTTCCATGTTAGGGTTCAGATTTAGCACTTAAAATGGTGCATCTTGGTATGATTTTTATTTTAATTTAATTTAAAGTTTTAACTGCATTTTTATTTTCTTTGGTTGTTGGCTCAACTAATTTGGAAAAAGTTGGTCGGGTTGGTCAAATTGAAATACTCTGCTGCAAGTCGCTTGGAAAATTCAATTTGCACCAAACCCTGGCTTCAGATGCGGTCATTAGCAGGTCTCTGGTAAATCGTTGCAAGAAACTGCAGCGTATCTAAAAGACGCTGTTTATTTAACTGGGAGCTATGGGAACGTTCAACCGGCCCCAGACTGATTCACTTGCAACTCCCCCTCTTGCTGGTGGTGGCGGCGGTGGTGGTGGTGCTGGTGCTTGTGCTTGTGCTTAATGTCATTCTTGCATAAAGATTTCAAAGCAACTCGCATTGCTTGAATGTCATGCGTCCTCAGCATCATCATGACTGGCGTGTGTGCTTAAAACCCATGTAGCTGGGAAAGAACCACGACTGATAGCAGCTATTTGGGTGAACTGACGGACGGGGGGGACTCACAGGCAGCTGAAACTTTACTTAACGCATCGCACACACTGATGCGATTATTTCTGAGATTTCTACGCAAAAACTTCTTATCTACGGTGATCCATCATTTGAGTTGAGTTGTTGGAGCTTTTGTTGCTCCTTTTTTGCTGATATTTTTCTTGCTGCTGCTGCAACAAATTGGCGACTTCAATGAGAGTTGCTGGCATCGCACAGTTGTGTTGGTTGATGCTTATGCGGGCGGGCATGCGTGCGCATGCGCAGTGTGTGCGTCGCTGCAAGTGCATCACATCAATTTAATTACAAATTCGATGCATCAAAAGTTTCCAGTTGATGGACTGCGGTTGGCGGGCTGATTTAGAACACAAAAAATACAAGAGACGAGGTCATAAAACTCTGCGAAATTCAAAGGATGTGTTGATTTTTTTGAAGAGCTGAAAAATAAAACATGTTGCACTTCAGTAAACTCAAGGAATTGCATCAACAACAGTTTGAAAAGTGTTGAATGAATTTTATCGAAGTTTTTTTTTAAAAAAAGTTTTAGGGGCATTTCTCAGTTTCTGAATGGAAACTAAGGTTTTTTGCCTTGCTTAAGTTGAAGCTAAGTCTAGAAATTTGGCGACTTAAGTCTTTGAATCAACTAAAGTATGGTGCAAAACTTGAAATTTGCGTAAATAATAAAAAAAAAAAAAATATTCCAAACAACTTTTTTAACTGTGTCAAATGCATCTTCTTATCGCTAGCATAAATACTAACTACCTTTTGCATCTATTCTTTTTACAATAAATGTTTTAAATTGGGTCCATGTCTTCACCTTAACACTGAAATGTATAAAAAAAATACTTAACAGTAAACTTTTTGTCTATTTAGTGTTTGGTTAATGTTTTTCTGAATCGCAGCTTCCGGTTAAAAATATCTCAAAGATGTCGTAGGTATATCTAGAGTGTAATAAAAAATATTAAAAACATGGTCTACCCAATCTGGTGCGGAGACAACTGATCGTCGAAGTCACGAATCTTAAATTTTTAAATAAACTTTCATTTAAATGATGCTAAAGCGGCTGCTTCCGTGCTCGTTGTTGTTTTTGTTGTTGTGGATGCAGTGGAAACGGTTCTACCAATCAAATGATTTTTATCAATTGTCATCATAATAACTCAGCTAAAACAACAAGAACATCATTTGCACAACAATAACAACAGCTACGCATGTGCAGTCGTACAGTTGTCATACACTAAGAGAAAATGTTGATTTCAATACCTAAATGATATAAGTAATTTTGTTAAGAACAAAAATATATATCTTTTTATCTGGCCTAAGATAAATTCGTAAAATAAAATAAAATCAAAAAAATGTAACAAAAGTTTGAACAAAATTTCGAGTTGCATTAAGTTTTCAATTCGTCACCTCAGTAATACAAAGACGTATTGCGATTTTTATGAGTTTTTAGTTGGGTATGTAATATAATCAGGGGCGTCTCAAGGCATTTTGGAAGTACAGGCAAGATATAATTTTGGCGCCCTTATCAAATTATCGAAAAAAATCCAAATATATTTTTAAATAATACCAAACATATTTTTTTTAAACAATATCAAATATATTTTAATTAAATCACTTCAAATAAATTAACTTAAATATTAATCTGGTCTTTAAAATATATTAAGTTAAAAATAAAACACAGTCACATATGTTTTAGGAACATAAATAAAACCTTAAAACTAATTTAATTAAAATTGATAAAAAGAAGCCATAGACAATTAGAACATATATATAAAGGGTGATTATTTAGTGTTTGATTTTTGAAAATTGGAAAAGAAAACAGAAAATTTGCAATAGTGAATGAAATATTTAATTGGAGTGATACATAAATGCCTGCCACTTACTTTCTACAGATTATTTTATGTAAATGTTTCAATACCTAAATGATATAAGTTGGGTATGTAATATAATCAGGGGCGTCCCAAGGCATTTTGGAAGTACAGACAAGATATTATCTTGGCGCCCTTATCAAATTATCAAAAAAAAAAAAAAAATCAAAATATATCCGTAAGCTCCAATTTTGGTATACATTTTCCAGCATTTCGGCCGGTGTCTCACCAGTGGCAGCTGTAACGTTGTCTTCCAGGGCTTCAATTGTGGCTGGCTTCTCCTTGTACACGAGAGACTTCACTTAGCCCACGAAAAATAGTCTAGTAGGGTCAAACCGCATGATCTTGGCAGTCAATGGACTGCACCAAAACGTGAGATTAATTGCTCACAAAACTCGTCTCCCGATAGAGCCATGGTATCGCGTGCCGTGTGGCATGTGGCATTGTCTTGTTAAAACCACATGTCAATCAAGTTCAATTCTTCTATTTTGGCCAAAAAAATGTCGCTAATCATCTCACGGTACATTGCTCCATTGACTGTAACGTTGCAATTTTTATTATTTTTGAAAAAGTGTGGTCCAATGATGCCGCCAGCCCACAAACCGCATCAAACGGTGCATTTAGTAGGGTAAATAAAGTCAAGTTTCAGCAGCTATAACTTTTTGATCCTAGTTTTGGTTTTTGTTATTTGTTACAAAATATCTAAAGGCTATGCTTTAGCACCCTATGCTATTTTTTGTATTTGTAATAAGTGTTGTTTCAGAAAATATTTCAATACATAATATAGAAAATATTTTTTCAAATTTGTATTTCTACAATTTTTTTTTTTTATTGAAACAAGAAAATAAAATTTTTTCCCATAACTGAAATATCACAACTCTGGTACTTTTCATTCGATTTTTATGATAACTAATTTTTAAGACCAATTACATTAAAAACGAAATGCATACCAGTTTTATTAAAAAATTTACTACGAGCAATGTTTTTATTACTTCTTTGATCAAATATTAGAAAAAAAAAAATCCTTAAAAAACGCTTCTCCATTTATTGGGCTTGAGTTTTAAAAGTTTATCAATCGGCACGAAACTTTATAGATTTTAGTTTTATATCAAATCAACTATTTTTAGTCTATGGCGTCAACAATTTGAGCAAACATTTAATAAACATATAAAAAATACTTTTTTGATTTATCGATTTAAAAAACTATCGTTTGGGTTAATCCTGGCTACACTGAACCAAAAAGGTACATTATATTAATGAAAAGGTACATTCATTTCATTGAATTATTCATTGATTTTGGTCCAATGAACTGTGGTCATTGATTTCAATGAATTTTCTTCATACTTTAATGAATAGTTCATTAAACTTAGTGATTTTCAATGAATGGTTCCGTGAATATCAATGTACACTTAATTGAATTCAATGAACACGTTCATTAAAAAATGCCAAAATTTATGATTTTTTCATTGAATTTAATGAAAAGTTCATTGAATTCAATGCAAAGTTCATTGAATTCAATGTAAGGTTCATTGAGTTCAATGTAAGGTTCATTTAATTGAATGTATAGTACATTAAATTCAATGTATAGTGTATTGAATTCAATGTATAGTTCATTGAATTCAATGTATTATAGTTCATTGAATTAAATGTATAGTTCACTGAATTTAATGTATAGTTCATTGAATTTAATGTTTATTTCATTGAATTTAATGTATTAAGTTCATTGAATTTAATGTATTTAGTTTACTGGATTCAATGTACAGTTCATTAAATGTGATGCATTCAGTTCATTGAATTCCATGCATATTTCATTAAATTTAATCTATTTAGTTCATTGGAATGAATGATCTATGCATTAAATTCAACGAATTTTTTGTTAATCCCTCTCTCAATATTTTTAAAATAAGGAAATAATTACAATATCAACAATATATTTTTATTTTAAAGAGTCAATTAATATACAGATTTTCGAAGATTTTGAATAGTTCTTAAATTTATAAAAAAATAGACGGCAATAAACTCCCACGTTGAATATTTTCGCCTTTAGTTTTTAAAAACTCAATATGCTCCTCGACTTCCTGGATGCTGCTTCCAACAAAAACGAATGCCTCTTGGGAACTGGTAATTGTATGCTTTAGGAAAGTTTTTCTTCCAAAGTTGTCCTTACTGCATACTTTTTGAGTGGGCACCAAATACCCATGAAGGCTCCAAAGAAGCTTCATAGCAGTACTGTCTGGAAAGATATTAATTGAAAAAAAAAAATAACTATTTATTTATTTAGCCTCGAGAAAAATTAAGCTTACCACTGTAATTTGTGAAATATTCAAATTCTGCCAACTTGGCCCGCACAGCTTTATCTTTTATGTGGTTTTCAACCTTTAAAAATGTAAACATTTTTCAAAAATGATGGCAGCAGTCACTTAAAATGCCAGGTATATTTCCTACTATTTACTAATACTAATAGTAATTCAACAGATTTAAATTTTCTTTTACATTCAAAGCGCAACATTTTCTTCACTTCGAATTTAATTTATTATCACCTTTTATCTAAAATTTACACACACTATTGCCATACGTCTTCACAACTTCGCGTTTCACTTCAAACAAAATTGGGAAGGGAATAAATTAGTATACATTGAATTTATTGAACTGAATACATTGAATTGAATGAACTATGCATTGAATTTAATGAACTATACATTGAATTCAATGAACTATACATTGAATTTAATGAATTATACATTGAATTTAATGAACTATACATTGAATTTAATGAACTATACATTGAATTCAATGAACTATACATTAAATTCAATGAACTATACATTAAATTCAATGAACTATACATTAAATTCAATTAACCTTACATTGAAATCAATGACCTATTGGTTCGTTAAAATTTGATTTACAACTGGAATCAATGTACTTTTCATTGATATCAATGAAAAGTTCATTTAAATAATGAAAACAAATCATTGATATTTATTTGGACATTTTTAATGAATATAACTTCATTGATTTCAATGAACAGTACGTAAAAACTATGAGCAATTCATTAAAATTCAATGATTTTTTCATTAAAATCAATGAATTAATTTTAACGTTTGCTGTTCCTAAAATTTGTTTTTTCTGTGTAGGACCCGGCTCCAAATTATTGAATTTTAAACATTTAAACAATACCATAAAAAATAATCTGTGAAATGCTTTATGACACCAAATAAACTCTTAAGAGTATTATAAGCTTTAAAAGTAATAGCTGTGAAATGTAGTGATGATATCATATTCTCATTAATGTGGAGTGTCAAGAGATTTTACTGCATTTTGTCAAATTGATCAAAATCGAGATACGTTCTTGTTTTACTAAGGAAAGCACATTTAGTGGTTTATAAACTATAATTAAATAAGAATTTGTCTCAACTAGAAAGCTCAACTATTCGTAACTCTGTTTATTTCAATAACCAAATTTTTATTTGGCTTTATGCAATTATGCCAGTTTTTACCTATAACCAAACCTTTTGATACCAAGAAGCTTTTTCTCAGTGTATTGCGTTGGCCTTTACGCCAAAAAAGAAGAAGAAATTTTAAATATCTTAAGTATGTTTGTAAACAAAAACTGGCGCCAGTTTTTATGTGTTTAATATTTCAATTTGAAATGCAACAACAAAAACCACAACAACAACCAATGCAACAAATACAATCATGGTGCGCAGCCGCGTGGGCCTTCAAACCACCAAATCTAATGAGTTGAGTGTCAGATGCGCTGTCATAGATAGTATTTCCCAGATAGTTTCTGCTAAGTTTGTGTTTGAATGAGCGTGAGTGTGTGTGTTAAAAATAAAAAACAGTATGCGTGTAAGTGATTGCTGAGAAATGGTCGGTTGTGGGGGTCATTCAAGCCGGATAGCCTCTTCCATGGTGAAGTTGTCAAAAGTTCTTAGTAGTGGTTTTAATGGTTTCATTGAATCAAACAAATATTTATGACATCCCAAAATAATTATAATCATTTATTTAAGCGTCTTTAATGCGCTGCGGTAAATTATGTGTTCTCTGGGAAACAATTTCTTAATAAAGTGAGTGAAACCAGTTAGTTCAATCAATAGCTTAGAATAGAACGGTTGTAAATTTTACTGTTTAAGTCACAGTATGAAGCGGTATCTGTGGAGATATTGAAGAAAGTAAAAACAATGCTGACGAAAAAAAAAATAATTTATATGTAAATACTATGTTTCTCAGAGAACCACAAGCTAAGGTTTAGCGAAGTTTTGCAAACTTTTTTGATTATTAATTTATGCATTTTTATATCCGGTCTTAACTGAGACCTATCTATTTCGTGTTATTAGCAGAATTCATAGTCGTCACTTCCCAGCTAGCACAGATTTCGATTTGTAACAAAAATATGTTATAATTCAGTGGTATTCCAGTTTTTTAAACAAATTTAGTCACAAATGGGTTGTATTAAAGTTTCAAATAAGTCATTTGTACCAAATAAGTCGTTTTGTTGCAAATAAGTTAAGCTACGGTGTTAATTATGTTACGAATGAATGCACTTGTTGTAAAAATTTTTCGTAAAGTTTTGAAAAAAATAAGTAATTTTAATGTTAAATTAGCATTATTACAGCATTTCTTTTGTAGCACCAATAAAAAATGTGTGTGTATTGTAGTTGTAAAAAATACAGTAACTAGTTTGCAACCCAAATGCGACTAAGTTGCTTTGTGTTTAAAAAAAAACTGGCCATTTCAGCCCTTGGAAGGACTTTGACCTAGCTTCTATTGATAAATTGTGTTGTGCGTGTTATAAAATGTTTGATCACAAATGATCGAGAACTGGACCTACGTTTTTTATGCCGACTCAGAGGCTTATGTTCTCAAGAAGCTTTTACATGGCAATTTTTACCCTCTGAGGTTTTCCATTGTCTGCAGAGTGGTGACGACCGAACAGAAAAATTAATTCAATTGAAAAAACTTTTCAATGGTATTGAACCCGGGCTACCGCGGTTCTTTAGCTTAGGGGCCACGCACTCTACCCACTAGGCTACAGCCGCCACTTTAGGTTTATATTAAGTTATATCAATGTCACAACAACTAAATGATCAAAACTTCTGTTTGAAAATGTTTTTATTAAGTTATAAGAAAGTCACTACAACTAAGTGTTTCCACTTTTGCTGTGACGCACTAAAACGGCATAAGCAAAATATAAATTTTATTGTTCACAAAAAATTCTGTGTTGCTTGTCAATTTCTTTGTGTAGGCTTCTACTACCATGGAATCCATTTTTGTTTTATTTCAGCGTTCAATGAGACTACCAAATTGAACAAATTTTTCGTTGAATGGCTGTGAATTCATTCATTTTAAAATTATGAGAATTTGTTTTGTTGCAAGAAGGTTGAAATGAGGTTTTTATTCAGCAACAAGAACATTGGAAATAGTAATTGCAACCTTATGCTGTATTGAGGTTATTATTTTAGTTGCTACAACTTTAGGAAACATTTTTATAACTCAAAAAACGAAGTTAGGAAAAATAACGTTCAATTGAGGTTTTTATTAAGCTGCGAGAACATTGAAAATAATCATTGCAAGCTTGTGCTGTATTAAGGTTATTTATTATTCCGTTGATGCAAGTTTGAAAAACATAATTGTAACTTATAAAATTTTGCTTGATGTAAGAACGATGTATTGACGTTATTATTCTGTTGCAAGAACTTAAAAAAAAAACCATTGCAACTTATATAATGTAATTAGTTACATAAACGTCGTATTGGAGTTATAATTCGGTTGCAAGAAGTTTTGAATAAAATTGTTGAAGGTAAATGCTGCATTAAGGTTATTATTCAGTTAAAACAACTTTAAAAAAATATTTTTAACTTTTGATATTTAGTTAGTTGCAAGAAATATGTATTGAGGTTATTATTCAGTTGCAACAACTTTGGACAAAAGTGTCTAAAAACTTCATACTCGCCATTTTGGATTTTTTTCTACACTACGAATTTTGATTGGAATAAATAGAAATACGATTTTCTTTAGTATATATTATTTTCTTTTAGAATTTTCATTGCAATATCACACTAGGGACTTATAAAATATATTTATGTGTATATCTTCTTATATATTAATAGGCGAACATCAAATGATGTCGTACACTTTTTTCGATATTAATTATACGATAAGGGTAATGAAACTTATATCATTCGAAAGGTACTGCGCCCTTCATGTGCAGAATAATTTTGGATTTTAAATTTATGACCTCTGACTCGAAATATTAACGTTGAAAGTTTGTACTGTTTTTAGTAAGGAATCTCAGGGCTAGGAAGAGGTAGTATGGTGAATGAGGTTTCAAATGAAAGATCTGGTATCAAATGACATTTTAGATTGCTGACCTGCGACCTGAAATATGAGCGTAAAAAAACATTTATTAAATAAAAGCTAAACTGTAACAGATGGAAGAATATAGTGTAAGAGGGATTTTTGACATTGAAAAGGTGTGCAAAAATTACTTCCGACATTTTGCGCCATCTCTTACGTTTACCCTACAACAAGTATTTTTTTATACAACAAGTGTGAATATATATTGTGCTGGTGAAATTTCTTACAAATAGTAAAGTCTGAAAAATTTCCGTTATTTTGACATACAAATTATAGCGATATCTCGAAAACTATATATGTTCTCAGTACAACGTATTTTTGTATGAAAAGTCATTGATTGAGGAATATAACGGTATAGGAAAGCTTTCTTGGTAATATTTTCCACGGATAGTATGTTAAAAAAAAATCCCCTTGAAATGACATTAAAATTATTTAGATATCCCGAAAAATTTATATCTTCTCAGTTCAACGTATTTCCTTGAAGCAAGGCTATCGCCTCAGAATAAGAAAAAAACTATAGAAATTTCAAGCTTTGACTTTGCAAGCAAATATCTCAGCCATTTTTTAATTGATTTTCAACAAATTTTCTTTGTCTGAAAGATCAATCAAATGACTTTGGTGATATAAGAAAAGATTAGCCGTTATCTCATCAATTCAATGTTTTATATTAATTAAAAAAAAACCTCTAAAATATTTAGGTTTTGCTCAAAAAATAAGACAAACGTTTTTTGTTGTAATTTTTTTTTTTATTATATTTTCTTTTTTCGCACTCTTTCATATGACATACCATTTATTTGCAGAAATTGCTTCATTTTGGCACATAATTCAATAAACAGTTTCTATCATCACACATCATGAATTAAATTTTTCAAAATGTTGTTTTTATATTTTTTACGAAGCTTAAAAAATAATTTCTGTAAAAAAATTTTCAAATATTTTAACCCATTAAAGACTGCTCAAAGATTCCGCCGTACGATTTTTTTCAAAATTTATCAGGAAGCTTATATAAGCCATAGAAGTTGCTTTGCAAAATTTCAGGTTTGTAACTGTCACCGTATTTGAGATCTGCATTGGATATTTAAATACCCAATCGGCTAATCCGGGTTCTTGGTGTTAATAAAAATTTGCATATATGGCAACATTCTTTTGTCATAATGAACACCTGATAGATAGAGGATACTAGAGGCAAACTGACCACGAATTTTTTCCTCGATCTTTTCATTTTCTAATTTTCTACATAGCTTTATACAATATATGGATTTTGTCATATTTGAAAATCACACATCTTCGATCTTGAAAAGGAACATTTAATTGTATGAATTTCGTTTCACATTGTAAAGACAATAAATAGTTTAATTTTTCCGTAATCTTTTAAATCAATCTTTTAATCATTTTGATATCTCCTACCACTTTCGAGATATGGCTTTCTTCGTAAACACTGTTTTATGGCTATTTAAATACCCACTAGTCATTAATGGGTTAAACCACTTCATAGTTATATACACCAATCTTTGTTTTAAGCCATTTCAGTATTTATAGAAATGTGCGTGGGAGAAACAGTTCTTCCGTGTTTCTGAACCGATTTTGGTAGTTTTTTTTAGAGAAATTAGAGTAGGAAGAAGGAGTTCACGAATATTTTTGTGACCTTTGACCTGAAATATTAGCGTTTAAAGAATATTTCTTAAGTAAAACCTCAACTATAAAAAATGGTGTAAGAACATGGTGTAAGAGGAAATTTTCGACATTAATACAATGTATAAAAAACATTTTTCGCTCTCTCTTACGAATACCCTACAATAAGCATTTTTGTATGTAACATGTATTACATATATATATTGTAATGGTGAAATTTCTTATAAATAGTAAATTATGAGAAATTCCCTTTATTTTGACGTCAAAGTTATGGCGATATCTTGAAAACTATAGCTTTTCTCAGTACAACGTGCTTTTATATGAAAAGCCCTGGTTGTGAAAAATAACGGTGTACGAAAGTTTTTATGGGTAATGTTTTTGCAAAAATTTTTTAAAAAATTTCGACTATTTTTATATCTTAAGCTCATGACCTTAGGCTTAATAAACGATTTTAAACTATCAAATAACTAGAATTTGTATTTAAAATCAAGTATGATTTAAACTATCAAACATTTAGAATTTGTACTAAAATCATATAAAGTCAACATGATAATTTGAAACTTAAGCTTTTCTAGGTACAGCACATTTTCTTACAGCAGGGTCATGCCTCAGAACTAGAAAAAAACGATTGAAATTTCAGAAGGTTGGTCGAATTTCAGCCACAGACGATATAGTTAAACGTGATTACGCCGAAATTAAAAAGTCGAAATATTTCTTATTTCCAAATTTTCTAAAAAATTTTTACTTTTTGGATAGCGCGTGATTTTTCAAGAGGTAAAACACAAAAATTCATCGTCAAAATGGCCTTTGTTGTGAAATTTTAGTGCATAAATCTTCATATTTTCAATTTAATTTCACATCTTTTTACTACATTCCAATTTTTCTTTGCCTTTTAAATATACTCCAAAAAATTATCACTGGTTTAATGAGAATTATATTAAGGAATTGTGTATGCAAAACATTTTTAACAACAAAATAATTTACACAAAACATAAAATTTGTTACATTCACGTTATTTTACTTGAATTGTAACGTAAGAATAACTATTTTGATGTTTCATCTTGTGGCAGGCAACTTAACCCTTAAATGCATGACCTCAGCGATTTGTGTAAAAAAAATTACCTATATGTATGTGGTTATTCCAAAAACGAATATGCTATTAATTTTTTAATCAAACTTTTACCTGCAGCGTTGACGTTTTAATTGCAGCGTTGACGCTTCGAATCGTACATAGGCCAGTGACCGATAGAGTCCTTACGGATTTCCTTAGTTGGTATGCGGGCTGCATTCGGTTTCTTTGACCTTTGCTGCAGTTCTGCTTCCAAAGTTCTTGATGGATGACCTTTTTTTGCTAAAGAAAGTAATAATTATAACAAAAACTTTTAGCTAAGCACTATTTATATCAGTAAATTATTTCAATTACCTGGCGGCTCTCGTGCATTTTTAAAATCTCCACAAAGTACCTCTGCAACCTCTCTTCGAATTTCGCTAAGCTTCAAATATTGTAGTGGATCCTTTCTTGTCTTATTTGCTCGATTATAAAAGACCCATGCATTTATCATTGCCATATCGAGAAGGTGGTAAAATATTCGGCTAGTCCATTTGCGGCTCTTCATGTGAATTTTGTTACGGCCCATGAACGAATCCTGCAAATCAACACCATATGCTTGTTGTATTCCTTTACAACGTTTGGACAATTAATTTCAATGGATGTTTTGTTTTTCTTGCAAAACCGTTTGGCTGTGGATTCATTTCTAATAACAGGTGCCGCCATAATGTTATGAGCAGGCTGGATAACTTCGAATGCCTTTTCACCCACATAAGATGACAACAAATAGACAACTTTATTGTCTTTCCATGCCAGCAAGGGGATGTCAATTCCAGAGATGTTTGCTACAAACTCGGAGCTGCGACCACGATCATACTTCTTCAATTCGTTTTCATTTGGCAGTTTGCAGTTTGGAATTCGATTGCGACGAACAGTGCCAAGTGTGTAGATACCCTGTGTCCGTAAGTATACAGCCAAGGGAATTGTGGTATAGAAATTGTCAAAGAAAAGTACATGGTTAACATTGCGAGGTATGCCTCTGGCCAAACGAACGACAATATTTGCACAAGATCCAAGATCTGGTTCGCTTAGCAATGTCGTGTTATAAGCACCTGTGAATATCTCGAAAGTGTAACAAAAGCCAAATTCGTCGCACAGTAAAAATAGGTTGAAGCCCCATTTGTTTGGTTTCAAAGGTAAATACTGTTTCATATAGTGTCGCATTTTAGTAGCACACATTTGCTCATTAACACACAAACGGCATTGGCACCTTTGAAAAGTTTCTATTTAGCATATCTACTATGGGCCGAATCTTGAACAAACGATCTGATCCTGGAGCCAAATGAGTAGGAGCTTCAAGATTGTTGTTGAAATGAAGCATTGATCGAATTTTTCGAAACGGTTGGTAGTCATTGTTTCTTTAATGATCTGAGGACCATCAGTCCCCCAGTAATTACGGACGTTACTCATTTGATAAAGTGCCATATAGTAAAGAATACCTATGAATTTTTTAAGATCTGCGATATCAAATGCAAAATTTGGTTCATTTTTTTGATTCGATTATAAAAGCGAGTGACTGACAATGTGATTTAAAATGTCATCACTCAGCATAAAATTGAAAAACTGGTAAGGTGTAGATAATTCATCAGCAAATTTAGATACATCGTCGTTGCCGTGGAACATTATTTGGTAATTGTTCAGTATCAAATTTTTTCGCTACCTTACATTTTTAAAATTATTAGCATCCTTGTTTACTACAATATTACTGAATAAGGATGAAAATTCTGAAAAAGGACTGTTTATTGCAGTGCTCGTTGATGCAATTGTATCAATACTTGTAGATGCGACTGCATCAATACTTGTTGAAGCAACTACACTGATTTTTGTCAATGCGTCTGCATCAACACTTCTTAGTTCAAGGTCTGTTGCCAAACCATTGTTGCATTTTACGATATGGGCCTCTTCATCCTCATCATCATCAACATCTGCCTTGTTGTCACCAGCCACTAACGGTGTATGCTTATTTTCCTCTATTTCCCAAATTATATCGTCAGCAGAATCATCTTCATTAAAATTACCATCCTCGCTGTGCTCTAAATCTGTAAGTTCCAAGATGTACTCCTCTATATCGGAGTCATTTCTGAATTTGCGACCTCTACTCATATTTCAGTGCCTGTAAACGCTTGTTATACGCAACAAAAACAAACCAGTAAAGTAAATAAAACAATAAAGCAAAGAAAAATAAATAAAGCCAACGATTTCATATATAATATACAAAAAATTTACATAAACGGCTTTTAGGACGAAGTGCGCTTAGTGCATGACGTGCCATATAAGGCACAACCATACATTTGTTCGTTAGGGGCACCAAAAAACATAAAACATTAATCTAACGATAAATATGTGTAAATTATAGACTATGTTACTTACTTGGTTTTTTTCTTAAGCGAAATATACACTTAACTATTTTATTTTATTTATTGAAGTTCTCTTCCGATCTTTTTTTTTTTGCAAGCAGCTTTTATTCACTTTGTCGCCAAATAGTTCAGTCAGCTGAGTTCTGTAAGTGTTGCTGTTGGAGGAAAACGAAAGCTTTAAATCAGTTTGAACTAAAAGATTTTTTTCGGCTCAAAAATAGCCCTCTTTAGACATGGGAAGAAATTTTTTGGTTGTGCCATATATGGCACACTATGCATTTAAGGGTTAAGTTTGTACCAACAACACATTTAAAACATTATTATAACACATTTTTCGCCTCATTGCAACTGTAGTTGTTACAAAATAAGCGTAAATATCTGCTTTTTCAGTTGTAATTACGTTACAATTACGATTTATGTCTGTATTGGCGACTCTTTTGCGACACTTTTACAACCTTTTTGTGCTAGCTGGGTTGTTGTTTAGATCAATTCTGCTTGTTTGTAATTCTTTTGTAAACTTTGCAGTATTAAAACCTCACTTTCGAACGTTATATAAAAGTTTACTTTTAGTTCCATACAGTACGAATCACTAAAATAAAACTTGATTTAAACATTATAAAGTGGATTCAGCTTTGAACTAATTTGAAATTTTCTATTCATTTCTCTTTTGTTCTTCTTTTGAGGTAGCATCAGTTTTTTTTACATGTTTCAAAGATTGACTCATTAATTAAAAATATATGCATATTAATAAGTTTTTAATACATATTTGTTTTTGCGTTGCTTTCAGTCAGAAAAACATAAAATTTCTAATAGGCTTAGCTTAGAATTTATTGGAGTTTTAAGCAATAAATAACAATAAAATTAAGCTTGAAGTTATCCTTATTGCTATACTATCAAATTTATTTTGTGAAATGTGACAAAGATATGATCGGATTGTTGATGAAAAAAAAGCAAAAACGCGCAAAAATATGTTTTTAAATGTGTCATAGAAATTATAGCTGATTTAATTAATTTAATTAATATTTTTACTGCTAAGTTGATTTTAATAAGCAATTTTATATTTAAATTTGTTTTTAAATTTTAACTGATGAAAACTGTGAAACTTCAAAAATTATCAATAATTATTAGTAATATTTCTAGCCGAATTTTGCTCGGAACACGGAATTCAGTGGATCTTTTTTAGATAACGTATTCTAGAATAAGAAAATAATTTAATTTGTCAGACCTCACACAAGGCTAGCGATAAGAAATAAAATCCATTGCTGACAGCTAAAGCTTAAGCCAATAACAAACAAAAGTGGCTAGCAAAGCTCTTACCAGTAATTAGCTATAATTTTTGCTGCTGCTACTGATGCAATTTACAACGGCTGGCCAACACCAGCTGCACAAGCGCAATGCCACAATTACGCGGGTGGAAGACTCAAATTACCGAGCCAACAAAGAAAAGTGTTGGAAGCCAAGTTAAGAAGAGCAGCAGCAGCACACGCTGTTTTTTTGTTGCGGATGTACTTTTGTTGCTTGTTGCCATAAAATTTTGTAAACATATTATTAGCTTAGGTTTCTGTAGTTGTTTTTGTTGTTATTGTTGTTATTGTTGCTATTGTTGCCTAATGGCAGCTGCTAAAGTTGTTTCTGTTTTGTTTTCTCTTCTATGGTAAAGGCAAAGAAACAAAAAATATGCAAGTCAAACAAAATTGCTGCCGCGCGCGTGCTATAAAAGTAGCAAAGCTTATAAAGGCTTTTAAGTTGCTAACTCTCTTGTAGTAGCAACAACAAGAAAACAATATCAAGAAGCTCACTGCACACGAACACAAGCAGTAAGACAGGCAGGCAGGCAGGCAGGCAGGCAATCAGTTAGACGTTTTCAGCCAACTAAAGCCCGCCCGCAAGTTTGAAAAGAAAAAAAAACAAAGAACAAGTGAAACCTGGCAACCCTAGCTACGCTTGTAATTACAATCATTACATGGTCTACCGCTTTTTGCGCCACTAAAGTGCACTTTTGTTATTTTGCTGCCGCTGTTGTTGCAACTTGGTCTCTGGTGTGAAGTCAGTGGGTGCACTAAGTGATAGGGTGGTTGGGCGGAGAGTGAGAGCAAGAGTTAAAATAGGCGTTTGTGATGATGCACTACAATGTTGTGTTTTATGCTTTTGACAGTGTTTTCGCGTGGAAGAATTAAGTAAAGAATTTAACTTAAATGTTTTATATATCTTGTTTCTTGTCTTAAGCGAGTTAAGTCAATTGTTTTATGTTTAATGTTTCTGTTGGCTCAGGCCATTAAGTTAAAACTTCATTCCATAATCATTGATATCTTTTCAACAGTTGGAAAAATATCGACTTTAGGCTGCAGCTAATCGCAATACTTTTTTTCAAAAATTGACCTCATGGCTTTCGATTTGTCTTATTTTGCGGCTATAGGTTCCTATTAAAATTCTAAGAACATAATGTCATTTATTTTTTTATCGCCATTCGTTAATAAGTTATGGACCTTTCAATTCTGCAAATCGTCCGAAAAAGCCAGAATTGGAAAATTTTTCATTTATTGTATCTACATCAGTTTTAATCCAATTTTAATAAATGAGGTACCGTTAGAATGGTATTAGAAAGTAGTTTCTGGAAAAAATATATAATTTAAAAATTTTGGATTTAGGGCTGCCAAAATATTAAAAAAAATATTTATTTGCTAATTTCTCAAAAAACGCGTAATTTTTTTATTAAGGGAGATTAAAACTCGACGATATTCAGCTTCAGAGGACTTTTTAATATATCAGCTGATCGAACCATCATAACTTTCTTGTTTTGAGACCGATTTTAAAACTTTTTGGAACAAAATCAGTTAAAATTTGATAATCTTCAATATGGCAATCTTGAAACAAAATTTTGTTCACCTTTTTACAAATAAAAGTAAAAAAAAAATAAAAATATTTTTTATCGGTATTTAACAATTTTCTCTACCAAGGTCAAGTTTAAAGTCATCGAAACTTATGAATAAAATGTTGGTCCTTATAAGACAAACCATTTTGCAGATTAAACTTTGCAAATATCTTTACCGTTATAAAATTTATAGGCGATAAATTGCCTCAAAATGATAAAGTATATGCACAAAAATTGAAATTGCCAAAAAAAACATATAAAAGCTCCATCATAAAATTATTTTTGACTGAAAGGAAACATTCTTCTTCAAATTTAAAAAATAAAAAATCGCAAAAAATGACGTTTTTTTTGAGAAATAAGCAAATAAATTTTTTTTTAATATGTTGGCAACCCTAACATCCTAAATTTTAAAATTATATATTTTTCCAGAAACTATTTTCTAATACCTTTCTAACGGTACCTTATTTATAAAAATTGGATTAAAACTGACGTAGATACAATTACATCATTAAAAATTTTCCAATTCTGGCATTTTCGGACGATTTGCAGAATTGAAAGCAACTTTTTAACGAATGGCGATAAAAAAAAATAAATGAAAAATAAATGAAATAGTCCAACAATAAAACAAATCGAAAAGCCATGAGACGGACCCGTTTTGCGTTATGCTTGAAATGGGCGTAATGTATTTTTATCATTGAACAATTTTGTTTGTGAAATATCAAGTACATGGTTAAGAGTCTGGGACTCAATTTTCAACTTTTTTGGATTACATATAGGACAATACCAAAAAAATATTATTTTTTTTTCCAAGGATATGTTTTAAATTTTCTAATGCAAAAAAATAAAAAAATTTACTCCGACCATTTCATGATTCGAACACACGTCCTCTGATGTGCTGGTCCAACACCTTATCCACTCGTCCAACTCAGTTTACAACTAAGAGTTAACAAAGTTTCGCTTATTTTTCATCATTACGAATGCAAGTGAGTTCCTTTCAAAAACGTGGGTTCGAGACCCAGCTAAATTAAACTAAAGTAGAGATTAAAAATAATACATTTTGGATTAAAGATTTCTTTAAACCCCTGTATGGATTAAAAAGTAGTCCAAAGTTTTTAACCGTGTATGTTACAAACAAAAATGGGAGAGCGAAGCACAAAAAGTTACAAATATTGGTTAGTTGATTGGCTTAGATAGTGATGCTACATGCAATTAGGATCCAAGTATCTCTAGTGAGCCGTTTTGATACCATAACCTCGTATTCTTGTAAGTAGATAGTGTATCGCACTGTTTGCTCATAATCATCCAGTGCGGTAGATAAATGTTCCAAGATTCAACAATGTTATATTAACAATGCTTTGAAATTAATTTATATATGCTTTTGTGTTTAATTCGGGCTCAAAGTAAATTTTTTTAATAAAAAACGATCTTTTATATATCTTCTAGTTATTGATTTTTATTACGTCCAATAATTAACATTATAAAAAATAAAACTGAAAACACTTAACAATAGACATCACGGTAGACGTCACACAGTGTTTCAGTTAGATGGAGATAAATCTGTAATTCGGGTTTTAGGGCGCAGAATAAATTGAAAATAAGGGTTTAGGTTACTTAGTGCCAGTTTTTCAGTACGAGTTTAAACTTTAGTCATATTAAACCTAGCTTAACTCACCAAAATTGGACATTTAACCTCGGTTTAACTAGATATTTTAGCATTCGTTGAAGTCAAATTGACTTAAATTATCATATATTATGTTTCTTTTTCGCCTAAACCAACGTCCAATAATTGTGAGTTAAGCTCAGTTAAATTTGACTAGACTTTAAACTCGCACAGAAAAACTGGCCCTTAGTGTTTCGATAAAAAGGCGACAACGAAAATTATGGTTCGTTTTAGAATTTTTCCAATACGGGAATAATGCAATGAACGTCACGAATGCATTCAACGCACTAACATCAAGCATGTTACAAAATACTGCCATTGGACACCGATTGACTTTTCGTTTGCATGTGTACGTAGCCACCATTTGATCCATAGTCCACTTCCACTCTTGGTTTTGTTGTAGTCTTCAATGATGTTAGGTTTCTTCTTTTCACTATTCTCATTTATGCTGACAACATTGTGGTATGTTCTGAGCAATGTCATAAATCGGTACCGGCGAGGAACATATGACAACATAACTGCTTGCAATTTATGTTTATATACAATTTCTGTATGATAAATTGCCTTTTGATGCATGTCGAGTAGAACTGAAGGAATTTCAGTCCTATTTTTTCTTATTGTTCCCAAAATAGTCATGCGATTCTTATGTAAATCTTCTGCCAATTCATACGAAGTGAAAAAGTTGTCACACGTTACATTTCTGTCAGAAAGTCCTTCTACCAAATCCAAAACAATACGCCGTACGAGATTACGTTCAGGAGTGGCATTAAGATTCCGACCAACATAAATTTGTGTGTTTTATGCATACCAGCTTTTTGAGTCGCATAGCACCCAAATTTTGATGCCATATATCTCCGGCTTGGATGGAATATACTGACGAAACGGACATCGCCCACGATACGGAACTAACTGTTCATCTACGGTAATTTTTTTCCCTGGTGTGTATACAACTTTCAAATTATGGTTCCATTTATCGTATACATTTCGCATCGGTACCAATTTGTCACGTACTGAAGTACTTGTAGATGCAGTGTTGGCTATACGTTGTTCGCTGTCATCAAATCGTCAACATTTTCAAAGACATTGTTGCTCTAAATATTGGCTAACCAGTTTCGTCATTCCACAGTTTAGTGACACATTCACCGTATGACCGATACACACCAGAAAGCAGCAACAATCCAAAGTATGCGTGCAGAGTGTCCAAATCAATGTTTTCCCAAGCGTCTTTGTACTTTCACACACCATATAAATTCGTCATGTTGAAAATAATATTCTCAACCGGTTCAAGGAACATGTGAAATGCAGACGAAGCATCAACTATACTAGCAGCTGCTAATGCTTTTGGACCTGAATTATAACAAAAATGAAACATATAATGAACATGAACCCATAACAAAGAGGGTAGGTTTTTACCTGAAGTGAAATTTTGTGCACGTCGAAATGAATTTCTTCGATTTATTTCAAATGGTTGCGATGAATATTCAATTTTCTTATTTTTTGAAAAATATTTATTTTCAGGATTTGCTGCATTTTCTTCTGCTAAATTCTACTCAAGTGGCTGAATGTTGTCTTCATCCGAATGCACGCTAACTTCACTTTCATCATTCTCCTCGTCTGATAATGCAAAATCATCGTCACTATTGCACGGAGATTCGCCCGCTTCGCTTTCTAAATCAAAATTCATTTCTAGTTCATCTCGGTGCCTTCTTTCACGTAAAACTCTATCCATTTCTTATCAAATACTTCGAAACACAACCAAAATTCAAATAAATGCGCAAACAAACTTCACTTATGTGTGTTCCAGAACAAAATAAATTTCATAAAACGAAAAATAAGAGCGTGCTATAAATCCACACACAAAAAAAGCGGCAATTCCAGGTACCTGCTTATGTGTATGCGCGCACATACACAGGGACCGATTCGTAACCATAACTGCACAGGCAAATACAGTAAGGGTACAAGTTCAAAAACGGGTTTTTTTGATTGTCCAGGCAAAATAATTCTACTTTTCAAAATACAAGGTCATTCCGCTGAACCGTTTTTATTTTATTCAAGGTTAAAGATCAAAAGTGTATGCGTGCGCATACAGGGGACCGATGAGGGTTAATCAAATATGATCTATATTTCAGGTTAAAATTTGCCAACATGATTTGTCCGGTTAAGATTACCACATGTCATTCGGGTCAATTTAACCTGTTTTTGTGGTTTTATGAAACTGACAAATGTGGTTATCTTAACCGAATTTTAACCAGTATTTGTGTTTAAATTGAATTGAATCAGGCTTATTTAACCAAATGCTAGGTTTACATGTTTTAACCTCAATCATCTATACGAAAATGAAGAAATTTTTCAACAATCACATCACGAACAACAAAACTAAGTCTAAAAAATATCCTTTTTGACCCCCAGCGAGGGCTAGAGGAAGAGCTAGAGCAAATGAATTATGGAAACTTTATAAACAAAAGTTATAAAAGTCGAGTTATAAAATTTATAAACAAAACTGAAACATGTCTTAAAATAATCAAATTCAAAACTTCAATATCATTCAAATGGTGAGGCTAACGGCAAAAATATGGTATTCCTTTTTTGTAGAGCATTAAATTTCCTACAAAATTCTTGGAAAACATTTTTCTGTGCAATCAATTAATGATGAGGTATGCATTTTTTTCTAATGGACTGAGAAAAAAAAACACTGCGATGCGAAGCATCTTCCTATTAAAGTTAAGAGCTCATATTGGGTGATAATTTTTTAAGGTGCCTAGCAACCCATTTTTCCGCGGCGCTTTAAAAAAAAAATAATTGAATTTTTTGACCCACCCTATTTATTATAAAACATGGTGGTAAAGAAAGACAACATGTTGAAGACAGATTGGTACAAGAAAGCCACATCATCAGGCAGACTCAACAACTACCACGCAAAACACCCTACAAAAACCTTCATTGGTGCCAAATTATTTTTCAATGTGTGCTCTTCCTAGTCTGAGTACTTTTGAGTCCAGACGGAAGTATTTTCTTACTGTTTTCACTCGCGATGTGCTAATATGCCATATCAACTGTACGGCACTTCTAGAGGTTCTTAAAATATTAAAATATATGCGTCTGAAGAAATTTTAGGCAAAGGGATTTATTTCATGTTCCGCATCATAGAACCAATTACTGCCGGAGTGACCCTATTTACAATACTTGATCATCATTTAATTCTGTAAATGCTCAAATAGATTTCATTCAGAACAGAATGGCGTTTAAGCAATCCGTATTAAATCTTGTTTAAAAATCAGTAAGGGTTCTTATTTAAGCATGTAACTGACCAGATAACATTGTGAACCTTGTGAACTGACATGCGTGTAAGCTATCTGTCAAAATTTGTATGGGCATGAGTTTATATTACATCCGAGCCTATTTTGGAGTGTAAACTAGCATGTAAATCTACGTGTGTGAATGAGGGTTGCCTTTTGGCGCTAATCATTGCATACTTAAAGTAGTTGAAGTAAATACAAATATTATTATTTTTTCCATAAAGTTTATGGTTTTTTTAAGTTTGTTTAAGATTTTTTTAAAAGATTTAAAATTGAATAAAGGTGATTTTGCAACCTTATAAAAACCTCACCTAATTGCTCATAAAAAGTTTACATGTTTTACATGTTTACATGCTTAGATGAGAACTCTTAATATTATGTTTGTAGCATGCATATTTAAATTGTAATTCTATGTATATTCGACCACCCATATATGCAAAAGTGCTATTTTCTTCGCTCCCCGTGCATTTTCGTAGAGAACTAGACTAAAAAATAAGATCTGCAAAAAAACAGGGTGCGTGTAGTGGTAAAATGCCAGTCGCATTTGACTTAAAGCCTCAAAAACACACTTAAAAAAAGTTCAAAATTGTTTTGATCTGTAACTCTTTTAACAAATGTTTAAAACAGTTCGTGATTGGGACTTTAAATTTAAGAATAACCTAGCCAATAAAAACATGTATTAACTTTTGACCAACTTGTATTATTTGTGGTAAAATCAACGTTTAAAGACAAAATTTTTGAAATTTTTTTAGCACCTTTTTTGCAAAAAAGGTTGCCATTATGGTTTTCGTACGGATAAAATGATGTGTTTTATTTCATAATAGAGATAATTAAGTAAACTTCAAATGAATTTTTTTTTATAAAAAATATTTATTTTTAGCGCCAATAACGCGGTTCAAAGTAATAATATATATAACAATAATTAAAAACATTTATACAAAATAATTTTATAATTCAATTATAGTTAATTATATAATTCAAGCAGAAATAATATTTATTATGTTTTAAGTTAAATCATTGGTAACACATTTTAGAACAAAGACATTAAACAAATATCTTAAAGTTAATTTTGAATTTTAACGACTGGAATTTTGTTTTGGTTAATTTTTATCAAAATATTGTAAAAATATTGTCTTAGAAAAATTGTTGGATAGCAAAATTTTATAATATTTCTCCAGTGCATGCAGGATAAACTCTCTCTGCTCTTTTTAGTGAGTTAAAATGGCATTAAAACGTGAAATTAATGCTACGCCACGTTCTGCAATATAATTAACGACTAATAATTTTTTAACAATTAATTTCGCAGCAAGATAATCTTCATTTTCCTCCCAAGTGGCTGTTTTCCATTTTCACAATTTATTTGATATAGCTGCGAACACTAAACACTATCACTACATGATACAAAGAACTACAGATAATGTATCCCGGCGCAACGAAAAAAATTTACTGCGCACCTCGTCATTGGTGCTCGTCAAATGTGACACTTGATGAATACATTCAAAAGAAAATGCCAAAAAGAGACGAAGATAGCAAAATGAAAATTAACAAACAGTCAAAATTCTGTCGAGCACATCAAGCAACATAGCCACTTTTTGTGTAAAGCGGTAAAAATTGGAGAAAACACCCCCACAAAATATTCAAAATTTTTCCACAAACAGTACTAAAAAATATATTTACTTTATTTTGGACATGTGCTTTTTTTAACAATATATATTTCATTTCAGTAAAACAAGTTTTCTTAAAAAAATTATGACATTTTAAAATCTTTACACCCTATGAATAAATTGTGGCTACGTTGCTACCAATGAGCACCTTCTACATCACAGCAAAGATGGCAGACATGTGCAATACTTCATCTGCGGTTCTCTGTATCATGCTATCACTATATAAATAGTTAATATGTCAACAAAAATGACAAGTGGATTTTACGTTAGCAACGAAGCATATTTAGCTTCAAAATGTTTTAGAAAAACTGTACGACTAGACATACTGAAGGTATTCGAATAAGCTGAGCATGCAGTTATTCTTTACTTGGCTTCAGAATGAATATATTTGGATTTTCACATAATTTCAAAACTTTGTCGCAAATTTTTTTAATTAATGTTTTATATATCCTTACTTTTAGCCGCGTTATCGGCGCTAAAAATAAATATTTTGTAAAAAAAAGATTTCATTTAATCTTTACTTTATTATCTCTGTTATGAAATAAAACACATAATTTTATCCGTACGATAACCATAATGGCAACCGTTTTTGCAAAAAAAGTGCTAAAAAAATTTCAAAAATCTTGTCTTTAAACGTTGATTTTACCACAAATAATACTAGTTGGTCAAAAATTTATACACTGTTGTGATAGGCTAGGTTATTCTTAAATTTGAAGTCCCAATCACGAACTACTTTAAATACTTTTTAAAAGAGTTACAGATCAAAACAATTTTGAACTTTTTTAAATAGTGTTTTTGAGGCTTTAAGTCAAAGGCGACTGGCATTTTACCACTACACGCACCCTGTTTTTTTGCAGATCTTATTTTTTAGTCTAGTTCTCTACGAAAATGCGCGGGGAGCAAAGAAAATAACACTTTTGCACATTCCATATATTTCATGGGTGCTCTAATGTATATCGCCCATTTCAGATTGAGGTGACCTATCAGTCGCACTGACCATCTCCGATTTGGCTCAAAATTTGTTTTTAGGTTGGTTTTTTGTTAATAAAACCAATTCCGGAGTTTAAAGTGTAAACAAAAATTTTTTTGCGGAGCCACAGCCTTTCGAATGCCAAAATAGGGCCTATTTTTAGACAACGTAGCTCAGTCAATTTAAATCCGATTTTCGTAAATAAGGCATCATTTTAAAGGTTGCTTTGTCTTTTTTAAGGAAAAATATAAAACTTTTAGAAAAATTACAGTAAGTTGGCCCATTCTACGTTTTAAAGTTTAATGCCATGCCAACAACAGACGCTATAATTTTTTTCAGTATATTAATTTTAGTTTTTTGTACGTTTCAATACCTTTCCAACGATATAAAATTAAGGTGTGCTCTTGAAGGGTTCAGAAGTTATCGCGTATAACGTGCAGTGTTAAACAATTTTCAATACAAATTCAACTAGCTATCAAAGCTTCACAGCATACATTTTTTTTTCCTTGTGTTGAATTTGAAAAAAAAGTTAAATTTATTCAAAATTAGGCGATCGCTTACAGCAGCTTGTGTTTTTGTGTGTACGTGTTTTAGTTTTTGCAAAACACAAGTTTGCAATAGAAAACAAATTGTATGTCGGGAAAAGCGAGCGAAATAGACTACTTGCTGAGCCTGTATGCTGTAAAGCTTTGATAGCTAGTTGAATTCGTATTGAAAATTGTTTAACACTGCACGTTTTACGCTATAACTTCTGAACCCTTTAAGAGCACACCTTAATTTTATAGCGTTGGAAAGGTATTGAAACGTACAAAAAACCAAAATTAATAAACTGAAAAAAAATTATAGCGTCTGTTGTTGGCATGGCCATAAACTTTAAAATGAAGAATGGACCAACTTTATGCAATTTTTCGAAAAGTTTTTTATTTTTTCCTTAAAAAAGACAAAATAACCTGTTCAATGATATCTTATTTACGAAAATCGGATTTAAATTGACTGAGCTACGTCGTTTCAAAACACACCCTATTTTGACCTTGAAAAATGGTTCTAAAAATTTATAACTTCGGATTTAGTTTTCTAAGCAATAAACCAATCTAGGAACAAAATTTGAGCCAAATCGGAGATGGTCAGTGCGACTGATAAGTCACCTCAATCTGAAATGGGCGATATAATGACTGGTAAACAATAGTATTTATAGTTTAAAATAAATAAATAAATAAATAAATTATTAATATAGAACATCTGAAATAGTAAAATGGATGTTGAAATGTCTATTGCAAAAAAATAAGCAAAATCTTATCACTAACAATTTTGACAGCAGAGGCATGTCAAAAGCATTATTATATCACAGCAATCAATGTCAAACTTCATCATTTCGATGTCACAAACGAATTTCTTGATCCCTTTCGGACTCGTTATAGGAAAGTTCGAATTCATCTTTGAATTGTTGAATACTGCGTATGAGCAACAATTTTTTGTTTTAAGCTTTTCTTTGACATTCCTCTAGCTTTTAATTTAAGCTAACTAAGTTCTGTTATGAGTAAATCTAAAATTCCAAGCAATTCTAGAACGACAACAAAAAAACGCAACAACTTGAAATTCCTTAAGCTACATGCATTAAATGTACCAAACAAGCACGGATGTGGTTTAGGTAATCGAGTACTAAATTTTTTGTTAAAGTTGTTGTTGTTGGTACTCTTTGCGTTTTATCTGTTGGTACCTCATTTTTTATAAACCTACTCTCAAACAACTGAGACTTGGCTGCAGTCAATCAAAAACCAGTCAACGACAAAACGTTAAATGAAACCAAAAATTCACAAAAAAAAACCAATTTTAAGTTAAAGAAAGAAAAAACCTTGATTGCGGCTTTCTTTCCTCTTGTTGCTCTGGGTTTGTTTCTCTGCAAAATAACAACAATCAATGAAATGCTGCTCAGCAGCTACCGCAGAAAATTGTTAAAGTGGTTTTTCTTTTTTATTGCTGTGGCGCATTGGCGTCAACCAAGCGTTTTGCTAATTAGAGAGCGGGAGGATTGCATCAGTTTGCTGTCCCTGATTAAGGTGCTTTTGTTTTTGTCAACTTTTTCAGTGGTCAGGTTTATTGCAAGCTACTCTTGCTGTTTTGTTCTTGTCGTCGTTTCAATATCCGCATAAATTGAGCACCGGTAACTGCAACATAGAGCTGACCGTGGGAGCGAAATCGATATTGCAAGACATGCGAGCAGGTTCCTACATCCTTCCCTCAAGTGCTAACGTAGTTGTGGTGGTGTTGGTTGACATTCTTGCTTGCTGTTGTTGTTGTTGTTACCGTCGTCATGCCGACACAATAAGCAAGGAAATGACATTGACACGCTTAAATAACGTCGGCTTATTGCCGCCAACTATTTATTAAATTTTTTTTAACACCCCGCCCGCTTCTTTAATTTCCTTTCCATGTGCGGCTATTAAAATTCTAAAAATTAAAAAAAACACACTTTTTCCTGTTCAAGTTTGTTCATGTGTGGTTTTTTTTAAACTTTCCTTACAAAAACTGTGGCAAGATGTGCTTCCCATGGCGCTGCTTTACTGAAACTCTATAATTTTATCTAATTTGAATACGTAACCTTAATAATTAACCATCGTTGGCTTATCAGCTCAGCTTGAGTAGGCGTTTTGTTTCGAAGGCACATCAATATAAACACAAGCACACGCACACACACACACACAAACACACAGTTAAATCAACATCTGTTATGATGTTCATCCAGCATGCGAAGCGTCTTACAAGTCGCTCCAATTAACGCTGTTCGGAGTTCATTCAGCGGGTCATCAATTTCTACTATCAGCTATCGATAGATTAGCTTGCAAAATAGTCATTCATGGCGATATAATCGACGCTGTGGGTGCATCACGTTGCGTCTTTAGAGCATAAAACAAAAATTAAAAGAATAGAGCTTGCTGCTGATAAGCTTCGGAACGGTATCAGCTTCGATTGATACTCAAAGCCTGCAACCCGTTCTTGCAGCTTTTTGTGACAACTGCATTTCGAGTGTAGCTGTACTTGATCAATATACAAACGAACATTTGTGATTTGAGTTAATGGTCTCTTTATCAATATGTAAATAATGCATTAAAGCACTGTATTGGAAGCTTAAGCTCAATGCCTTGTCTCTTAATACAAAAAGTTCACTACTCAAAGTTTACAAATTTGGAAGGAAGTTTGAAATCGTGCTTTTTTTTAATAAGCATTTCGAATTAGACTTTTCGGTAAATTAGAACTGATGCAGTTGTGATCTTTACATTATTTTATATCAAAAAATAAAAATTCATTTTAATTTTTAAAATTAAAATTAAATTAACATTAAAATAATTTTAAATCTTAGCTGTGTCCCTCCCTCTTGTTGCTGATATGCTGTCTATTCTTTTTCGCATGCTATTTATTTATAGTTTTTATTTTGTTATCATGTGTGGCTCCAAGATAATTTCATACAATCTTTTCGATAACACATCGTTTTATATCCAATTAATAACTTAATTCATTAAATGGTCTTATCTTAAAATATGTATCGCATTGATATCGTCAGAAACAGCAGGGCAAGAAAATAAAAAAATAAAAAAATATTAAAAATTGTCAACAGTGGTGTATAAATGATAAAGTCTCAAAATGGAACTCATGTGGTTTTGTTAATTAAAGAAATCATTTTAAAAATACTTTGCTTTTAATAAAATGAAATTCCACTAAAATGCTAAACAAGTTGAATAAATGACATGTTGAAGTGATTTGAAATTCCTTGAAAATTAAAATAGTTTTGTATAAAATGAGTTAGTTATGTTTATTTAATGTTAAATGTTTAATGCTTTGTTGAAGATAGTGAATTGTTGTCTTGTATGAAAAATTTAGCTAAGCTGCTTTAAAATTTCAATTGATAACATAAATTAAATCAACATAAAATATTTAACATTTCGCTATAAGTTTATAAGCAATATTTAAGTTAAGTGATGCACGTAGCTGTCTTTAGAAAAAATCTGCTTCAAGTCTAACATCGTACCGCTTTCAAAGAAACTTATTATTTATATGAAAACTGCTTATAAATTTGGGCATAAGCTACTTACCTCGACTTTATCGCTGCGTATTTATTGATTTCTTAATCACATTGTCTTGAAATAAAGAATGCCAGTTTAAATTAATGTCATAACTTTATTTAATAAATTGTTGGTACGTTTGTTTGTGATAGCATACTGAATGACTTGGCAGAATGAGCTCATATTTACGCAATATATTTGTTTTCTCAAGAGAAAGGTTCGTCAGAATCCAATGGGTGCAACATAAGAGGGCGCTGCAGAGTGTCGCGGGTGCAGACAAATGTCAAAAAATATTTTAGGTTTCAAGTTTTGAATACTATGTATACAGAATGATAGCTTAGAATCCAGTTATTTTAAATATAAAAGGGCATTGCAATATTTTATAATTTGTGGATATGCCACTTCCACAAAATTGGGCTTAAAAAATGAATAAAATTTAATTAAAAAATTAAAACTGTTATATTAAAAAATATCCTTGCAGAAAAACACAAATTTAAGATTTTTTTATTAAATTTAAGAAAATTTTGTAAAAATAAATTTTTTTCAATTATTTTATATCATGAAATAGAAAAAAAAAATGGGGAAAAAATTAATACAAGAAGACTACCTAGAATGTAAACTAATGTTTTTTGGAAGACCTCTAAAAAACGTAAGTTTACATTGGAAGTCCTCAAAAAAACAGCTAATATGGTATTTTACTTATAACCTTGACATTTTTGGTCCGATCGGAAAGCATCGTATACCGTTGGATAGAACTCAAAGAATAGTATATTATTTGTAGTATTTTCGGCCTTCGAATCTAGTGGAGAGTGCGCTAGACTATCAACCCAGAGGTCCCTGGTTCAAAATTTGACTTAAAAAAATAATAAAATTTAATTAAAAAATAAAATCTGTTACATTAAAAAAAAATCCTTTAAACAAAAAAAAAACACACAAATTTAAAAATTTTTATTTAATTTAAGGCAACTTTAAAAAAGAAAATTTTTCAATTATTTTGTATCATGAAATTGAAATTAAATAATACTTTTCATAAGGGTGGGTGGCCTTATATGTGGAAAAAAATTAATATAAGAAGACTACCTAGAATGTAAACTTATGTTTTTTGGAAGACCTCCAAAAAACAGCTAATATGGTATTTTACTTATAACCTTGGTATTTTTGGTCTGATCGGAAAGTATCGTATATCGTTGGATAGGTCTTAAAGAATAGTATATTATTTGTAGTATTTTCGGCCTTCGAAGTCTAGTGGAGAGTGCGCTAGACTATCAACCCAGAGGTCCCTGGTTCAAAATTTGACTTAAAAATAAAAATAAAAATAAAATTAAAAATAAAATTAAAAATAAAAATAAAAATAAAAATAAAAATAAAAATAAAAATAAAAATAAAAATAAAAATAAAAATAAAAATAAAAATAAAAATAAAAATAAAAATAAAAATAAAAATAAAAATAAAAATAAAAATAAAAATAAAAATAAAAATAAAAATAAAAATAAAAATAAAAATAAAAATAAAAATAAAAATAAAAATAAAAATAAAAATAAAAATAAAAATAAAAATAAAAATAAAAATAAAAATAAAAATAAAAATAAAAATAAAAATAAAAATAAAAATAAAAATAAAAATAAAAATAAAAATAAAAATAAAAATAAAAATAAAAATAAAAATAAAAATAAAAATAAAAATAAAAATAAAAATAAAAATAAAAATAAAAATAAAAATAAAAATAAAAATAAAAATAAAAATAAAAATAAAAATAAAAATAAAAATAAAAATAAAAATAAAAATAAAAATAAAAATAAAAATAAAAATAAAAATAAAAATAAAAATAAAAATAAAAATAAAAATAAAAATAAAAATAAAAATAAAAATAAAAATAAAAATAAAAATAAAAATAAAAATAAAAATAAAAATAAAAATAAAAATAAAAATAAAAATAAAAATAAAAATAAAAATAAAAATAAAAATAAAAATAAAAATAAAAATAAAAATAAAAATAAAAATAAAAATAAAAATAAAAATAAAAATAAAAATAAAAATAAAAATAAAAATAAAAATAAAAATAAAAATAAAAATAAAAATAAAAATAAAAATAAAAATAAAAATAAAAATAAAAATAAAAATAAAAATAAAAATAAAAATAAAAATAAAAATAAAAATAAAAATAAAAATAAAAATAAAAATAAAAATAAAAATAAAAATAAAAATAAAAATAAAAATAAAAATAAAAATAAAAATAAAAATAAAAATAAAAATAAAAATAAAAATAAAAATAAAAATAAAAATAAAAATAAAAATAAAAATAAAAATAAAAATAAAAATAAAAATAAAAATAAAAATAAAAATAAAAATAAAAATAAAAATAAAAATAAAAATAAAAATAAAAATAAAAATAAAAATAAAAATAAAAATAAAAATAAAAATAAAAATAAAAATAAAAATAAAAATAAAAATAAAAATAAAAATAAAAATAAAAATAAAAATAAAAATAAAAATAAAAATAAAAATAAAAATAAAAATAAAAATAAAAATAAAAATAAAAATAAAAATAAAAATAAAAATAAAAATAAAAATAAAAATAAAAATAAAAATAAAAATAAAAATAAAAATAAAAATAAAAATAAAAATAAAAATAAAAATAAAAATAAAAATAAAAATAAAAATAAAAATAAAAATAAAAATAAAAATAAAAATAAAAATAAAAATAAAAATAAAAATAAAAATAAAAATAAAAATAAAAATAAAAATAAAAATAAAAATAAAAATAAAAATAAAAATAAAAATAAAAATAAAAATAAAAATAAAAATAAAAATAAAAATAAAAATAAAAATAAAAATAAAAATAAAAATAAAAATAAAAATAAAAATAAAAATAAAAATAAAAATAAAAATAAAAATAAAAATAAAAATAAAAATAAAAATAAAAATAAAAATAAAAATAAAAATAAAAATAAAAATAAAAATAAAAATAAAAATAAAAATAAAAATAAAAATAAAAATAAAAATAAAAATAAAAATAAAAATAAAAATAAAAATAAAAATAAAAATAAAAATAAAAATAAAAATAAAAATAAAAATAAAAATAAAAATAAAAATAAAAATAAAAATAAAAATAAAAATAAAAATAAAAATAAAAATAAAAATAAAAATAAAAATAAAAATAAAAATAAAAATAAAAATAAAAATAAAAATAAAAATAAAAATAAAAATAAAAATAAAAATAAAAATAAAAATAAAAATAAAAATAAAAATAAAAATAAAAATAAAAATAAAAATAAAAATAAAAATAAAAATAAAAATAAAAATAAAAATAAAAATAAAAATAAAAATAAAAATAAAAATAAAAATAAAAATAAAAATAAAAATAAAAATAAAAATAAAAATAAAAATAAAAATAAAAATAAAAATAAAAATAAAAATAAAAATAAAAATAAAAATAAAAATAAAAATAAAAATAAAAATAAAAATAAAAATAAAAATAAAAATAAAAATAAAAATAAAAATAAAAATAAAAATAAAAATAAAAATAAAAATAAAAATAAAAATAAAAATAAAAATAAAAATAAAAATAAAAATAAAAATAAAAATAAAAATAAAAATAAAAATAAAAATAAAAATAAAAATAAAAATAAAAATAAAAATAAAAATAAAAATAAAAATAAAAATAAAAATAAAAATAAAAATAAAAATAAAAATAAAAATAAAAATAAAAATAAAAATAAAAATAAAAATAAAAATAAAATACAAGACAAATCAATTTTGATGTGGTCGAATTTCGAAAATTTAAAAGCTTCATGTTTCCATGTTTTCTTTTATACAAATATAGAATTATTCTAAATTTTAACATTAAAACTCGTAATATATCTGAAAAGATTTTGAAAGACATGGAGAATGTAAAAATAAATCTATGCCGTATTCTACATATTCATAAAAAAAAATTTGGCTCTTGACAAGTGTGATCAATTTTTAATCGAAAAATCAGAAATCACAATAAACTTGTGACTCCAAAAATCGAGACCGAAAACTCTAAACCTAATGACAAGATTGCAATTTATGTGATTGTCCTCGTGACTTAACTCAATCAATTAAATAACGAATCTTCGTTGATTACAAATATCATAGTCTAATATTTGCCTCGGTTTTGAGAACTAAATCAGTGCTGCCTAACCATTAAAATGATTATATCGCTTCGCATATTGTTGGTTTTCCAAGAAATAATAGTCAAAAGCTGTTGGACGAACCACAGAATAAAATATGGTGTTTGAAAAACTCATCCAGAACGAATTTTTTAATGTTGTAACATTTCGGAAAAAGATTCAAAGCTATGATAGAAAAGAAACAGGTGCTAAAATAAACATTCAATTAGCACCTGCATAGAACTAAAGCATTTTACAGTTTTTTACCCGAGTTAAACGAATGGTCTGTGTTTTTTCTCCGTTGATTAAACTATTGTCATTTTATGTTGTTAGTTTTCGTTATTTAGATATTTGAATGCATATAAATGACACCTTTTAATGCGAGATCTTATCAAAAAGCAGGTATCTGATTTAAATAATTTTCTTTTAGATTCCATGTAAAGTAGAGATTTTTAATACACAGTTATTTTGCTATATACGTTTTAGAGCTAAGCAACTTCCCCCCCCCCCCCGTTTTATCGCTGCACTCTTCATTCATTAAGCGGCAAACCTAGCCACATGTTTCTAAGTTATAAATTAATGTCGTTAGCCACAATCTAAAGTTTCAGTGCGCAACTGCAGCTACACAATTTTTTTGTGTTGTTTTTCTTGCTTGTTCTTCAAATATTTTAGCCAAAATTTACACATTTCATATTAACTACAAAACATTATACAAAAAGAATCAAAGAAAAAGCAATAAAGAATAATTTGCACATGCGCACCGGTGCGCATATTTCTTAAGGTCGTTTGGTTTTCGGTTACTGGCAGGCAGTCTCTCGACTCTGGCACGGTAGCCACTTGGCCGCTGGGAAAATTTTTTTACAGATTTATTATGCACCCGCGCTCCAAGCTGCGGCTCAAATGTGTCGGCTCGACTGCAACGACTGCAGCGAGCAATCGATCGATCGATTGCTGGAACACCAGCTAGCCACTAACCACGTGTAGGAATTTATTTATTGTTATTAAATGTTTCTTAAGGCCGTTTGGTGGCATGGCATTGCATGGTACGGTGCTTGTTATGGTCAGGCCACCACCAGTCTAGACCCTAGCTGAGGCTGTGGCGCATGTGTCTTACTTGTGCTCGTTGTGCGTCCTAGAAGTATGCAATTTAATTTCGCCTGTAGAAATAGATTTATGCGCAAACAAAGTAATCGTTAAAATGGATCAAACTTGAACGGATTCGATTTAAAATTGAGTATTATTTTTATCCTGTGTTGCGACTTATATTGTGTGTTCCGATTTGCTAGTGGTTGGCTAATTTAAGGTCTGTTAACAATTTTAACGATTGTTTTTTTTGGCTTGCGTTCAAGCGAGATGAACTAGAGAGCAAAAGCTAATCAGTTTCAATTCTGTGTTGTTGTTGCTTTTGAGGCAACAATTAAAACTACTTAGGGCCAATTTTTCGGTGCAAGCTTAAACTCTAGTCAAATTAAACTGAGGTTTACTCACCAATATTGGACGTTTAAACTCGGTTAAGGCAAAAAAGAAACACATTATATGATAATTGAAGTCAACTTAACATCAACGAATGCTAAAATATCTAGTTTAACCGAGTTTTAACGTCTAATTTTGATGAGATAAGCTAGGTTTAATTTGACTAAAGTTTAAACTCGTACTGAAAAACTAGCCCTTATAGCTTATTGCTTTATTGTAATTTGCAGCATTTTGTTAGATTTTTATTTTGTTTGATTATTAAATTGGCTTATGTGATTTAGGTGATTTTTAACTGCATAAACCTGCTTCTTATTGTGTGCTTTATAGTTTCTCACAATCGTATATATTTGGAAAGTTTGATTATAAGAGACTCACCATATATTTATAAAGGGTAAATTATTTCCCTTGGTTATGTATTTCTTAATGATTCGCATTACACGCAGAGAAAAAAATTAAGTTTTTTATGCATGAATTAAGCAAGAAGACTGCCGATTTTGATTTACGCATAAAATTCTTTATTTAATTATTATCTTTTTAGTATGGAAAATGAGAAAATTTAAAACAAATGCCATTAAGGATGTAGTCTGGTGCTCGAGTTCTAAAAACTTGTTTTCGAAAGTATAATACATTCAGAGTTTACTGTAAAAATTTAAGACCAAAATTGAAAATATTAACGAAGTTATAGCACATAGTCGAAATCTCCTCATAAGTGCGCGCTGTATGTTGTTAAAACTTTAAAAGAATTTTTCTCGAAACAAGGTGTTTTTGATCGAACCGGGTGTTTTCAAAAATTCTATCGTGGCGATTGAACTGAAATTTTAATATGTAATTCTAGTGTGCCGCAGTACAAGCGTAAGTGTTTGTATGAAAAAGTTCATGTGTATGTGTGTGTTTTTCTGTTTGTGTGTGTGTTTACCGGAGAATATGCATTAACAAGATTGTAAGGGGGTTTTAATCAAAGGCTGAGGTATGTTCAGCGGCTCCAGGGTCAAAAAAAAGACCCTCAAACTTTTGTCCAAAGTTAATAA
Organism: Dichetophora obliterata; assembly: GCA_963920525.1. Classification (NCBI taxonomy): domain Eukaryota; kingdom Metazoa; phylum Arthropoda; class Insecta; order Diptera; family Sciomyzidae; genus Dichetophora; species Dichetophora obliterata. Next base: position 160,572,184 of record OY986438.1, read on the forward strand.
GAAGACTTGTTGATTTTTAATGCTCGGATTATATTTTTCTGCTTTATTGTTTAAGTTGAAATTTTAGCAGTGTATACAATATTCAAGTAGGCATGTATATCTTTCTGTTAATGGTTCGGTGTGACAATGGCTTCGGCAAGACCCGACTACGCTGCGTTATCTAATATTTTACATTGTTTTATATAATTTTATAGCTTAATATACATATATTAGGGCGGGTCAATTTGTATGGACGAATTTTTTGGTGGTCTGGCTCAGCGAAATTCGTAAAATACATGTAATTTCAAGACTTTTTCTCCACTACAGCATATACAAATTCTGAAAAAAAGCTGTGCGGACTTTCGTAAATAGATTTTGTTCTCAATTATAAAATACGAATGTATGAATGTATGTGTATGAATCTATTTACGAAAGTCCGCACAGCTTTTTTTCAGAATTTGTATATGCTGTAGTGGAGAAAAAGTCTTGAAATTACATGTATTTTACGAATTTCGCTGAGCTAGAATTTGACCCGCCCTAACATATATATATGTATTTTCAAAAATTTGTATATGGTGTTAAGCGCCTTGGTGTTTATTTTAACGATAATGTAAGAATAATAATAATAAAATAATATACAATTCAATTCTTAAGCATACATCACCGTCTGACCGGAGCCGACGTGATTGCCGAAGGAGAATGTTTATTGTGGATACCCAACCGACCAAAGCCGACGTGATGGCCCAGAAGCGAATTTTATTGTGGACGCCTGACCGACCGAAGCCGACGTGATGGTACCACTAACTTACTACCGCTAAAATACTTAAAAGCTAAATGTATTAGCACTAGCCACCTTGCGATAGCTCGTTTTGAACCAACGAACTTGTTATCGTGAACAACAAGTATGCGATGGAACGCACTACGCTCTCGAGCTGTGCCGAAGTCTGTCACACTGCGCATTATATATCCATGTGTTGTTGGAAACCTTCTGGGAATTATATCATGTCTGGCTGTTGCATGTGGTTTTCGTAGGCTTGGCTGTTGGCTACGTCCCAGTGGGCATTTTAGCTAGCGATACGCAAAAGAAAGCATGCTAGTAGTGCTCTTATTGGCGTCAATATACCTTCCATGCTCGCAGTATTGATGAGTGCTTCTGTAAGGCCTAACTTTTGAAGGTTTGTAGCCTTTTTCATGTTATTTTATATAAGTTTGGAGTCTTTTTCATGTTATTTTATATAAAAAAATATAAAAAAAAAATTTAAAAAAAAATTATAAATGATCAGATTAATTTAAAAAAATCAAAACTTAAAGAAAAAACAAAATAACAAATTTTTTTTGTCCGAATTAGGTCGCGACTAGTGGCTCGCCTAGTAGCCACCTCCCAGTGGAAAGAAGGTACACTAGGACATTGTTGTATCAGAAAATTTCTCCCTCCTTTACCTAGGTCCATTGACTACATCACACAAAAACTACTCTTTGAGAGGAAGTTCGATGTATCCATTCCCTCTCGAGAAGAGTGGGAACAAGAAAACCATTCACCTCACAATGTCATTGAGATCTTTACGGATGGATCAAAACTAGATGGCAAAGTAGGTGGAGGAGTCTACTCAGAAGCATTAAGCATCAATATAGCCTTCAGGCTCCCTGACCATTGCAGTGTATTTCAAGCTGAAATCGCTGCTATACATGAAGCGCTAACTTGGCTTCAGAAAAATGATATATCTTCCATGGATATATGCATACTTTCTGACAGTCAGGCCGCTCTGAAAGCCCTAGGAACTGTTGAAATAACATCTGAAACAGTTTTCAACTGCCGCAGATCTCTAAACGAGATGGCAGAGCAGCTCAAAATTATCCTATGCTGGATTCCTGGACATAGGGATTTTCTAGATAACTGCAGAGCAGATGAACTCGCTCGCACAGGTACTACCAAACAACTATCTTCAGACAAGACAAACCTTGGTATTCCTCTCACCACATGTAAACTCCTTACACATGAGTTATCCTGTATTAACACCAACAAAAGATGGTCAGCAGGTAACACTTGTAATATAGCACGGCAAATCTGGCCCAAACTCAATCTGAAGCGTTCAAAAGAACTCATATCTCTTAGTAGAGATCACATTGGCACCATGATAGGGATCCTGACAGGGCACTGCCTTATTGGCAGGCACGCTCTAAGATTAAATGTGGGGTACCACAACGACTTCTGCAGAAGCTGTAGAGATGAGGAGGAGGTGGAATCTACAGAACACCTTCTCTGCACCTGCCCAGCGCTGGCTCAAAAACGTTTTCTTCACCTAAACAACTGGTTTCTCAGAGACCTCGAAGAACTCTCGGAAATATCGATGTACCGAATCATAAGCTTTGTGAACAGCTCAAGCTGGTTTGAATAGAGAAGGGAGATCAACCCCTGTGGTACCACAACGGGCCTTATTGGCCTAAGTGCGTCTCAATTTGAGGCAGCCACTTTAACCTAACCTAACCTAACCTAGGTCGCGAACCCAGGTCTTCGAAATCTAACACATTACGTATCACATTATATAAAAACTTTTATATGGAAAAATCCTAAGACTTTTCTATTATTTTTGTATGAAGAAGTTTAACAAAAAAATTCCAAAAATTTTTAAATTAACAGAAAAATTATTAAAAATTGTAGGTTTTAAAAAAAATAAAAAAAATATATTTTTTTTGGTCCGAGCTGGGTCTCGAACCCGCGCTCCTGAAAGCTTACTTTCATTTGTAATGATGCAAAATAAGCTAAACTTTATTAAAAACTGCGGTAGACGAGTGGATAAGATGCCGGACTGCCACATGAGAGGACCTTGGTTCAAATCTGGAAATTGTAAAAAGTTTTTTTTATTTCAAGTTGATTTTTATATTGCATTTCTTTCTAATGTACATTCTCAAAAAGGGCTTCTAGCAGGCCTTTTAAGAGTCGCGACAGAGAAAGGGCTGGAAAATTTTCTCGTTTCATATAAAAAAGTTAATGGGCTTGGAAATGAGTACGGAAGGGCTAAGAAATCCATATGATGCCCTGCTAGAAGCGCTTCAAAGCCCTTCTTTTGCCCACTGGGGTTGAATGTGCTGGCTGTTAGTGTGTGTGTGTGGGTTTGGCTGTTGGTTGAGTTGAATGTGCACAGTGGCAGTACCCAGTAGTTCGCGGCATCATTGACGAACTTTTCGTGATGATTGCTTGAAGGAAGTTTCTGCATAAGCTGCTGGACTTAAAAAAAATTCATACAAAAAATAATGCAAAGCAGCGGTTATCAGCGCCTAAATTGTTCCACTCTATTGCAACAACTTGAAGATATTCATGATTGTTGTAATTCGCCGAATTGTTAAGAGGATAAACTGCAACAATACACCATTTTCACTTCTTCAACGTTTCGGTATAAGATTCCTTCACGAGTTTTATTACACCTTTCGATTTTAATCCCTTGACAAATTTTCTTTTTATTTCTGCCTACTTTTCGTTAACGAAACTTCCTCAATATTTCGATATTGGGTACGTGCATGAAAAATCATGACGTTTCTGCATTGCACGAATTCGGAACATTTATATGAAATTTTCGTCAATGAAATGTATGGCCAAATGAGCACGTTTCGTCAAGGATCAAGAAAAATCGTACCTGATTCATTTGAGATTTCTTTAAGACTGGAACTACTGGGTAGGCTAGTGACGTAGGGAGCGGGGTTTAACAGTTATAAATAACTGTTTTTTTTTAATGGCACGAATAAATTTGTACTGCATTTATTTATTTAGGGTCAGAGAATGAGCGTTTGTGTATTTAAAATTGTGTTAAATTAATTCCGATTCAACAGCAGCACAGCCAATATTTTGCGCCTTTTTTTGTCTTGTTGGGAGTTGTACCATGCACCGTCCTTCCGTTTTTTTTTTTGCTGATTCTGTCGATGTAGATGGTGCTCGGTGTGATGAGGTGGTGATGAGATACATGAATGGTTGATTTTAATGCACACATTGTTCGTTTTGGATGTATAAAATTCGACAGCCTTCGGTAACCTGAGCAATTTCGTCCTGTTCTTCATCACCACTGTCCATTTCAACAGTAGCTTCAATGTCGAACCCTTCTTCGGCGTTTGAGGCCTCTTTATGCTGAGTTAAGCCTTTATCAGGAGGGGTATACATAGTCTTCATCATCATCATTTTCACCCCCAAATCAATCGTCCTTCTCTACGATGTTCTAACTCGCTAAAAACGCGACCAGCGAGTTTCTGCCCTTCTGCTGGCAGCCGAGACAATCATTGTAGAAGAAGATGTAGATTTCCATTTCAAGAGAAAATAAAATTTAACAAAAGAAACCAACAAAATACACCCATAAAATTCAATACAGGATGAATTCAATGCAAACGAACACTACATAGCTGCTTTTCTAGCATAAATTTGGAAATCTTTTAATATTTTACAAAAAATTTGCAAGGCTTGCTATGTTTGGTTTTTTCTGCGGAAGGTTTTTCAGCCAAGGTTTTTTTCTGCGGAAGCATCGCAAACAACTAGTTTTTAAATTCGTTGCATTCAGAAACCATGACCAGTAGTTGATAAAAGACCGTTAAACCCTCAGACCTGAAAGAAAAATTTGCTGACTAGTCAAAGTCAAAATGGGCCTCGAAAATCCCAAACAAGCATATTAGGGTTAAGCAAATGTAGTTGAAAAGAACTCAATTCTGAGATCAGATGCCCATCACCTCAAAATTTTAAAGAAGTTTAAGCTATACGTACGAGTATACCACAAAAATGAATTTTCAGATTGTTTTCAAGCATCTCAAAATACTGTTTTAATGATAAAACAACAAAATTCGTAAATAAGAATACCAGCTATAAAATTGTGTATTATAACTCTATTTTCAACTTAAATCTAATACGAAGTTTAATTCCGCACTCAAACTTGTTTTTACTTATGTATGTCGCTTTACGTCAGAGTTTACAAAGTCTTGAGATAAAAAATTGTTTGAATTCAATCCTGAGCAATACCGTGCCTACATAGAATAAAAATAAAAGATAAAAAGGCAGCAAACAAATTATATCAATGAATTCGAAAGGAAATTCGGAAGGACGAATAAAAACGTATGAAGAAAACTCCATAAAAACAACACAATAAACTCAACAACATTTTGGACATAAGCAAGCAACGAAATTGCAACAGGTGGCAACCTGGTCGTTTGCTATGCCATTTAAAAGTCAGGCAGTCGGTCGATCCGAAATGCCTGAATGCAATAATCTGACAACAACTGTTTGTATGTCGGTTATGCAGTTGTCGAGTATTTTTCTTTGATTTCATTTTAAAAAAGTTATTTTTTTTCTCTTTGGTTGCATGGCAGGTCGATAGATGGCGTGACGTGCTGCACTGCAACTGTGCTGGTCTGAGTGCGTGTGGTTGTTGTTGTTGTAGCTGCAGTATGACATGACATGCTCGGCCTAAATCATGTTCGACATTGCAATTATATACATGCTTACATATTCGTATTTGTAGAAAATTGCGTAGCCACAACTGGGAGGCCCAGCTATTTGTTGGATTTCAAGAAATTCTGTTTTATTGAAAGAAAAAAAAAAAGCAAAAAACTGAGCCTGCGGTTGAGCTGCGACTGACGAACAAAACCGACAGCAGCTGCCTTGCGTGGGATACCTTTTGCTTAAGCGCTCAAATGCTGCTTGCAAGAGAGTGTAAATTACAGCTGACAATAACTCTTAACACATTTAACTTTGTCACTAAAATCAAAAACAATTATTTAACATTTGAATGTAATTAATAGCGACAGAACAATACACTTGAAATTTTTTTCTTACTTTTCCTCTTACCAAAGAAGGCAGTAGCACGATCAGGCTAACTGTCAGTTCTCGGTAGCTGACAATACTCCAGCCATTGTTTTTTCTCGTTTGCATTAATTAAACTATTAGTGTTGACTTGACGTTATTTCTGTTTTCATGCATAAAATTAAAGCGCTTGAAAGCTTTAAGGCATCTCAAAAGTGCACGTGCTTAACCTTTAAATGGCTGTGAGAAAAAAACAGACATCTTAAAGCAGCTATAAAACGCCGCGCTTTTTTTTAATTATGCCGCGCTTAGTACAGAGATCTAAATTATTGATCTCTGGGCGTACTTTAAAACGCCCTGACATCATTAATCAGCGCAAGTTGGAAACTAAATGGCTCAAAAAAGTTTTCATAATCATTTTGCATATGGTCCTAAGCCCAAAAAAAAAACAACACTCAAGACCCTACAACTAAAACTACAAAACCGCCGCCGCATCCCCCCCCCCCCCCGTCTTCTTCTTTAAGGCATGTTTAGGAAATTTCATTAAAAACTTCAAAGTTTTTTGAGGGTGTTAACCAGATTGCTGTTGTTATTATTTTTGTTAAGCTCCTGCCAACTGCTTTGCTTGTGTTTTTCTCTCTTTAATTCAGTGTTTAAGCCGTCGCTCGCACTTAATCAATCAATGTCCTCCAACAGATTTAAAGTAACAACAACAAGCACCACAACACTATAATAAAAGTGCGTTCGTATCAGTGTTGCCATATGTTTTTTGGAAAACCTGTAATTTTTCGGAAAACTTTGCCTTAAGACAAAAATGGAACAAAAAAAAAATTAAAAAAATATTTAAATTACATAGATACAGACATTCTTTAATTTCTATTTAGATAAATCAAATAAAAATAAAAACAAACATTAACGAAAGTATTAAAAAATAGAATTAACTTTTAAAATAATATAAAAAAATAGTTTTATATTATTTTCTGTGTATAATAATTAATTATTCCGATTTTTGGGTTTTCATTAAATTTATCATTAAATGCTTTATTATGCTTTGTTTAAACATATATTGTGTATTTTATTGTAAAACCAGTAATAATTCTTTTGATAAACTGGACAAAAACTGAATAAAAACATTGTTAATTTGAATAAACACCTTCTCAAAATACTGGCAAAAACCGGTATATCTGTCTATGTGGCAACACTGGTTCAAACTTGCCCAGCAGTGGCAACGTGTCATGCCTATCTTACAACTACTTACATACACACTAGCATTTATGTTATTCACACAACTGTAGCTATACGAATAGCTCTTACAGCGGACCCGCATGAATGCTGAAGTCATGCGTCAGACTCGCGCATCAAGTATTCAAATGAAGTCTTAGCTGTTCATGATTTAGTTCAGCTTTTGTTTTAAGTTTTGCTGAAAGACACGCTGTCTAGTGGCGAGCAAAACTTGGACTAGAACTATATAGTTTGGAGGAAAAACAACAAGATTTAAAAATTGCGGTTTTTTATGCGCAGGTGTTGCTGGAGGTGACATACAGTTGCGGCAAAAATATTAGCACCAAAGCAGTACCTTATGTTGTTCGTACTAAAACCCTTAATTTTGCGCAGTTATTCAAAATTTGTCATTAAATCTTATTTGACAAAGCAATCATTTTCGTAAAAAAAAAATTTCACAGCCCGAAAAATTATAACGCGTTTTATTCAATTGCGAGTTTTGCATAGAAAGCTGTGAAAGAAAGCGTCAAAAATAATAGCAATGGTTCAGCTGGTTTCAAAAATAATAGCACTGATCTAGCCTGTTTCAAAAAATATGATACTGTATTAAAAAATGGGCGCTTAATAAGTTTCAAAATTTTATTAATTAATGAAAATTTAAATAAAATAAATTAAAATAAAAAAAATAAATAAATAAATAAATAAAGCACTGCAGTATTGAAAAATGGGAAAAAGTAAAAAATTTATTTCGAAAGACAAAACTTATGCGCAGATGAGGCAAATTGTGTGCTGCTCCAACAAAATGATACGGAACGCAGCAACATATGCAGAAAAGGCAGAGTCACGCAGTCAGAAGCAGTGTGACCAGAGTGGAATATTATATTCCACTTTGGCATATTTAAACTTCGGGAAGCATATTTTTTTTATAAAAATATGCAGCATAAAAAGTGGAATATTTTTCGTACGATTATATTTTTCAAAATTCACAAAAATTGCAATAAAAAATGTCTATTTGGTAACTAAATGGTTATTTTTTTGGCTATCGACACTTTATATTTTTTCATCTCTGAACCATCTTGTAAAACGCAATATAAGGAATTCATTTTGTGGTTAACTTCTTCGTTGTCAATTTAATTGCAATTCATTTTATAACTTCACGCAGCTTAAAAAGTGAAGTAAATTTCCTTATATGTTTGTTTGGTTGGATTTTTTTATGGATTATGTTACAGCAGTAAGTAATTTACTTCAGAAAACATTAGGGGTATTCACGATGTGTTGTATTTTCCCTTGTATTGTGTATTTTTGATAAATTTGATATTTGTAGTAAATTTTGTAATATAACAAAAACAAAATGCACAGTTTTCAAAATACAACCCTGTGGAAAATATACAACGATGGAACACTATTGTATTCTGTGTAAATTTCGTTGTGTATTGGATCAGCTGATTGTACAAGCATTTCTACTCAGCATGGAGCAAGCTAAAGGCTACGCTGTTTATTTAATAAAAATTAATATAATTTATTCTTTCATTTCAATTTTTGTATGATTTCCTTTAGTTAAATGATGATTTAAATTAAAATTTCCAAACAGAAGTACATACAAAAATCAGCTGACTTTAAAAATATAATATGTACTTTACTGAAGGTTCGATCACAATAAGTTGTAAGTATTGTAAATTTTGCAAAAATTTATCACAAATGCACCACATCGTGAGTACCACTATTATTGCTAACAATAGCTATTTCTTTTAACTATTTTAAAATGTGGATTCAAAACAATACAGCAGAAAAAAGTTATTGATCAAAGTTCGGAATCTGAAGATTTATCAAAATTTGTGCTTTTCTCGCTTAGCTTACCATTTAGCAACGCTAAGGTTGAGTGATTTTTTAGTTATATGAATCTTTCTTATTTAAACGAAAATTCGAAATAGAATGCAAGAAAAACTCTTAAATAATTTGTTGAATGTAAAAACATGGCTGCAAGTTCAAAAAAAGTGTTGTAATACCTTTCAAATACCAGATAGCTTAATTAAAAAAATTTAGAAATGCGAATTTCTATGATAATTATACAAGCAACAATTTAAGAATTGACCTCGAAGATGTGCCTGAATTTTAGTTTTGTATATTGTATATCGTTACTTAAAATTCAAAAAACCATAACAATGTTTATAATTTTTTATAGGAGAAGAAAATAAATTTAAGTGTGATAGTAATCAAATAAATAAATGTTTTTAAACTTGCTTCTGTGTTTTTTTTTATATGCATATTTTGATTTATTTAGATATATATCTTTGAAATTACAAGTGGAATATTTTTGTGGAATATAAAAATTGAAAGTGGAATATTTAGCATATTTTTTTTTTTAACAAAAAGCATATTTTTTCAAAAATCTTCTGGTCACACTGGTCAGAAGTACTCAATGTCGCAATTAATCGTAAACCCCTTATTCTGACAGAGCAAGAAGCTATTCAACCCTAACCGTCCTGATAACATTTACATACGTCGACTCCTGATAAGGGTACCCGGGTTCCCGTGTGTTGTTTGTATGGGAACTCTGAATATAATAGAAAAGACACATCCGTGCATGGTACTGTCTAGCGTCCCACCGGGAAAAAAGAATCAATTGTGTATGAAAAAAGAATCAATTCACTTTTCCAATTATTGATTCTAGAATACATTATTTTTAACATTGTGATGTCCTACAAAAAGTAGTACATTCTTTTCTGCCTTCCACTTGAATCACTACTGAAATCGATTCTGTTATTCGCTTATAAAATGGATTCTTTTAAATGAAAAAAGTATGCATTTTTTAATATGAGAAAAGTATGAATCGCTAAGAAGCCCTTTTGCAATAGATATACATGAATGAATTCCATAATGCATAGGTTTGAATGGCATAATTGAAAATCTTTTATTCTTTTTTAAATAATTAATAAAAAATTACATTAGAATAATTCAAATTAATACAGATAATTATTAGGTAATTAGAAAGAATAAATTATATTTAGATAGATGACCAAACAATTATAATAATACCACATTTAATGCAAAAATATTGATGTTTATGATGTAGGCTGTTCCTTCCGTTTTGCTTCAAATTTCCTTATAGTATAAAGATTTTGACTTGCTTATAGCTTCCTTGATATCTTTTTGGGACTGTTCCTGGTTGTACCCTTCCGTGCAAAGGCACTCTGCATTTAAAAAAAAATTATTAAAACAAGTAAAGAGCGATGGTTTTTCATACTTACCAAACAATACATTATTAAAATTTTCGGGTCTTCTGAAGCAGTTTGTTCCTTCAACACTGACAAATCAAACAGAAAGTAAAATTTTTAAGAAACACGTGAAAGGAAAGCAATAGAACAAACGTTTTTCAAAAATATCTGAAAAAACAAAAATAACAACAACAAACAGAAAATATAAATCATAACAGATTGATTCTTTTTTCGCTTATAGCAGAATTTGTTTCAGAATTAATTCGTTTTTCACTTACCATAAAAGCAAGAAAAGAATCTAACAACATTTACTTTATTATATACATCATAATCGATTCCTGCAGCAATAAAAACGAATCAGTAAAATTTTTGTTTATTGATTCTAATTCATAGGTTTTGCTTTAAATTTATATATTCTTTGGAATACATTCTAAAATGCAAGCACAAGAATCCATTCAATTCCCGATTTTTTTAAGAATTAATTCTCATTTTCCCGGTGGGGTGATGTGAAGACATTGATCGGCTGTGTATGTGTGTACGTGAATGTTAAATTGTGTGTAAGCTCGTCGTTTCATTGCGTTGTCAGTTCATGTTTGGGTTGCGGCTCGTAAAGCTGATTAACTTTGGTTCAATTTCATAAACCTTTTCGATGTTGCGCAAACGAAATGCATCTTTTATCGAAATGAAAGTTTCTGTAGACAAATCTTCCAGCGCAGCGCCATCATATATTGCTACACAAAGTGCTAGTGGGCCATCAAATCCCACTCAAGCCCTCACAACCAGAAAAAATGTACCAACATCGAGTTCTTTAGACAATTTACTATGACGAAATGGTTATCTAAATATCTCCTCGTAAGTTATGTTGGCCAATCAGCAACGAGTGAATGATACTCGTCGGTACCCTATGACAAAATAAAGCTTAAATCCAAGAGAACTACGGCCACATCCCACAGACGATATATTTGAGCCCAACAAAAATGGAACTTTTATATGTCGTTACCAGGAAGAAGATAAACGTTTTCTTTTTGTCAATTATTAATTACTCCGAAAGTGTGCCAGCTGTAAATGGAAAAGAGGACATAAATATCTTATACAACAAATACAAAGGCTGAGTAGATGTAATGAACCAGATGTTGTCTAAATGTAGCACCAAACAATAGAACAATAGAATAGAATAAAAAACTTAACAAATAGATTAACCATTAGCCATTTTATACAACATGATCGACGTGGCTGCATTTTGCATTGCTTGGGTGCATTTTGTATCTATTCTAGCATTTATCCAAATGCCAAAAAAAGACGAAACTCTCATTGAGGCTTTTTGGCATCACTTGGCTTTGAGTTTGCAACGTAAAACATGAAACCCATATGAAAGGGCCACTGATAATCGAACAACCCGATACACCAACGTCCTGGCTGCTTTTGAGCTTATGATCAACAAGAACATTTCTGAGTCAGTTTGCCCGAACACTGCAGTTCCTTCCGGTTGAACTGAGAGAAAAAACTGGCCGGTTGCCATCGAAAGGTCGTTTTCCATGCCAACTCGATCACCCTTGCTAAAATTCCGTGCAAGGTCGACGTTGTGCTCCATAAATCGATAAAAAGTAGCTTCTTGAGCTGAGTTCTTATGTTCCCCTAAAATATCATACACATAATTAATATTAAGTTCATTAGTTTTCCCTCAAATTTCCACCTAAAAAACTTACATTTTGCTCGCAATTTTTTCGCACACAATTTGCTTACACACAATTTGTTCTGAAATAACTTAAAAAATGTCAACGAATATATTTCGTGAATATAAAATCGTGAAAACTGAATTTCATCACAGGGCGATTCGTACGAGTTCAATTTCAAAAGAGACAACAAAACACATCACAGGTCAAATCGGTTTCGCTAGCTATTTAGTACGAAAACGATTTCTATCACATGCCAGTATAAGTGACTAAATTTCAATCGCTAATATCTCGAGATTTTGATCTGATTGGGGAAAACTGAATGTGCCACTAAATTCTACGACAAAAAATAAGTTTACGTGTTTCGGCAATTTCGTGTGTCTTTTTGACGTCTCTACAGTATTACTTAAGCTTAGATCCAACACATCAAAATATAAAACATATCAAATTACTTATACAAATAATAGAACAAATGTTTTAATTCGGCTCAAAATTTTACTAGCTGTTTGGTAAAATTTTTGTTAAACTTTTAGGCGTCGTAAATCAATAACAAAAATGTTTAAGAAAGTTAACATTGCAGTTTTTTATTTATCTATATTTTATAGGTATTTGGAAAAATTTTTTTCCTTAAAAATCTTTGAAAAATAGTTTTTGCCGTCTTTTTCATGTTTGGGACCAAAGTGTGGCGGTTCAAGTTTTATAATCTGAGCTTACTTTTCTTGCTACGGAGTTGGCCCTACACATTAGATGACCTTTTGTGCAAAAGAATTTTGGATCCTCCCTGCCAGGGTGAATTCCTGAAGTGGCATTCAATAAACACAGGTAGGCACAAAAAATACAATAAATTGCAAAAACTGAATGGTCTACTCGTAAAAATGTGATTTTGAAGGGTATTTTTTCAGTAGTTTAAAATCGAATTTTTTTTAATATATTAACGAAAATGACGCCAGTATATAATTAATATGTAAGATTAGCTGCTAAATCCATTTTCGAAATTAGTCAACAGCGACACCAAAGAATAAATTTATTACACTTATACAAACGTTGATTAAAAAAAAAATTACAAGAAATAAAATCGGATCATACTTGCAAAAAAAAAATTATTTTTTTTAAAGCGATTTTTTGTTATTCTGATTTCTGCAAATTTGTTATGAAGTCCTTTTTCGTTGTTCTGTAAGGAACAAGTTTTTTAACCCCCTAATGCCCAGGTCCGCCTATATTAGTGGCTCACTCAGATCACTATAAAACCGTAGTCTGTGCACGGTTCAAAATTTAGGTTCACTTTTTCAACTTTTTTAGTTGTAATATACATCCTTTCCAAAAAAGTTGAAATTTTCAACTTTATTTGGAGTAAGCAAGTAAGTATATAATGAATTTTCAACGATTTCGGATGAAAATTTCATCTTAATAAGTTTACTTAACCAACTTTAAAGTTGAAAATTTATACCTAAAAGTATAAAAATGGAGAAAAAAATAATTTTTTTACTATTTAAGATGAATAATTAAACTTTTTGGTCTAGTTATTCAACGAATAGGTAGAAAATTTCAACCATAAAGTTAAAAAAATAAATACATAAGGGAATCTTTTTCAACCAAGATGTCTAAAATTTCAACCGAAAAATTTGAAAAATTCAACTAAAAAGTTTACTTTTCCAACCGAGAAAGTAGAAAAATTTTATAAAACGGTTGACTTTCTCAAACTAAGAAGTTGAAAAATTCAACTGTTAAACCGACTTTTCAACCGAAAAAGTTCAAAATTTCGACTAAAAAGTTAAATTTTCAACCGAGAAAGTAGAAAAATTTAACGAAAAGGTTGACTTTCTCAACCGAAGAAGTTCAACAATTCAACTGGAAGACCAACTTTTCAACCGGAAAAGTTGAAATTTTAATTAAAAGCAGACTTTTTCAACGCAATAAGTTGAAAAATTTAACAAAAATGTTGACTTTTCAACCCATGCAGTTGAAAAATTCAACTGAAGAGTTGACATTATTAACCCAATAATTCCAAAAATTCAACTAATAGGTTGAGTTATTCAACCCGAAAAGTCAATTCAAATAAAAGGTTGATCCCAAAATTATTATTTTATTACAAATAAACATAAGTTGACGCAAGCAATTGATACATTTTGAAATTATTTTATTTATTGATACAAAAATAATAGCATTAAATAGTGGATAACTTAAGACAAGAATAAACTTAAACATTTTTATACTATGGTTTTAGAAATTATATATTCCAAATTGTTACATTTAACAGAATTAAATGGTTTCTTATTAATTATATCATTATATTTAATAATAAGAATATTATCTGTCTCACTGACTTCATACGCACAGTATGTATCATTTAAGTTATGAGTTAAATATTTCTGACAAACAAACAAAAATTCAGACTTATTCTTTAAAATTTCGTTAATTTTACAAAATTGTGGCATTTCAGATATCTCAGAATTCAAAATAAAAAACCCTATTTTATATTTATAGCCGAGCTCAAAATATTTTAGGGAAACCAAATTGGGACTAAATTCGTAAAAGGTGTATTTAATTTGATTATCATTATAATTAATTTTTAAATTGTTTCCTTCTTTTAAGATCGGGCTAAAATTGTAATTTTTAAGTAAGTAACATTGTTTCTTTTGGTGTCACATTTACTGCATCCCTACATATACTCTAATAAATTATGGTTAAAAATTCCACAGCCGCCGAGATTTTTACAACAAAGTTAAAAAAAATAATTACTCTTGTGCGGTATAGCTTTATGCCTCTCCAGAAAAGAGAGAAATCTGCTGGCAGTGACAGTGTGCACTACTGGCCTTAAAAAAATGTAATGCGAAAATGAAATTTTGTGACTTTTAGTTGTTTACTTCAATTTTTTACTCTTTTCAAATGTAATTTAATTTCTGCCTTTAAAATATAATTTTTCCCAAATTTTTTGCAATTTCCTTTCTTTTAAAATTTTTTTTTTCAATGCTATTTTAGCCATTGAATAAGCCCATGGTTTATAAAGTAGTTTTTTCATTCTTGCTGAACCGTAAATATTTTAACATTTTATAGAAGTTTTTTATAACCGAGCACTAAAATCATTTATCGCAAACTCAAAGGAAAAGAATTAATAAAATAAGTTATTTTTGACATTAAGGAAAATGTGCTTAGTAAGATTTTTGAAAAACTTACTATCCCAAAAAGTTTGAAAATCGACGGTGAAATTTTTTCTTACCGATAATTCACTCTGTGTTTATGGAAAAAACTGACCTGTTCTTTGCCGGTTTTAATGAAACTTTTAAAAACATGATGAAATTGTTTCAGAAAATGGTATACCATCTCTAAAGCAGAATTACTGTTAAATAGTTTCACTTAAATTTTTGTAAACATTTTAATTTATGCAATAGAAAAATATTATATGAAATTGATATTATATACAAAAAAATATATAAAATTGACTTAAATAAGACATTCCTTGCATTAATTAACATCAATAACTTTTATGATAAGAAATACAGAATTTTCCTTACAATACAGAACATTAATGCCTTTTCATTTATGGATAGTCACCGTAAGCATACAGCAGCTGACAATAATCAACGTTGCAAAAAAATATATATTTTATACGTATACTTGAATATCTACTAGAATTTTGAAACTTTAAAACCCGGGGAAAATATACTTTTTACCTAAGCTTGTATGAATTGACAGTTGCAATTATTTTTAACAAAACAATTTGAGCATTTTATTTTTGAATATGTGGCAGCCTTTCGATTTGAATTCAGAATATAACAAAATTACGGAGAAACCAGAATCAGTTTGTGCTTTATATAAATGTCTTTACCCAGCACTCTAGTGGACAATAGTGTAAACTTATTTTAGAAAGCTTAAGAACTGATCAAACAGTAGAAAGCTTTTTGAATTCGCCGATAAATTTTAAAGCTCATTCAATTTAGCAGCATTCTGTTGTCAACATATGTGATTACAGAGATCGGACATTTCATATTCGCCGAATGCTGCGAAAAAGATGCTAACTTCACACCGGTATTTTTTTGTAAATTTTTTTTGTAAAATACCCTAACTCTAAACTTAAATTTACAAAATGTTAGAGTTCTTGTAAAAAATTTGATAACGACCAAGATATTCAACGTAATTACATTATTTTTTTATTTGTATTAATTTTAATTTTTTCAAATTTGGCACTTTAAGATTTTTTATAACAAAAACAAAGAAAATAAAATTTTTTCGAAACGTAAAATATCACAACTTTGATACTTTTTAAATAATTTATATGTTTGATAGCTCATTTCAGCTCACATGCTTTTTGAAAAATATTCTGGAAGCTTTGTTTTTATTACTGCTTTGACAAACGGCCCTATTCTGGCAAAGTGACAATTGTTACCCAGTATTTTTTAATATTTCTATGCGTTTGCTGCAATTTTTGTTTTCAAAACAAAATTTGAAACTCAGAAAAACAAAATTTTTAAATGAAATTGTCACTGTCTGAAAAACAGGTGAAAATTTTTATCAAAATTTTTTATTTTTGAACTTCAAATCTTGTTTTGAAATCAAAAACTGACGAGAAACACATAGAAATATTAAAAATACTGGGTAACTATCGTCACTTCACCAGAAAAGGGCCGTAAATATTAATACAAAATCTTGTCTGACAAAGTACATGTTTTCATGTTGTTTTCGTTTTTATTAAAAAGATCCCCTGAAGTAGTTGACAAAAAAATATACGAAACGTTGTGAAAATAATGGATTACATTTTTAATTTAATTACATACAAAATTATTGATTAGGAAGCCTATTCAATATATTGAAAATATCGTAAACTTCTCAAACTGATCTAAAAAAAAACACACGATAATCTTGAAAAACGTTTCTCCAACTATCGGGATCTTAAGCTAATTACAAAAAAATTATGTGGTTTCATTGAATAACTGCATCGTTATGAATTTTTTTACTGGAAGTGTAACATTTTGCAAATTTAGAGTTTGGGTATTTTACGAAACCACATAATTTTTTTGTAATTATATTATATGTTGTTTCAGAAAACATTTTAAAAGCATTTTATTGCAATTTTTTTAAGATTGAATTTTTAAGATTTTTTTACTACAACAGCAAAAAAAAGGGATTTTTTCAAATAGTAAAATATCTCAACTTTAGTAATTTTTATCCGATTTTTATGTTTTATACCTCATTTTTAGAGGCAGTTAAATAACAAACGAACTATTTGCTGTTTTTATTGTTTTTACATTAAAAGGAACGATTTTCCAGCCATCCATCTTAAGAAAAGCCATTTTGAAAAACCTCCATATAGCTAAGGTCACTCTTACTATATATAGCTTTTGTATTTTAGAAAATTTTAGTTTTTGTTAAGAATTTGACACCAATTCTTTATGAAAGTTGTTGGGAAATTATTATAATTACACTTTTATTATTCTTTAATTTCACAAAAAAAACCACAAATGTATGAATATGTTATTGTTATTTATAACAAAAACCAACAGAAAATGTAAAAGAAATGGTGCAGTAATATACATAAAACGGACACGTAAATTTATTACATACCTGATTCAAGAACATCATCAAAACAATAATTTTCGCACGATGAAAACTTTTCAAGCAACACAAACTTTTTAATATTTTCGGCGACAAAATTTACTTTGATATACCGTCCACGCAAATCCATCTTGACTTTTAAACGATTTTAAGTAAACTGATGTAAAGCTATACACCACCACAATTAACTCTTTTTAAAATTGCAGTAGGCGCCGCGATGGACAACTTTTTGAAATTTCACTCAAATATTTTAAATTTGAATGTCAGCAGGCTGCCGAAACAAAAACAATTTTATGCAAATACTGACAAAAAGCTATACACCACCACAATTAACTCTTTTTAAAATTGCAGCAGGCATCGCGATGGACAACTTTTTTAAATTTCACTCAAATTTTTTAAACTTGAATGTCGGCAGGCTGCGCAAACAAAAACAATTCTAATGTTGAAAATTTCATTCAAGGTTAAAAAAATATTTTCTATATTCAAATATTTTGAATTTAAACGCAGCAGGCCGTGCAAACAAAAACAATGCTAATGTAGAAAATTTCATTTAACAGTATTAAAAAAATATGTTTTCAACCAAGTGAGTTGAGTATTTCAACCTAACTACAATTTTTATCAGTTTTTTTTTAAATAAGTTATTATTCCGACTTTATACAGATGAAAAATTAAACTTTAAAGTTGAAAAAGTAAACTTAAAAGATGAAAATTTTCTCTCTTGGGTTTAAATAATTTTTCAACTAAGCAATGACGAAAAATTCAACCGAAATAGTGACATAAGTAAACTATAAAAGTTGAAAAATTCGTCTTTTAGGTTTAAATAATTTTTTAACTAAACAGAGACAAAAAACTCGGCCAAAATAGTTGAAGAAGTAAACTTAAAAGGTTGACAAATTCATCCCTTAGGTTTAAATAAATCTTAAACTAAAAAAAGTTGAAAAACTTGACTCGAGTTGCTGAAAAATTAATCATAAAAGTTGAAAAATTCGTCTTTTGGGTTGAAATTACTAAATATATATTGATTTCAACCAATAAAAGGTTTAAAATTTCTACTTTAAAGTTGAAATTATGTTTTTATATAGGGAAAATTTTGATTTCAACCATAAAAATTTAAGTAAGGTTGAAAATTTAGACCCACATTTTTAACCGTGTGGATGAAATGTAGTAAATGGTTTCATTCCGAGTCTAGACGAATCTTCAAGTACATTTCAGTTTTTCTCGCTTGGAACTAGCATGCTTTGTTTGACAATTATGTCAATTTTAATTGAAATTTCATTATTTTTTTCGAATTTAATTAATTTTTTACTCGAAATTTCTAGCTCAATTTTCGGTAAATAAAAATTAATTTAAGTGAGATCAAAGTGAATAAAAGATACTAGAAGTTTTTTTCTTTTAATTGAGATAAAAAATATGTTAAACAAAGGGCAAGGTTTAAAAAAAAAGAACGGTTAACTTTTTCAACTGTAGTTCACATTATGACTTGTAAAAAATTAACGTAGAACTAAAATTAAAAACGAACTTCAGATTCGTTTTTCTCTTTCTCAAATTAGTTTTTCTTAAACTGATTAGAATAATCGTATTTGGAGCGCAAACAAAAAATATGACATTAGAGGGTTAATGTTCTTCTATGACTTGCAGAACCATCTGCTTTTCGCTTTCTATGGTGGTAACTTTTTCATTAAATCTTGTTATCAAATTTATTGCCCTTTCGGCAGCATCGTGTACGACTTTGCTGTTTTTCGCAATTTCCTCGGTGCAACAGTAATTTTTATTGTAAATCCACAGGCTCGAATCGATTCTCAAAAATCTCTTGATCTTAATTTGAATCGCTCGCAAGCAATGTGTCAAAAAAGTTGTAAGTGCTTTACGTAACGAATCTATCAATGCTCAAATTTGAAAAATCAACTGCTTTCTTGCATTTTTTCATCAAATTTTTAAGTAAGCGCAGTTACCAACAATATTTGCGTTCTTGCGTCAATAGTTCTATCAAAGAAGGCAAATCTGACGACAGTCTCTGACATATACCATCAGATGGCGACTCACTACAGTCAGAACTTTGATCGCGATTTTTTTCTCATATATCGTGATACTCAATAAAGTTTGCAATTATTGTTATATCGAAATTTTTGGCAGCAGATGGTAAAATGCACTTAAACCAATAATGTATTTAAGCAATGATAGTTGATTTAAACATTTTCAAATTTTGAAAAAATCGCGTTTTTTGTTGAAAATCGGGGTTAAATATAAAAATAATTTCAAATAAAAATTCAATTACCTGCGAGATCTGTTGGCGTGTAGAATAACGTATTAAAATTTCAGCCCAATCGGATCGATAGACTTTTTTTAACACCCGGGTCGATCAAAAAACTTTCTTTTGAGAAAACCGCTTTTAAAGTTTTAACAACATACAGCGTGCAATTATGAGGCGCTTTCGAAAATGTGCTATAGCTTCGTTAATATTTTGAATGTTGGTTTGAAATTTTACAGTGTATTCTCAATATATTATTATTTTGAAAAACATTAAAAAACTCGATTTTTTAAACTAGAACACCAGACTACATCCTGAAAGAAAAATTTTTCTTGGGCAAATATGATCTAATTTCAACTTTTTTGTTATTTTAATAAATAACGTTAAATTACCAACAATCTTAGAGCATTTCATATTAAAAAACGGTGTATTTTTTGAACGTTTGGCACGAATGAATTTGAAAAATGATGACAAAAGGTACTAAATTTATGGTTTGTGGGGTGCAGTTGGTTTTAATTTTATAAAAATTAAAAATCTAATTTCGAAAATTAATTTAGCGGATAATTTTACATAATAATATATTGGCGTCAACTTTGTAGCAGCGTTAATGTTTAAAAAAAAATTCGATTTGACACTATTGAAAAAAATAATCCTACGAAATCACATTTTTCGAGTAGACCATTCAGTTTTTGCAACTTCTTGATTTTATTTTACCTGTATATATTGAATGGCAGCTTGAGAATCCGCCCTGGCAGGGAGTATCCAAAGTACTTTTCTAAAATCGGCCTTTGTAGTCTAAAGGAGAGTGCGCTTCACTCAAAAAATTTATTAGCAAAATTTCTACGAATAATATAAGTAAACAAAATATTCGTACATTCTACAAATGTTCGTGCAATATACAAAATAATTTTATTGTGATTGTACGAATGATTGTGTACATTTAAATAATAATATTCGTAAATTTCTCGTACGAATAACTTCGTAATTTCTTTCCTTACATTCGTAGTATTTAGCAATGCTTTCGTACTATTTACGAATGAAAAATAATATTAGTAGAAACAATTCATTCGTAGGCTGTCCGACCGTACGAGTTATTCGTAGAATGTGAGAATTATTAGTAGAGTCTAAAATATTTAAAACCGAAATCGTTCAGCCTTGTTTGTCGAACATATGCAGAATATAAGGAAATGTATGATGGTAAAGTGACTGTAGGCTACTGGTAGAGTGCGAGGCCCGTAAACTAAAGAGCCGAGGTTCAAACCCCAGCGCAGACAGTTTTTTTTTAGAATAATAATAAAATATTCGTAATATGTACTAATATACGTCGATTCTACGAATCCTATTCGCTGAAAACTACGAATAAATTCGTAGAATGGACACAGTTAGTAGTAATATTTACACACATATATTTTTGAGTGTAGACTATCAACTAAAAGGTCCCCGGTTCGAATCCGGGCTCGAGCATGGTTTTTTCACTTTCTTTGTTCTTTTCTTCATTTAAGAATTATAGAAAAACTAAAAATCCACAACTAAATTGTGGAAAATGTGAAATTAAAGGACAGGAACAACTTAAGGCTGGAAATGCTTGCCGAGGTTAAGGCATAACACTAGCCTAGGTTAAAAGCAGTTCACGTCTTTTACGGTTGTTTCGCCAAATCAATAATGAACGTATGGTTCCAATCAATTCCTCTAAATAAATCTATCCCTTTCCTTTTAGGTCAAAGACCAAACTTTGTTAGTATAAGGCGCATGCCTTGATTCTTTGAAAAAAAAAAAAATATGTATGTATCAGAAAGGCTATCTAATATGCGCATTACTCATCTTTTACATATTAATAACAATCAGTTTAAAAACCTTCGCCAAGATTTCACTGAATAAAACAAATTTAGGCAGTAATAATTCCGTGTAGAAATTTCGTACAGAAACTGAATGTTTGCTGCCACGCCCCCTTGTCCAACACCCATTTTCGTGGCGGCCGTAGGTTACTGAGTAGAGACCGTGACCAGGGGCGTACCGAGGCCATTTTGATTGTGAGGTATCAACGTATTTCGGCCGACTGGATACCCTTAAGTCCTGACTTTTTTTAAATACAACATAGTTGAATTATATAAATTTACTCATCCGTTCGATCAATATAAATAAATCTTAAGGGTCTCTTTCCTTTAAACGGCTAAGAAAAACACTGTAATTATTTTTACTAATAACTTTTTAATGATGAAAAAAATTGTGTATATCAAAATACATATAATTAAGTATGTTTTGAATTTTTTTTTTTTGGTTTGGCTTTTTATCTGCTCTCTTAAGCTTTTCGCAATTTGGACATAATTTTTCGAATCCAAAAAAGTGGCAACGATTTCTCAGCTTCTACAACATATAACTGAAAAATTTTTTAGTTCATCTAAACGATAATACTTGAAACTATAAGATTACGTATAATCAGCCAACTAAAGTTCATATCTGTTTTTAGCGCCATTTTCAAAACAAAAATTACAAATTACCCTAATTTTTACACTTCTAACGCTCTAAAAATTCGAATTTTAGGTTTTAATAGATGTTTGAAGGTAATAATCTTAGAGATATTACAATCGTAAATATAATGCAAAACAATTTTTGCTCAAACGGCCTTTTTCGTTAATCTTTGGTACTGTTTTCGTTTTTGGTACATAAAAGTATTTCAATATTATCGAATCAACATTTAAAAATGTATTTTCCTTTTTGTTTTAAGAATTCATAGTTTATATGTGTTAAAAAATAAACAGGGCTTTCAATTTCTTTTACATTTTTTCTTTTAATTTTTTAAATTAATTAAACAAAAATAGTGTTTTAATAAAAAATAAAAACTTAATTTTTAAGTATAACATTTAAATAAAATTCTTCTGTTTTTAATGTAGCCCATTGCTGCGCAATATATCTAAGTTAATGAGATCAACAGTGTCCTTTTCCGATGAAAGTATTAATAAGTCATTAAGACGTAAGTCACTTTGCGTGGTTCTTAAATAACTTTTAACTAATTTTAATTTTCTGAACATTCTCTCATTTGCTGCAACAGTAACAGGTGCTGTGAACAGAAAACGCGATATTTTGTAAACTGAAGGCAGGGATTTTTTATTGCATTCTGAAATATTAGCTGTAGCCGATTGAGTTTCTGCACCTTTGCATAGATCATAGAATACTTCAAATTCCGCTTTCAATTGAAGTGCATCCAACAAACAATTTTGTGGTAGTAATTTTATTAATTCTAGAATTCGCTTTTAGGTCAAGTTAGTAGAAGACAGAATTGGATTAAAGAGTTCATACAGAGGCTTTATTGTTTCTAAGCAACTGCTTAATTTATCTCTCATCAGTGAGGCTATCTTATCCAATACAAGCTTAAGTTCTCTTCTATAAAAACAGTTCATCAAAAAATAAGTCGCGTTGTCATTGTTATCATCCAAACGTTTCGGCGCAAAACGACGGCGATGGCGAATTTAGAATTCCTTTTCAGCATCAACATTCAAAGATTTTAACAATGCAACAGCTCTTCTAATTAGGTTATCCGTACCTTCAGAGTCCGAATTTATATTTTTAATGTTTTAAGGGTACAAGAAATAAATTTCATAGAACTTAACATATTCAGTTCAACTGCTTCAAGAGATTCAGTCAGGAGTTTCATATTTACTTGCACATTTTTCATAAAAACAAGACTTATAATAAAGTCCACAGAAATGAGTTGGTTTGATAGTGAATATGCAGCATTTCAAGTCCACTTGTCAATTTTCTTAGAGCTTTTTGGAATTTTCGTTTAAAACGTGAACAATGACATAAAGCGATGCTTTTATAATAAATGAATTTTAAATGCAGATTTAAAAAGTTGTTCTTTTTGCCATCATCTCGAGTTTAAAAGTTAAAAGGGACCTTTTTTCAATATTTTGACTAAATCCTTTAAATTCATTATTTATATACATATTATAACTGTATTTAAATTTAAATGTTAAGTCTATGAAATTAAAGTTTTAACATCAGAGTTCTTGAGCTAAGAAAATTTTTTTAAATATGTTGGCCGATTTCGATCATTAAATTTTTTTACTACAATTGTTGGGTATTTCTGGATAAAAATTTCAATCTCAGAAAGTTTAACAAAAATTTACTAATTAGGTTTTAAAAAGGGGAATGTGTGTGGCGACTAAGTAAACCTTTGTTCGTTTGGGCTTGTTTTATTCCACTTATTTTTTCTACTTTTTGACAAGGTATTAGTATAAGGGACTGTTATCATTAAACTGTATCCAAAAACTTCAGCATTAATCATTATTTTGTGATTTTCAAGTTTTTGCTCAGATATAAAAATAGTAATCTGATTTTTTTAGGTTGCACAATTCGACTAAAAACGGTCCATTTTTCCAGTTAGTTCGCTGCTCTCTTTTACATTACTATGCATAACTATTTCCGCACTTTTTAACCAAATTTATACTGCTTTTCTGAACTTTTTCTGCATTTTGTCACAAAGGAACACTGGACTCGTTTACAACAATTCAACGCTAATACGACTAAAAATGAGTTGGCCGACTGAAGTTCGTTTAAGGTACGACTGGAAGTGAGTTAGCCGAGTGAAGTTTGTTTAAGGTACGACTAAAAGTGAACTGGCCGACTGAAGATAGTTTTGGGCATGAATTAAAATGAAATCACCGGCTAAAGTTGGTTTTTGTTATGAAAATGGCAATAGAAGCTACGACTGGCTTTGATGCGTTCATAATTATTGTTTATAAAAATCAATATTTTAAAAAATTTTAGTAAAAAATAAAAATTAGGCCGACTCTTAAAAAAGTAAGGAGGTAGTCTGTCCCGCCTTATCCCCCGCTAGCTACGCCCCTGAACGTGACCCCCATAAGCTAAGGAACCGCTGTAGCGCGAGTTCAATTCCCAACTCAAACAGAATGTTAAATTAGCTATAGCCTTTAGGTTTTCTTGAATTACTTATTTCGACTTTCTGTTTCACAACAAAAACAAATCTCCTTAATCTACACGTCAATAGGCAAAAACTCACAAAGAATTTGAAAAATATTATGTTTTGGAAAATGTCGTTATTTAAAAACAAACATTTAATTCCACGTCAAAAATTTAAAGAAATTTGTTAGTGAGTTTATTAAATTTCGAAGACGTATGGATTTTGCAAGAGATTAAAAATTGTTAAAGAAGCTGCAGTTAAGATGTCATTCGATTGAATATTGTTTGTGTTATGCTGCAAGCCAATTTGAAAGCAAATGTATTTTAAAAGCAGAACTGCACGGCAATTTTAAAAAATGTATTATATATTTTACATTCAGAAATACATTTTTTTTACAAAACAGAACACATTTTTTTTAAGCTAAAAATAAATATTTATATATTTTCAAAAAATTAAATTTAAATAGGGTTTGCATTGAGTGGCAGCTTCTGTGCTTTTAGGATTGCATGTTTATCCTTATATAGCTCCTCAAAAGCTAAGAATGTTTTAGTACAACAATTTATCTTTGCTATGCATTTTTGATGTCAACAAAGGTGTTCAAATAAACTGTCACCAGTAAAAATTTGAGAGCTGTAGCTGCTTAAATATAAAAGTTATGAGCTTATGCCAAAAAAAGTGGAAAAAACCCCAGTGTGCTATGGTGAAATACTTATGTTTTTCTTAATATAATTAGCTAACGTAGAGTAAATAGCTTTTTGGCAAATGCAGTTAGTTGCTATATTTCATTCTGTCGATTGATCAACAAATCTTTTTTAAGTTATATATTTAAAATTATTTCACAAAACTTTATCTACTCGCTTACAGCTACTTTAGCTTACGGCTTCAATATATTGATGTGGCACACATAGCTACTTCTAAATAAGGTGATTGTTTTTATGTATATATTTATTTATAGTTTGATCTTGTCGAAATTCAACACATTTCCCTACCTCCCCCATGTTTATCGTTTTCTCATTCTACGATATTTTGTTAGTGATCAGTGTTAAAGATAAGTTAACCCAACGGCGAGGCATTCAATCGGGTCATTAGATACAAACAAATTTCCATACACAAAATGATTAATGATAGCACTCATAACTGAGTGTTGTGCTTTTGTTGTTGTTATTACATTAACTTACGCACCGATAAGTTATGTTCTGCAACTCAACTTGCAGGCTAGACTGCAACGATCACAACAATATATGATTCTAAGGATGCTTGTTACGAGATATCTAATGATGGGCACCACATGTGGTGGATATTTGGCTAGATGACAAATACGTCAGGCGGTAGGTGGATGGACTCTTAAAACACTGGTCACTAGGGCAGAGCAGTCTAATTCAGTTGAAAGAAAATCAGGTTTGGAAAACACACTTTCCTTGAATTCAGACAACCCTTTCAAAAACTACTCATAACAAAAATTTTTATTAAAGACACTTCGAGACTAGACCAAACTATAGGCCTGAGAAAAAGTAGGTCTTGGTTATTTGCCAACTGAGAAGCAGTTACAAGCAGAAAAGTAATTTAAAAAACTGCTTTGTTACAAAATTTGACATATTTTTATATTAACTTAAAAAAAAGAACCTTGATTAACCAGTTGTTGTAATAAAACACTTGTTGTTGTAATAAAAACCCTGCCACCTAGAAAAAATGAGTTAAAAAAAAGGTCACATGTAGCAAAAGCTTTAAGAAAAAAAAAAGAAATCCGAAGAAAAAAACGCAAATTAAAAAAATGCTAGTGTGCATTTTTTCCGCAACTATTGTCTTGTTTTTCTACTAAAAACAGTTTTTATTTCTACAAACATGAAAAAAACCTAATAAAAAAAATTGTCATACATAAGTATGTTATACAAATAAAAAAAAACGTATAAATTTTTAATTGCATTTTAATTTTTTTTTTTTGTGTTAATGCTTAACTTAGCTTGTATGACCTCGCCTAATTTGATTTAACAATGTGTTAACATTTTAAATGCCATTTGTTATTTGCTTCATTTTATTTTGTTTTTCAAAGAAGCTAAAAAAGAGGAAGAGCTTAAAAAAATAGTGATGAGTTTATTTTTTTTTTTTGTGTTTTTGTGATTACCTCCAGTTGAGAGAGAGACAAAAAAAATGATGTTTTGCAATTCTCTTATGGTTTAGTTTTCAAACGTGTATCAACATAAAAATCAGCAACGGTGAATAAAAATTAAAAAAAAGCAGAATAAGAAGAACAGCGTCAAGCAAAATGAAATCTTTAGCTATGCTCTACGAGGTGACACTTCCACATTTTATTGGCTACAAAACGAGGTACTTTAGCAGTAGTTTAAATAGTAAAACTTATTCGCCTAGACAAAAGCGCAGCCAAGCGTTGCCAGCTTCAACGACTTTTTATTCTTCTGCTTCTTCTTCTTCTTCTTCTTCTTCCTCTTCTTCTTGGCTGTTATGGGTGTTTTAATGTGTTGCAATTGCTGTTGTTGTTGCTTTTGCCATTCTTTTACGATGTGATAACATTTTCGCTTCATTTAAATGTGGTGTCCATAAAGTTGTGGTTGAAATTGAAATGTTCTGTGTTACTGTTAGTTCTAATGCAGTGACGAATATCAACTCCACTAACTCGTAACTTTGTTGTTTTTTTTTATTTCCTTGCAGAGCTTTCCTTGGCCAATGAGCAGCAGCAGCAGCAGCACCAGAACCAGCACCAGCTCATGTTGAGCGATAGCCTCGCACAGTTTACGAGCAGTTTAAGTGGTAAGTAGTTGACTTGCTTTGTAGCATTTAAATAGAAAATAAACATTTTATGTTGATGCTTATTTCGCTTACACATTTAAATTTTAAAAATTGCAATTTACATTTAGCCTAGGTATAGTTGAGTAAGGCGTGGTTATAATGTGTAGCATGCAAAATAAATCGTAAAATGTTTTATTTCTCCATTCGAATGGATTCAGATTGAGTTTGTTGCTTAAGTCTTTTGTTTGTTCCTTTTCAATTGTTTCCATTGCATGGCATTTAGAAAGGAGTTCACATAATTTGAGCCATGTACTAAGGGAAATAGATTTAAGCAAACATGGTTGTTTTAAACCAATAACGCATTTGCATAAAACAAACAAATACGCAAGTATTTGAAACTAACTTAGATATGTTTTATTAAAACATTTTTAAATAATTAGTTTTTGAATAAAATATGAACGTATTTATAAATAATTTAATAAATGAAATATTGAAATTATGCACGAATTGTGTCATTTACGCCTTCAGGAAGCTCAAGAAGCAGTAGCAACCAACTCACTCAGGCTCCTAATAAAAATTCAGTTGTGAACTTTGGAATACGTCTACGGTCTAATTTATCTTTCCGCTGAATTTGTCTTAGTTTTAATAATCATAAAATAGCTCTACTTAGAAAGTTTTTTCCCAAAATAAAGTATTTCATTGCTAGATTTGTTACACAATCTGTTCAAAAACTTGTAAAAATTAAACAATAATTTTGAAATTTTTACTTCGTCTATAAGTTTTTATAAACTTCGTTTGAAAGTAAAAGACAAGATCAAAAAAACAAACTCAACTTAAATTCAAATACGAAAAACGAATTCTTGTGGATCAAAACTTTTTTTGGTCATGTCAATATATCAATTAAATATATGCAAAGGCGTGAATAGTTTTGATATTCGTTATTTCTCTCATTGTGTCCGTACAATTATAGTATTTGTTAACAAACTTGATTACACCTTTTTGCTTGATTTTTACGCAGGAGTTCACTTCCAACTTGGTAGCGGAGCAAGAGCTTTTCGTAGTAAAAATACACTTGATGTCCTTTTTAAAAACTTTTTGTTGCAATAGGCTCCGAAGTAGTTGCTGATAATGCTACTCATATGTCCTTGTGTTCTTGCTTGTCCAGTGAATCCTCCTTATCTAAGAGTTTCTTCGTTTGAGGTGTATAAAATTATTATGTCGTTAAAAAATGCGAATTCTGCTTCTAATTATTATTTTACTAATAATTTCATTAAGAAAATTTCTTTTAATATTTGCGATGTTTTAAGCCATTTGTTTAATTTAAGTGTTGAGACAGGTATATTTTCGAGTAATATGAAGATGACTGAGGTCATTCCTCTTAAGAATGGTGATCGTACCAATATTTACAACTACATACCCATATCGCTCTTCCGGTGTTTGCTAAAGTGTTTGAAAAAGCTATTAAGGGTCGTATCGTAAAATTTTTGGAAAATAATTGTCTTCTTAGTAAATGTCAATATGGCTTTAGATCTAGTCTGTCAACAGAAGATGCTCTTTTGAATTTTTGCTCAAAAGTCTACTCAGTTTTAAACAATAAAAAGTTATCTGCGGCTCTTTTCGTTGATATTACCAAAGCTTTCGATACAATCAACCATGATATTTTATTAAGGAAATTTCATAATTTTTTCTTTAGAGGCTTAATATATAACTGGCTTGATTCTTATTTATAACAGCAGAAAGTTATGTTTAAAGGTTGCTTTATTTCTTCATTGCACGTTAAATTAGGTGTACCACAAGGCTCGGTGCTAGGTCCTATTTTGTTTTTAATCTTCTTTAATTCACTTTTCTCTCAGAAGTTCAAAAGTAGTGCAAATGCGTTTGCTGAAGACATGGCCTGTACGTTTACGAGTAACTCACCATTGCTGTAGATGTAAATCATGATCTGGCAGTTTTAAG
Organism: Dichetophora obliterata; assembly: GCA_963920525.1. NCBI lineage: Eukaryota > Metazoa > Arthropoda > Insecta > Diptera > Sciomyzidae > Dichetophora > Dichetophora obliterata. The sequence goes on from OY986438.1 coordinate 160,601,465, forward strand.
TCACTAGTTTAAAGTCCATCGATTGGTACTTAGCAATAAAACAAGAATTATGTTTTTCAGTGCTTTAGGTAAAGAAGCTGCTTTTCCACAATTTTACTTTCATGATGGCAGTTGTAAAAATTTCATGTCTAGTAAAAATATCTGTTCCTCATCTGATGTTTTTCATACTTATTCTGAGGCTTTTTGTTGCTCTTATAAGTGTTTTAGTATTGAACTAGTGAATTCTTTTAAATACCTCGGATTAATGTTGGATAATAAGATGAGTTGGTCGGAACATACTCGAGCTCTAAAAAATTATCTAATAGCTGCCACTAGACATTTTTTTTTATTAAGACCTTGTTGTTGTCCCGAACTTCTCAAGTCAATTTACTATGGTATTTTTCAATCCAAATTGGAATACGGTTTAGTTTGCTGGGGCGTCGCCTATGCTAACAAAATTACTCCTCTTTTTATATCTCAAAAACATGCAATACGTCTGATATGAAATAGATCTCGCCGTGATAGAAGTCTGATTCTTTTAAGAACATTGAGCAACTTACCATTAAAGCATTTATACTGTTTTAAGGTGTTAAAGACATTTTTTATCAAATCTGGGTATCTACTAAGTAGATACTCAATAAGCTATAACTTAAGAATTAATCTTCAGAATCTTGTCACTGTACCACAGTTTTCACTTCAATTATTTCTGCAGTTTTATTCTTCAGTAGCTCCCAGACTCTTTAACAGCTTACCTAATAGCATAAGATGTATTCGTAATAAATGTATGCTTATTCGTAATGTTAAAACTTGGCTTTTCAGTCTTAATTACAATGATGCTGATTGTTTGTTCAGTGTTGGTTAGTAGTTAATCCTTTTTTCTTTTTTGAGTTTCTTTAAATTTACGTTTTTTTCTCATTATATATTTATTTTTATTATATTTATTTCCCTTCTTTTTTTTGTGATCATCTATGTTATATATTTATTTTTTGAAACCACGCCACTTCAATACAATTTCATATACACAAAGATTTTTTAAATTTATTGAATTACTCTTTATTCAGAAATTGGATTAAAGACAGTTAAAAAAATTTCCTAATTTTAATTTTTTGTTTATTTCGATGAATAAAAAAAATATTTTTTTTGTTAATTGAATAATTTGGTCACACAAAGTCATATTCTAAAAAACCTTTTCGTTGTGTTAAGTGTGGATTGGTTCATTCATCAGCAGAATGTCAAAAAGTAAAAGTTGTGCCACCACGATGTGTGCATTGTCTGCAAAACCACACTGTGAATTACAAGGGTTGCCGTGTATACCAGGAGCTTGTTGCCAAAAACAACAACTATAACAAAAATAGAACTGTCCCACAAAATCCGTCTCTTGACAACTCTCGAAATAATCAAAGACAAAGTATTAGAATAAATGCAGCTAATATTAACTACGACAGTCCTCTGTCATACGCAAACGTAGCTAAAGCTGTTACAACAGAAAATGTTGAAAGCTCTATTCTCAAGAAGATAAAAAAAATGATTAATAAACAAAATGAGCTAATAAATACGCTCATAAATACGATGTCCACTTTAATTTCCAGTCTATGTCATTGAATCTTAAAATGGCAATATTTAATGCGAATGGCATCTCCAATCACAAATTAGAAGTAGAATCTTTTGTAAACTCTAACTTTATTTATATATTTTTTCATTTCTGAAACGCATCTAAAAAGTAAATTTTTATTTTTAAATAGCAGATTATGATCTCATAACTGCTAACCACCCAACTGATAGAGCACATGGTGGATCTGCTTTGTTAATTGAATCAAAAATTAAATATGAACTAGATTCAATAAGAAAACCTTCAATTAAATCAGAAAATATTTTTATTAAAATCTGCAATATAATTTCCACCTCGATTTTCAATTAGTTCACAAGATTATAATGATTTTTTTGAAAAACCCAAATAAAGTTCTAGACCTGATGGACTTTGTAGTATATCATGGTATACCTTCCAGTGCACTTTCTATTGAGGATACTGATGATCTAAGCTCTGACCACTCAGAAATTTTGCTCAACTTTAATGGCGAGGTAAAGAAGATGTCAAAAAAATATACTTTATTTTCTAAAACTACAAATGTTCGTCAATTTCAACATTGGATCAGTTCTCATATAAATTTAAATGCCAACCTTAAAAATGAAAGTGAAAATGATGATGCTGTCGAATACTTCACTAATCTCATACATGAAGCTGCTTGCTACTAGAACCCAGCACATCGAGAGTCAAATAACACTTCCGCTAATAATAACGCATTGAGAATATCTAGAGAAATTCGAGTTCTTATTCAAAAGAAGCGAAGTTTGTGAAGGATATGGAAGACAAGTCGTAATCCTATTGATAAATCCAATTTAAATCGCGCGCAAATGGAATTAACTAAGCGAAAAAATAATTCTATTGTATACTTTTTCGAAAACTTGGATGCTTCAAAAAATGATGAGTAAAGTTTGTGGAAAGCAACGAAGTACCTAAAATGCCCTATTCAGAGAAGTGTCGCCTTTAAAGATGGTCACGGACATTAGTACAAAACAGATGGTAAACAAGCTGAAGCGATAAATTTTTACCATTTTCATTTAACAATGATCCCAGTGATCTTGTAAATTTCCTTGACTGTGAAATCTTATGAAATCTCTAAAGAAATTAAAAAACTTAACAGCGTCAAATCTCCTGGCTACGATTGCATTAATGCTTAAGTTGCAAAGAATCTTCCTAAAAAGGGTATAATTTTCTTGGCAATTATTTATAATGCTATGCTGCGACTTAATTATTTTCCAACACAATGGAAATGTGACAGGCAAATAGAACTGTACAAAATCTTACAGACCAATTAGCTTATTAGCAGCATTATCTAAAATATTTGAGAGAATATTTTTAGAACGATTGCGGTCTAAAAATGCCAAATGCTTCACTCATGCCAAATATTGCCAGATCATCAGTTTGGATTTCGAAGCCAACATGGGACATCTGAACATCGTGTTGTTGAGACTGTTAGTACTGCACTAGAAAAAAAATGTTACTGCTGTGGAGTATTCCTCGATGTACAATCAGCTTTTGACCGAGTATGGCATGAAGGATTGCTGTACAAAATAAAAAAACTTTTCCCGTCTCCATATTACTTATTTCTCAAATCATACTTAAGCCATCGGCATTTCCATGTCAAAATTCGAGAGGATGTTTCACACATTTGTGAAATAAAAGTCGGTATACCTCAGGGCAGTGTCCTGGGGACCGTTCTTTATACCATATTAACTTCGGACATGCCGTTAACAGAAAACACAACAGTTGAAAATTATGCCTACGATACGGCTATCTTAGCCTCTTCATTATCTGCAGAAGATAATTCCGCCAACACAGTGCAAGACCATCTAGAACAAGTTATAATTTGTTTAAAAAAATGGAATATAAACGCCAACTCGATCAAATCTACACATATCACATTCACAACAAGAAGATTTGATTATCCAAATGTGATAATAAACCAAACTATCATACCTAAAAGCAACACTGTAAAGTATCTTGGAATGCATCTGGACAAATAAAAGCAAAGCAACAACAATTAAAAATAAAAACTAAAAAGATGTGGTGGCTTCTTAACCCACATTCAAAAATTTTCTTAGAAAACAAGCTTCTTCTATATAAAGTTAGTTTAAAGCCTGTTTGGACCTACGGCATTCAATTGTGGGACACAGCATGCAACTGCAATGTTGAAATACTACAGCGCTAACAATCAAAAACTGTAAGATACATTGCCAATGCTCCGTGGTATCTTAATAACAACTTTATCCATAGGGATCTTAATATAACAAAAGTTAAAGATGAAATAACTAGATTTAGTAGCTCATATCTGGAAAAGCTAACAAACGATCCTAATACGCTAACCAATAATCTGTTAATCTAGATTTTATTTCTAGCTTTAAACAATGTTAATTAAGTAGTTTGTTCCTTTGTACACAACAAACGTTAGTGTTACAACGGAATCTGTTAATATAATATCTATTGTAAACAAATTTGCTGAATGACTAAGGATAGATTGCAAATAAAAGAACGACAAAAAAAAAATAAAAATTGTTTTACATTCAAAGAATATTTACATATGGAAAGGTCGGGACAATACGGTATTAATCCACATTTCGATAAAAATTGAGTTTTATATGAAAAAAATCTCAGCATCCTCTTTTATATGTGTAACAAAGATGAAGTTGTTATCTGCACATAATTGAGTCTTAAGTTTTGGAGCGAACCCACATAGAAAAGTTTTTAGATGTCTCTCTAGACTACAGCTTTTACATTACTTACCTTTATAATATTTTGATTTTAAAAAGGGTCTTTTAATAATATTCCTTGTATATTAAGAAACATGAAAGACTTGTCAGCAAGTGTTGAACAGTTAATTTGGATATTATCCTACTTTCTATGGGGGTTAGCAACCTTTTACTTTTTATTAAAACCACTTCGAGAGTTCGAGAAACGAACAGTATGATACTCATTATTCATTCCTTATTTTTCATTCAAAACTCTATTCAAACATTCATCATATTAAAAACTTAATAAAATTTCATTCTCAATAATGTGTTTTAATAAGTTCGTAAGAGAAAAAAGATAAGTAAGATGTAATGTAACCAAAATTATAATCCGTTACTAAATTATAATGTTTAACTGTGTGAACTTCAAAGGACTCAGAAAAAGTAAAAATAGGTTTTTTTTTAAGCAAACCGCATGTAATGCATTAACATAATTTCTTACCACCGACAGACCATTGGTAGGAAAGAAGAAGTCCTGTCATTTATTGTAAGCAGGACTTCTAAATAGCACAATATAAAAAAATAGTGGAAAAGTTAGAAGGTGTGGAACATTGAAAGTTTTGTATGTGCATTTTTTCGTCAAAAAGGCGCTTACCCACAAACAAATAATTTTAGTTTTCTACCACCGACAGAAGAAGTGTTTTAAAGTTCTGAATATGTAGATACTGCAGGCAAGGCAGGGCTTCTAAAAATGAAAAAAATTATAAGCCCTCTTTGTGGGACGGGACGGAGAAGCCGTCAAACTTTCAGATGCGTTTTTCTCCAAACTTATTGCCCGAACTCTTCATATATCAAAATATTTTAAAAATATTCGTTGAAATTTTTTTTAAATATAATTATACAAAATTTAATAATTTTTTATTATATTATTATCAGTAAATATTTTTAAAATCCTAAAAAATCTTTAAATAATGTTTGCCTTTCGGAAAGGAAAAATATTAAGATAGAATTGGGATATGAGCGACATTTGAAAAATTGACCTTACATATTTCGGTGGTTGTTTTTGTTGTAGGGCTTAAAGATATTTTTTAGGGGATGGAAAAGCGGGATTTTTAGACAAGTTTTTTTGCAATTTTAACAAATTGAAAATTGATTACTAGATACAGTAGAATGAGTTCCAAAACAAAGCTGCCTAGAAATAGCTCCCCATAGAATAAGCCTCAATAGAAATAAAAATAACTCTAAATGTCAAGAAGTTGAGATACAATAACTAAATATAATTGATAAATTAAATAACCCACCATCATCCCCAACCCTCAAGACTCAAAAAATCTGAAAAAACTGCCAATGCTTTAGAAAACAGAAAAAAAGTTCCAACTAAAATTGCTTTGTTATTTATTTTATCTTAAAAATTTTCGTTATTTAAATATCCCAAGTCAGAATTCCGAAATAAAACCAATTTCTCAGGAGTTATTTCAAAATAGCATTCGGAGTAAATTTGTGTGAAAAATGTGTTAATTCTAACTTCGTCCTTATCATGGGGGTTATTTCAATTCTCCTATTTAAATATTAAGGTAATAAAATCTATTTTAGTCTATCCAATTCCAAAGATAATGTTTTTAATTTAAGATATTTTTGAACAATAATTTTAAGTAAACACCAAAGCTTCGCAAAAACTTAATCTAAAGACTTTCTTTATTCATTAAAGACTATTTACAAAAAATAAATGCAAATAAAATGGCGTTGAAAGAGAAACATAAAAAAATGGAAGTTTCCATGTTTGTTGCTTAAGGCTTTTATTTAACATTCTGATTGTAACTGATTGTTATGCGCTTTAACTGCTGTTTATCTTGGCATTGAAATAGATATATATTCCTTTCCCTTTACTGCTAATGATTAGTAATCGTTTCTTTGAAAAACACCACAACTTGACCATATTTATATGCAGTACATGAAGCATTTTATTCCCATCACACGTGATAAATTGTGAAGATAAGCAGATCGTTATAGCTGCAAAGTATTTTATATATTACAAATTTTGCTACCTTATTTAAGTAAAAATGCAATCATTAAATTAACACTGCAGCCCACGTATCGCCATTGGCATTAGTTGCATGCGTATCCGCAGCAGTGACACTAACAACAACTCGTCAAACACTGCCATGCAAATGGTAAAACAACAAACAGAATGCACTTGATAGAAAATTATAACGCCCATATCAAATAAAGAAGCAGAAGAACAGTAGCTAGGTAGCTCTTCATCACAACTGCTACTTTGAAATAGAGTAGGCATATCAAATGCTAACCACTACAACTTCACTACGTAGTGTATTGAAAAGTGCAACATTCCTGATTGTGCAGCGAGTGCCCAATAAAGTAGCAAAGCGTTAGTGGTTTGCTTTGCTCGATTCTAATCAGCTGTTTGGTCATTTGTTTCAATGTGCCATAAAAAAGGCCAGCAGCACCATTTTAGAACATGGATCAATCTTGCGCCTATGCTAAGAGGCGGACGTGTGTTTGTTGTGGAGGCAGAGTTCTTTGGAAAAATTCATCATTGTTTTTTGCAACAACGCCAAAATTGCTGACATAGCAATTTGTGCAGTTTTCATTTGATCAGCAGCAGCAACAGCAGCAACATGAATAGGTTTTTGTTTGGTGGCCACGTACGTTGTTTTTTTTGTCAACTTGAGAGATACTAGCTTGTAAATCAAATACTACGCTTCAACGATCACTTTACAAATCATTATTGATTATTTGTGGTTGACAAAGTCTCTGTGTTGCAAGTGATGTCCGTCACTTGTCCTCCTTCAACATGCTGCCCAAAAATGTACTGTTGCTGCTGCTGCTGCTGCTGTCACAGAAAAAACAAAATACAAATAAATAAAAAATAATTTAATGCGTGTTCGTAGCGCATTCGAAGAGCACGCAACATACGCCAAGATCAATCATATATGGTTGTCCGATTCTACATTGAAGTGTCGTCTTGCAGTCACTGCAGTCAGTGCATGCGTCCAGCGACTGTCTCTAACTGCCTCACAACCTGACTGCCCATCAAAAATCAAAAGTAAAATAAATACAATAAAAACAATCATAATAATAGAGGCTGGTTGGCAGCTCTGAAGCTCAACTTAAGTTGCGTGGAGATAACTTTTTGTTGCAGCGTCTTGTGCGTAAGTCGCATGGGAGGCGAAGGAGTAGCGCAGCAGCAGTAGCAGCTGTAGTTTATAACCTTCTATGCCATTGATTGGCGTTGCCATTGAACTTTTTTTGCTTGCTTATTTGTTTGACTATATTTTGGTTTATTCTGTACAGTTTTATGGCATGATCTATGATCGTTTTGGTCAGGTTGGTAACTTTTTAAGTCGTTGTTCGAAATGCCTTCGAAAAGCAGGTGAATTTTATAGTTTTATTTTTACTTTGTGTAAGCAAAAGTATTTTGCACATGTATGAAAACTAAACTGGCATAGTGTACATTAAATCTTTACAATTAAACACTTTTTCTGGTTGTTCGATTATATTCTTTGACCGTTTTACACACGGAGAGAAAAAATAAAGCATTATAAAGGGTTTTCCAATAAGAGGTGTTTTTGTGAATAGCCCGCTATTTCGGTAGTTGTCACTTTTAAAGCTCTAATTTTTTGACATTTGAAAAGTAGAAACTACGCTTTTAATAAAAATGGAACGATACACGCACTGAAATTATTAAAGTTCACTATAAAAATGGTGAAAATTTGGCAGAAATGGTTCGTAAAAGTGAAACATTTTTTCGTCGTCGTGAAGCACCTTGACCGCAATTCAGAAATTGGTGGAAAAATTTGAGCTGTTGGGACAAGTTAGCCATTCTTCGTCGTTCTTTAGAATTAATTATTCCACAAACGTCATTACACCGTATTTTGCATAAAGACTTGGGTCTTAAGGCTTATAAAATTTAAGTTAACACAAGAAATCAAGCCGGTCAATCATCAACAACTTCGTGTCTTTGCTGATTGGGTCCTTCAAATGTATGAAAATGATTCGGAATTCCATTGAAAAATCATCTTGACTGATGAAGCCCATTTCCACCTCGGTGGCTACGTCAAACCCAAGCGGAAAACCCAAAATTATGCTGGAGCAACAGCTTCTGTGAATGGATTGCGCTACCGAGAGATGATTAATAATTTTTTATGGCCGTGATTGGATGGTATTGATCTGGACAACGTTTATTTTCAACAAGTCGGTGCTACATGCCACACAAACAACGAAACCATCGATCTTTTACGGAAAAAGTTTCCGGACCGTGTTATCTCTCAAAGAGGTGATCACAATTGTCCACCGAGATCTTGTGATTTAACATCTTGCGACTTTATCCTTTGGGGCAACGTGAAAGATAAGGTCTACGCCAACAGCCAAGAGTCGATTCAAGATCTCAATGATGAAATTCGTGAAGCTATTGAGGGCGAACAGCAGCCACTTTGCGATTTGGTGATGGAAAATTTCATGAAAAGAATATTGTTGTGTAAGCGTAGCCGTGGCTTCCATTTGGCTGATATTGTTTTACAATATTAATGACATACTTTCATCTTTACATTGAAATAAACATCCGATCATTTATCTAAAGAAATCCCATTTTTCTTTTAATATCAAAGTAACACCTCTTATTGGAAAACCCTTTATGCTTGAAACAAGTAAATAGGCTATCAGTTTACACCAGGGGTGCACAGACATATACATACACATTTTTATGTTTGTGTTGTACATCTTTCCCAGAGGGCAAAAGCAGGTCTTTGAAGCGCTTCTATCAGGCCATCATATAGATTTCTTAGCCCTTCCGTGCTCGTTTCCAAACCCATTAACTTGTTTATATGAGAACGAGAAAATTTTCTAGGCCTTCCTCTCTCGCGACTCTAAAGAGGCCTGCTAGAAGCCCTTCTTGAGAATGAACATTAGAAAGAAAAGCAATATAAATATCAACTTGAAATAAAAAAACTTTTGACAATTTCCAGATTTGAACCAACGTCCTCTCATCTGGCGGTCCGGCATCTTATCCACTCGTCCATCGCAGCTGTTAACAAACTTCTGCTTATTTTGAATCATGAAATTATTACAAATGAAAGTAAGCTTTCAGGATCGCAGGTTCGAGACCCAGCTAGGACAAAAAAATTTATTTATGTACTTTTTTTAAAATCTTCATTTTTTTACAAATTTTTTGTTCATTTAAAAATTTATTTTGGAATTTTATTGTAAATTTCTTCATACAAAAAAAAAAAAAATAGAAAAGTCTTCGAATTTACCCATATAAAAGTTTTCATATAATGTGATATGTAATGTGTTAGATTTCGGAGACCTGGGTTCGCGACCCAACTCGGACAGAAAAAAATTTTTTTTTTTAATATTTGATTTTTTTAATTGATCGGATCATTTATAATTTTTTCATATAAAATAACATGAAAAGACTCCAAACCTTCAAAAGGTAGGCCTTACAGAAGCACTCATCAATGCAGCGACCATGAAAGGTATATTGACGCCAATAAGAGCACTACTAGCATGCTTTCTTTTGCGTATCGTAGCTAAAATGCCCACTGGGTTTGCCTCTAAAGTTTGCACTTGAAATAAAGCACGAGTAACATAACTTCATGGTAGCAGGTTGCGGCTGCTTCCTGTTCCTTTTTCTTTTTGTTCTTATAAAAATAACTTATTTTATTTTTCAGTAAAAACGTATTTCTAACCTTTCATCTTTGTTCAGTCTGTTTCCCTTTCTTTTTCTTTTTTTTTGCAAAATTAAAGTAAAACCAAGAACATTTTAAGCAGCGAGCAACCGCAACCTACCCGCTTGAAGTCTGGATAGCTACTGAAAGCATTTTGATTTTCATGTCAAAGCTGTCAGGAAATGCGTATGAAAGCTCTCCGCAATGGGTGGCCTTTTGCGCACTTCATGGGCCCGAATTACAGCATCCTTGATCGAGCAAAATCGTCAAAATTTATCGGCACTTGTTTCGTCGTGCCGTTCGTAATTTGCTCGATCGCGGATGCTGTAATTTGGCTCCTGGTTTACACTCAAACGTAAATTTCTCTATTCAAGAAATATTTTCTTAGAATTTAGTAAATTAAAAAACACATGATATTAAAAAACTATTCAATTCAAGAAACATTTGCTGAAAACTCTAGAATATTTTTTCTTGATTCAAGTCTGATATTTTCTTTAAGTGAGAAGAATTTGCTTGAATCATGTTAACAATTTGCTGAAAATTAAAATAATTTATTTTTTGGAATTGAGAAAATTTTTTTTGATTCAAGTGAACAATTTACTAAAAACTAGAATAATTTGCTTGATTTTAGAAATTTATTTTTCTTGGTGTATTGTTTTTATAATTCTAAAATTATGTATAATTTTTTTTAGAACTATATTTGAACTTAATGCCGAATATGTTCATGAAGCAACAGGTTGCAACAAAAGGTATTTTGCAGAACAAACCACCAAGCAGACTAGAGAGTCTGTTTCGTTGATCGCTACATCAACTCTTTAAGAAGTTTTCTGTAGTTTCTGCAGTCAATCCACTTTGATAAGCTTATACGCACAACTTCTGTTTAATCAAACTAGAATTTTCTGTCATTACATATTTTTGCCTTTCAAAGGAATATTTTTCATATATTTTGCAAAAAGAAAAAGTTCGAAAAAGTGACTTCCTTGAGTTGAGAACAATTTTCTTGATTCAAGTTAACTTCAACCTCAAAAATTTTTTAAGTTCACTCACGAAGCTCAGGGGAAAGCTGTATTTTAATATCATAATCTGATTGTTTAATTGCATTTAGTTTAAAGGATTTAAAATAATTAGTAAAGTGTGCTGAAAAATGCACAATATTCTACAAGAGTGTTATGATGCTTGCGTATGCTGATGACATCGATATCATTGGCCATAATACGCGCGAAGTCAGTGCAGCATTTTCCAGATTAGAAAGAGAGTCAAGTCGAATGGGTCTGGCAGTGAATGCAGATAAGACGAAATACTTAGTGTCAACAAACAAACAGTCCCAGCGTCTTGGAACCCACATTACAGTTGACAATACCACCTTCGAGGTTGTGAAGGACTTCGTTTATCTGGGATCCAGCATAAACTCAACCAACGATATCAGCATTGAGATCAAACGAAGAATAACTCTTGCCAACAGGTGTTACTTTGGGCTCAGAAGGCAATTGAGAAGCAGAGCCCTCTCTCGACGAACGAAAATCACGCTCTATAAATCGCTCATCATGCCCGTCCTACTTTACGCATCACAAACCTGGACGCTGAGCAGTTAAGATGAAAAGACTTTAGGAGCATTCGAGAGAAAGATTCTTCGTAAGATCTACGGACCAATCTGCGTCAATGGCGAGTACCGAATACGGTGGAATGATGAACTATATGAGCTGTTCAATATTATTTTTCGAGACCGCTATTTGGCCAAAAAGTCTTGCAAACGACCCTTGTACGACCCTTGTACGACCCTCGTGCGGCCGAGAAAGATATTTAAAATTAGGCCTTGTACGACCGCTGTTTGAGCTTAGCTAAAAAAGTTTTTATTTTTACTCGGGTTCATATATTATTCGCTGTAAGCTACTTGAAATCCAATCTATGGAGGAAAGAAAGACAAAATTTTCAATATTATTTATCAAGAACAATGCAGAAGAAAAGATACAATGACATGAATTTCTGGAACTTATCCACTTGTATGCTCCAATAAGAAGACTCAGAAAAAGACCATTGTCTTGCATTTTTCATGGGAGAAAATGATACCGAACTGTTTCGCCTACGTCTATTTATAAATAGATTGACAAAAATTTTTAGTTTTATTTACGAACTTGTTCGTTCTGTGCCGGCAATTTTAATTTTTTTCAAATTACGCTTCACCGACAAAATAATTTTTTTTTATTAAATATTTATTATAAAGTTAATCTACAATAAATTTTTAAGCACTAGCAGCTGGGGCTATCGGCAAAAATCAATTATAATATGCACCATTATTTTCGTGTCATTAGCGCACACATTTAAAGCTATACAAGTTTTTATAGTTATAATTTTAATTGTTTTTTGGTTGGTCAAGTGGCCTTAAAAATTGCCTGATATTTTTCACTGAAAAAGTGAAACTGGAAACTTTTTCGGTATAGCTTTTTCATTTGAAAGTTGTGAAATAACAGTTATTTTCGGTCACTTGTAAAAGTTGGATATTTTATCTTTGGTAAAAGTAGTTATTTCTTTTAATAGTAACTTTGTAGCGTAATTTTGTTAGTGGCAGTGAATGGGATATTCTGAAAGTATAAAGCCACCATTTTATTTTTGAAGCTTCCCGAGTAATAATACTAAAGGGCGAACAGCGGTCGAACATGGGTCGTACGGGGTCGAACATGGCCTAAAAATAAACAAAAAAATTCTTGTGGCTGAAAGTTGGGTCGAACAACGGCCCTACAAGGCCTAAATTATGTTGTAGGGCCACTGTACGCCCTTTGTATGCCACCAAATTTTAAGAGCTCTTATTCAACAGAAAATGTATGCGCAACAACAAAAACAAGCCTCATTTGACGATGCTGATGTTGATAGAGCTGCCACTTGTATGTGGCGCAAACAATTTTCTTTTGTGTTTGAAGTTAGTTAAAAAAGCTGCTTATATTCATTGTAGAAAAATCACTGCTCGGTTGTTGTACGACCGCTGTACGCCTAATGCACAGCCGAGAATATTTAAAAACAATCTCTGTACGGCCGCAATGTACTGCAAACGACCCTTGTAAACGACCCCCGAGAAAATTCGCTGTTTGGCCTTAGTTAAAAAAATTTTTATTTTTACTCGGGCTGGTAAAAAGTTAGGCCCATCAAAGTTCAGCAATAACTCTTATGATTTAGTTAACAAAGACCTAATAGCGCATAAGTTTGTAGGTTAGTTTTTTATACAGAATCACTTCTCTGACTTACTGGGCCATTAGGTACATATAATTTTTCTATATAGTAACAAAATAGATAATTTAATTTTATTTTTTACCTCTGCAGCGTCCACATGCTAATTTATGTTCAAATTAACCCAGGAGCGTACTGAGAACATGTTGATAGGGGGGTTAGTTAGGAATTTTGTTTGACTAAATACTCTTAAATGCCGATTTTTTTTAAACAAAACATAATTGAATTAATCAAATTTACTTTTTGTTTAATTACCGAAGTTATCCTTTCGATATATATTAATCTTAAAGGCAATTGCCATATTGTTCCCTCTTTTAATGATCATAGTAATTAATGGGATCAATATTAAAAAATTTATTTTCATTTTTATTAAAATAATTTCTTAGTTAATATATCACTAAAAATAAACAGAGATTTTATTATTATACACTTATAATAATAATTATAGCATAAATAATCTATGAACTAAAAAATAAGAATTTATTTTATAAATATAATATCATTAAAATATAAATTCTTATTTTTTAAGGTAGTCCATTGGTTAGCAATATCAATTTTTATTTTACTTAATGAGATCAACTATATTCTTTTCTGATGAAAGTATTAGTAAGTCATTATTAAGACGTGAGTCACTTTGTGTGTTTCTTAAATATTTTTAAACTAATTTTTATTTGCTAAACGTGCAACAGTTACTAATCCTGCAACAGTAACTGATGCTATGAGCAACAGCAAACGAGACATTTTGTTAACTTTTTGTTAAGGAAGTGATTTTTAATTGCTTTTTGAAATATTTGCTGTATCCAATTAAGTGCATATGAAGTATTCATAGGTCAAAAAATACTTTAAAATCCGCATTTAATAGAATAGGATCCACCAAATAAATTTTTGGTAAAAATTTAATTGATTATAGAATTCAATTATGGGTTAAGTTAGTCGAAAATAAAATTGGTAGTTATACATACCACTAATAAGTAGTTTATAGAAAGGCTTTTTCCCAAGAAACTGCTCAAATTCTCAGTTTGGTAACAGTGAGGGTTATCTTATCCAATACAAGTTTAAAGTCTATTCTATAAAATCTGTTCAGTTGTGAGATTTACAAAAGATAAAAGTACATATTCAGAGTAGTAATATAAGTAATAGAAGTAGAAGTATTTATGTAATAGTAGTGTAGTAATATGAGAGAGTAGCAATATTACTAAAAGTAGTACTGTGAGTGTTGGTTTTGGGTATTATTTAAACTGAAATACCAGACTAAAGTGAGTTTTTGGTATAGCTGATGAAAATGCTAGCATATAGTACAACTGATTTTGATGCTTTCATAAGTATGGTACATAAATAAAAATCAATATTTTAAACAAGTTTCAGCAATAACAAAAACAATTTGGCCGACTCTTAAAAAATAAGGGGGTAGCTTACTCCCCGCTTCATTGGTTGCGCCCCTGCCCTAAAGTCATTTTTGCCCTAAAGTTTAAACCCAAGATAACTATAATACAATTTATGAGCTCTACAACTCGAAATCATAGACGAAATCATAGTGTTGAAATGCTAATAATACAAATATATAATAAGAAAGTAACCTGAGAATACAAATTTTCGTATGTATGTTACAGGAAGCTCTTAAACTCATTCCAATATTAAATTTATAAACTTTTCTAATATGAGATAAAAAAATTATAGGAAATAATTTGCAATTCTTGATGAAATTATATATGTAATTTCACACATGGCACAACAGACTAAATCCAGTTTTTAAGCCAGGATTAACAAGAAATTAAGATGAAGAGAGCAGTAGCAAAAAAGCAAAACTGAAATGAATGAAACCACCTGAAGAAATTATAAGTTCAGGCAAGAGTAGCGCAATACTCTATAATTTTTTGAATGATTACAGTGCAATTGACCAGTGTGTGTAAGTGTGTGTGTGTGTTCAAAATAAGTCACTTTAGCAGCCAGTGTTGCCAACCACATGGCTGGTTGATGGTTGGAAGATGAAGCGTGACTGAAAGGAAGTCAGCACGTCCGTCGCTGGTTTCCTAGCTGCTACACCTACTTGGTGCAAATTTAAAGAAAAGCAAATACTTTTACACTGTAAAAAGAAGTCAGTTAATGCAGCAATGCCATGAAATAGACACTGTAAACTCTATTGTGTTGCGTTTTTGTTGCCGTGCAATTTTCTTCGCGATGACTCTCAAGTTGGTAGCATTTTTGCTAACAATATTATTTGTTATCAAGCTGCTGGTGTTGCGGCATTTAATGGTGGTGCAGCATGAGCAGCAGCACCATTTTAACCCCTAGGGTATTTTTTCTCTTCCTTTCATGGCGTGCTGTATGTTGTGGGACGTTCTGTGCATTTATTTAAAAAAAAAATAATAGAAGCATACAGCAACCTTTTTTTTGCATGTGCTCCGATTTACATTGTTTTTTTTTTTAATTTTCAAACAACTTGTAAGTTTATTTTAAATCGCATGCGGCAATTTTAATTTCTTTGTGGACGTTTTTTAAAAAATCTTTGTTTGTTTTAACTTTAACGAAACTTTCATTAACTGCCTTCGCCATTAATTAATAACTTGCTGAGCCATATTTTTCTTCCAATAACGCCTGACGCTAAGTTGTTCTGCAAATGCGGCATCTTTTTTTTTTTTTTGAATAGCCATGTAAGAACGAATGAAAAACGCTTGTTCTGAATTAAAATCACTTGAAAAAACATGAAATTTTTATAAAAAAAAAAACAAAAAATATTAAAAATTATGTCAACACATCAGAAGAATGGCACCAAAAAACATTGATTGCTGAACATGTATGAAATGTTGTACGAACATTGGCTATGAATGAGCCTCAAAAACGTGCTGACTGCACGAAATTGAGTTGCTTTTATAAGTACACAATTTAAAAATTCGGTTAACAACTACAAGAAATGCCAAAATTTTATATTTTTTTTTTTTGAAAAAAATATCGCATGCTACTTGTTTTATTGTTTCGCCTGTAAACGACTACTGTTGCGTGCAATTTAAGCAGTTTCTGTGGTGATGCCCGTCAAATTGCATTTGACCTTAATCGCTGTCATGTTTTCTTTTTAAAATTCTAGTTTTTTTCTTTTGTGAGGTTTTGTAAAATTTTGTGATTTTTCTTTATTAATAAAATACAACAAGTATTAATTCGCGCTCGATGCCATATAAGGTCAAAAGCCAAACTAATCTAACAGTTGAAGTTGTAGTTGTTGTATTTGTGGTTTTTGTTGCTGTTGTTGTTGTTTCTGTTGCAAGATAAAGTTGTTCGTTGTTGCGTCTCTATAAATTGCTTCCAATTCGGCCCAAATAATTGCTTGCTTTGACTTTTTTTTTGTTTTTTTTTCTACGCATTTATAGACATTTGTTGTTGATGTTGTTGTAGTTATTTTATATCTAAATCCCCATGTGTTTAATCGTCGAATTTAAATGTAAACTTTTCCGTGCACTCATTCTTTTCTAAAGTCAACATGATTGCATTTTTAATGAACACGTGATTTCGGGGCAGCTTAAAAATTAATTTATGTATAGGCAAATCAGCTAACATTGTCAAAATTTGACAGAGAAAAATATTTAGCCATGTTAACTTAAATTAAAATAATACCTTTTTTGGTTACGAATTTGTATTGTCAGTGTATGACACTTTTTGTTTTTAATAATTTATTTATTACTTAGATTTTCATCCTTTTGCTACAAGAATATTTGATAACCTTAACATTTTAAGTATTCGCCACGTAAACATTAAAACTAAATACATTTTGTTACATAAAATGCAAAAAAACAAAATTTTGTTAATAGTTTTATTCAAAGAAAATTAAAATTTTCGAGTTCTTTAAATTGTGAGCGCAACAAATTGTCAAACAAAATCATAATTTTTTTGCAAATTGTGAAACACAAGCATAGCGTTTGAGACGAAAATATATCTTGCAATATTGTTGAAACTTTGTTTAGTTTACTCACTGGCTATATACAGCAGTTATAAGGTCAATCTTGGTATATGGTGCTATCGCCTGGTGGCAAGCACTCGACAAACAGACGCACCTAAATATTCTCCGTAAAGTTCAGAAATCAGCTGAACTGTGCATCAGTGGAGCACTAAGAAACACTCCGACAGACGCATTATGCTCCACCTGAAACCACTTGACATCCTAGCTAAACAGATGGCCGCTAATACAGCCACCCACCTAGATGACACCTCCCAGTAAAAAAAAAGGTACGCTAGGGAACTCTGGCATTAGAAAATTTCCCTCCTATAACCAGGTTCATCGACTACATCACACAAAAACTATCCTTTGAAAGGAAGTTCGATGCATCCATTCCCTCTCGAGATGATCGCGAACTAGGAAACCTTTCACCCAACAATGCTATGGAGATCTATACCGATGGATCAAAATTAGATGACAAAGTAGGTGGAGGAGTCTACTCTGAAGCAATAATATGGCCTTCAGGATCCCTTATCATTGCAGTGTATTCCAAGCTGAAGTCGCTGCTATACATGAAGCGATTGTTTAACTTCAGGTAAATGAGATATCCTTCGTTAGTTTTGCTCCGCTTTACTTGAAATGTTGACACAATACTCTCGAAAAATAGTTTTAAAACTCTCCCCCCACCCCTCTTAATACAGAAAAGTTTTTTTTTGAGGAACGTTATAAAGGTTGATTTTTTAAGCGTTTGGTTTTTTAAAATTGTAAAAAACCAGAAAATTTGCAATAGTGAATGAAATATATATTTGGAGCATACATCAATGCCCGCCATTTACTTTCTAAAGATTATTTCATGTAAATATTGCCCGCGGCCACGCCTGTAGCCAGGGTGGGGCAAGGGGGGCAATGCCCCCTACTACAACCGTTTTCCCCCCCTGGCGAAATCAGACAATGAAAAACTTTAAATGACTAATTAGTATGAATTTTGTTGATATATTTACTTATTGCTTTAAAATTAGTTTAGTTTAAAATAACAAAAAAAAAATTCACCTTATTCATGACTTGAATATGTATATGAAATTTGCAAAACAAAACATTTCAGACAAATTTTTACAATTTTTCAAACTTTGCTACCAAAAAATAAGATTTGAATTTAAATAGTTTTTTAGCCCGCATCCATACACGCAGAGAAAAAACATCTATACACGCAGAGAAAAAACATAATTGCAACAACCATGTTTTAAGAGGATCATAGTATGATTCGGATTATGATTGTTGCTAACATGTTCTTAAAAATATAATATTTTCCTTGATCATGATGCAATGATTACAACAGCTATATTTAGAAAAGGAACTTTTTTGTAGGAACCAAAATATTATTGAAACAATCATTATTTTCTTATTGGGTCGAAAATAGAATAAATGCAACAACTACATTATGAATTTATTTTTAGGATCCAGAAGAATATTATTAAATATTATTTATTTTCATGCACTCCAATTTCCACAGCTATTAATTAAGATATCTCCAAAGGTTTGCCATTGAATAGGCTGAACAGAAATATTAATTCAATTGAAAAATCTTTTCGATAAAATTTTCAGTCCGAGCTGGGGTTTGAACAGCGGCTTTTTCGCTTACGAGCCACGCACACTACCATTAAGCCACAGCCGCTACTATCGCTCGCCTGACTAATGCCATTCATAAGCATGGTACATTAAGTGCATTGTCACAAAAATAGCAATATGTGTGATAAACAAAATATGGTCAGAATTGCGAAATATATTTACGGTAAACAGAAACATGTTTGCTACAATTAAAGTCTAAAATGTCACTTTTCTGCGTGCTGTTTTTAGGATCAGGCGATTTAAAACAAAACACAATAATTGAACAGCTGACAAACGAAACGGCACATAGCCAGGAATCGATAAAACTTATTGTGCCTGAATGAAGTGAAAGTTTTTCCTGCAAACAGTTCAGACACAATAAATTCTTTCGATTTTTGGTTATGTTCAGCTTCGTTTGCCAACAAGCAAAGAATAGTTCAGACAAACATTTAAAATTCTAATATGTTTGTCTCTATAATAATATTCACATTTATCATGATTGACAGAACTACAACATTTTTGTTGCAACTAAAAGTCGAGGCAATCATAGTATGTTGATGATTTCAATGATGTTATGATTTCAACTATTGTTATTTTTGGTACCATTATTAGTAAATAATGACTTTATTAAAGCAAAAATTTGTGTTTGCAGAAATAATACAATAATTTTAGTAAAAAGATTATTATTGCAGTAATCATGTCTCAACCATGTCTTTTCTCTGCGTGTAGGAACTTTCTAGAAACGAAGAGCACATTGTGCACCAATTTGATGCAGATACAAAAAGAATATATTGTTTTGATAACATTGAAATGTTTTTAATTTTTAAATTTTTTTTATGCATGATGAATGTTTATGAATTTTAAAATAAAAAATCTGCAAATCTTAATTCTAGCAAAAATTTATAAAAAGATTTAAATCGATTTGATGCAAACGACGGATGCGGGTTAATTCAATTTTTTTATTTGTTTTACTTAAAAAATGTCTGATACATATGTTAGCCCATTTCGCTACACTTTCTTATATTTCTAGCCACTTTAAATAAATCTTGTATTTTTACCTCCATTTTATCACAAAGTCCTGAATTAACTTTTATATTATTTTTTATGTATTAATCTCATGTTTAAAAAGATCTACAAATCCATGTATATATATTATAAAATTAATTGCGTTTTAATAAATATGTGTATGTATTCATTTCAAACGTTAAAAAATTGGTTTTTGTTATTTAAATGAGAAAACAAAAAAAAAATTGCCCCCCCCCAAGATTCATGCCTGCCCCCTTTGTCTTCTTGGTCTGGCTACAGGCCAGCCCGCGGCTAAGCTTGAGGTGGTCCGTAAGCTCCAATTTTGGCATGCTTTTTCCTGTATTTCGGCCGGTATCTCACCAGGCTTTGTCCCTGTACACGAGACACTTAAAGTAGCGCCACAAAAAATAGTCTAGTGTGGTCAAATCCCATGACCTTGGCGGCCAATAGACTGCTTCCAAATGTGAGATTAATTGCTCCCCAAACTCACCTCTCAATAGGTCCATGGTACCGCGTGCCGTGTGGTATGTGGCACCGTCTCGTTGAAACCACATGTCAACCAAGTCCAATTCTTTAGTATTTAGCGAAAAAAAAAGATCGGTAAAAAGAATCGCACGATACCTTTATTCATTGACTGTAACGTTGCGATTTTCATTATTTTTGAAAAAGTACGGTTCAATGATGCCCCCGGCCCACAAACCGCACCAAACAGTGTATTTTTCAGTGCGCATTGACAGCTCTTTAACTGCCTCTGGCTGCTCTTCAGATCAAATTCTGTTTATTGACGTACCCATTGAGACAAAATTGAGCTTCGTCGCTGAAGACAATTTTTCGCTAAGAGAAAGGATCTTCATCATTTTTAAAAAAGCATGAATTTTGATAAAAGAATTCAATGATTTGCAAGCGTTGTTCCTTTGTAAGTCTATTAATGGCGAAATTGCAAACTTTACTCAACATTTTGAGCTTTGCCACATGTTATGAATCACACGTGAGGTGTCAAAAAATTAACACTAAAAACCAAATAGCATAAAATCATCCTGTAATATAGCGCAACAAGCAATTAAAAAAACATGTGTTTAATCGGAAAAATGTGGAATATTAGTTGAGAATCAAGTCCGATAAAGAAAAGGATGCCAGGAAAACAAACCAGATACTGTATACTAAGACTACAAGAGAGCGATGTTCGAGTGCCTAGATATATTTAATTTGTAACTTGAAAGAAGAACAAAATCAAAACAAGAAATTAAAAATATCTTTGAAGCAATGTTGTAATCGATCTATCTGCTACTAAAAATGAACTGCAGATCTTAATACAAAAATTGATTACTGCTCATGATGATCAATCGCATGACCAGTTGAAACATATACAAACTGCATCTTAATGGATTTTCTTTTTTCTTTTCAATCAGTAGGTACTTGGAACACAAAATAATTTTTTTATATTTTTCAGACACTGAATCGATGTTTTTAAAAGTGCAAAAGTCACATATACTCCATGAATCTGAAAAAATTATTGTAATAATAAAAAATTTTTTACAAAAACAGTATATGAACTATTCTAGGATGCTGGGGTGACATAACGTCCACGGACATAAGGTCCATGGTCCGTACATCTACGGACTCAATCCGCTTTTATGAATTTAATTTCACATAATTACATTATTTAGTATTAAAGAATCGTTCCGTAAGATTTTCACTAAGGTTTATACTTAGAATTAAAAAAAAAATTTTAATTTGTTCGTTTGTCTGAACGACGAATTGCGATATTGAGTTTACGAATTAATTTGAGTCGTGCGTATAAATAAAAAATAATATAAAAAAAAAATTGCTATTTCAGCCCCATATAGGACTTTGACCTAGCTTCTATTGATTTTAACACAAATGATCGAGAACCGGACTTACGAGCTCAATGCCGACTCCGAACGGCTTTTGTTCTCAAGAAGCTTTACATGGCAGTTGTTACTCTCTGAGTTATGCCATTATCTGCAGAGAGAGATGACGACCGAACAGAAAAATTAATGAAATTGAATAAACATTCTGTCTGAGCTGGAATTGAACCCGAGCTACAGCGATTCTTTAGCTTAGAGGCCACGCACTCTACCTACTAGGCTACAGCCGCCACGTATTATTGGAGTCGTTTGTATTACTGGAATAAATCTAATATGATAAGGTTCATGACAGCCCGAAGAGTCAATACGCAGAATTACATTATCGAGCTTTCTGCATATCTTAACTTATAAGTGTAAGAAAAATAGTTTGAAAACTTACAAATACTGCTATTTACGCAATAAATTTTATAAATTTACTCTCGCTTTGCAAGAATATTAAAAAATTGTTTATCCTATCGATTCTCCATTACTTATAGAAAGATTTCCCACAAACGGAATCGTCGAGAATGCTACCAATTAAAATGGTACATCAATTACAGCTTATATACAACAAAAGCCATTTAAATAAGTAACTGCTTCGACTCAACAGATATAAGTTTAAACATGTTAGTATTTACAAAAATTCTTTAATAATTAAAAGATGGTGTTGAACAGGCACCAACTCAAACTCTTTTCTCAGTATGGCTTATCTAATGTCTACGTAACCAAAAAATCCCAGCAAGATAATATAATAAAGAACCTTCTTTCTGAAAACGGTGGTCTCTGAATGTCTCTGAATATTTATTATTATTTATTTATTTATTTATTTATTTATTTAGTCCACGGATATAGTCTTACAGACCAATACATTTAATTAAATAGAGTGAATAAATTTAATCTTAATCTATACTCATTTACATCGAAATTTATTAATTGAGAAAGACTATTGCACAAATCAACGCACCTAGCAATTGGTTCATTAGCAGCGTAATTGGTCCTATGAAAGGAGTCAATAACTAATCTATTATTTCTTAAAACTCTAGGTGGGCTATAAACACGAAATAAACTTGATAGTTCTGTACACACTATTTTACCATAAACAATATTATATGCAAACATTAAAGAAAAAATCTTACGCCTATCCTGGAGGGTAGTAAGACCAAATATTTACATCTAACAATATATGAAGGGAGACCATCAAGCCAACACATTTTACTCAAGGCATATTTAGTAAAGCGTTTCTGAACACTCTCAATTTAGGCAGCAGTAATCTAAATTACTTCTAACTAAAGCCACATACAGAGCCTTTACCGTCAAAGGATCTTGGAAGTCCTGTGTAGTCCGTTTAATAAAACCAAGCATAGAGTATGCTTTAGCTACAATAAAGTCGATATGACTGGTAAATTTAAGTTTAGAGTCAAATATAACACCCAAGTCCTTGACTTCACTTCTACGCGTAATATGACAATTATTTACTGAATAATCAAACATTATTTGGTCGGAACATTTAGTAAATGACACTACACTGCATTTATTAATATTTAACAAAAGTTTGTTTGAAACACTCCAATTATTTAAAACATCCAGATCTGACTGCAGGTTGTGACAGTCTGATAGGTTAGAAATTTAAAAAAAAAATTTAACATAATCCGCAAACATAAGACACTTTGAATGTTGAAGGTGCTGCGGTAAATCATTAATAAAAATTAAAAATAGAAGCGGTCCACGATCCATGATGCTTGGGGTATACCGGAAAAAGCATCAACCAAAATATTGGATCTTACAGAGTAAAAATACAAAAAATTTCCTGTTAGATAAAAAACTATTAAAGAATTCAAAAAGATGGTCAGACACTTCAAACTGCTTTAACTTATTTAAAAGAATGAGGTGGTCTAAGAAAATAATGAGTTAATGGTCGAAAAGTCAGTGTAGATAACATCTAACTGGCTATGCTAAAATTTTCTTAAAATTCTCCTTGAATTTTGAACTTTTTTTACGATTATAGTTGAAGTACGAAAAACAATTGATTGAGCCCAAAATATTTTTACGTTACACCTTACTTTGTTACTTGTATACTTGTTACTTGTATCATAATATTATCTTGAATTTTTTGCTATTTATTTTGAAAAAGTGTGGCTGTAGTATTTTTGTTAGAAACCATGCTCATGACATTTACTAATTTTGAAAAACTGCTAAAGTCAATTAGCTAAGTCAATTTATTTCTAATCACGGCCTTAGGGTCAAATTGACCACAAACATAACACCTTCACATGCAACAAACACAGTTGTAAGACTTGAAAATTTGAAAAGTTTAACACGTTAAATACGCTGTGAGTGCCAATTACAAATATATTAAGACACTCATTTTTTTCACTAACCTCAGCAACTTAATCCGCTTAAGTATTTTGTATTAAACTATTGGCAAATATATGGTCAACAGTTTGCAAAATCAAAAATAAAAGAGGCAAAATCAAAACATGAATTAATCGTAGAGAACGATTAATTTGCATATCAAACATATACAGACAACAACATAATTGCGATAATCGCATACTTTCGATTGTTGTTGCTGACATTGTTGTTGTATTTGTGGCTGCTCCTGTTGTTGTTGTTGTTGTTGTTGTTGTCTCAGATGTCTCTAAGCCATTTTCTTGTAGATAAACCATTAAACACAATAATTAATTTTATCAATTTGTTTGCGTTGCGCTTCGTTGTGTCGCTCGGTGCATTAATGCATTAATTGAGGCCTCAAACGCTGCAAACATTTTTTTTCCCATATCAAATAAGTTTTTTACTACAAAGTGTATGAATGAAAAAAAGAAATAAAAATATGTGTGACAATCTTTGTGTTGTTCTTGCAGTCGGGTTTGAGCTAAGTGTGAAAATTTAACGCCGATCGCTTGAAGCAATTACATGCATCGTGCTTGCAACATCAAAGCCACTCAATAAGCCACAAAATAATTTCAAACTCATAACTTATGGCAGGAAATGCAAATAAATACTTGCAATTTGGCAACGCTGTCCTCCAACACCACCAGCAACAACACCATTGCCACCGACCACATCAGCAACAATGCACAAACAGCAGCAACGAGTCACTTGAAATATTATTGTTTCTCTGAGTGTGTATGTGTGTGGTTTTTGTGCTGCACGTCTTCGTTTCTTGTGTTGTGTGCCTTTGGGAGTTGAACCTGTTAATGTTGCACGACGTTAATTTGTGCAACGCGCAAACGTATTTGCCGCAAATGTGGCCAATATTGCATTTACACCAAACGACCAGTAAATCTCTATCGTTGTTTTTGTTATTGCTGTTGCCAATGTATTTGTTATTGTTGCTGTTGTCATAGTTGTTGTTTCTTGTAATATCCAATGCCGTGAAGGTAATGCGCGCTACACTTATAGCAGATGATTTGGAAAAATTTAAATACAAACTAACCCATTAGGAAACTACCTAACTTATGTAAATCACATAAAATATCTTCTGGTTGAAAGATACAAAATACAAAAAATACAATAATATACTCTCAATGAATTTATGTCAATATAAAACAACGTCTGTTAGGAAAACCTATATTGAGTAAAATGTCTAAATAGTTCTTTGAAATTCATCTCATATCTTTGTTAAAAAAAACTTATTTATTTTTTTATTTTTTTTATTTATTTAATCCAGTATAAATTGATTTATTTTATATTTATTTAGCCATAGAGGTATTTAATCCTTGCACATGGACTGGTATCTTGCAAGTACTTACTAACTAAAAAAAGTATTAGAAAGGAATTATTCAAATCATCTTTCTGGAAATTTTTTACAAGTTTTTAAGAGAAAAACACATAGAGAAAAAAAAAATGTAGGGTGAAGTGGGGTAATGTGTACCGCAAGGTGATGTGTAACACGGCGATTTCTCATACCAAATGTTGACATATCAGTGAATGAACTTATATATGTTTCTTTTGACAGCATCAAGTTTTTAGTAAGTGTTGGAAGTATGCAGACATACATTTCATTAGAGTTCTTAAAAAGCGTGAACATCTGTTGTCAAAATATTTTTTTTTAATTTACAAATAAAAGTGTTTCGGATAAAAATTTCATTACAATTTAAAAGTGAGTCGAGTTAAATGTGCTATTATCTAATACCTTTAAAAATCGCAAATGAATTTGCATTTTTTTACATAGTGGTAAAATACCATCAATGCCAATAGAATTGCTTACATTAAGGTTATGTGTAACAATCACAATGGGGTATGGTGATGTATAACACATCTTAGACATTACAATTTTGTGTTTTATATTGAAGTTCTTGCATTTTTTACTTGGATTTTTCTGTATATTTTTTCTTTTTATTCTTTGTTAAGAAAATTTAAATTTATTATAAAAAAAGTTTTGTTCTTCAATAATAAACTTCAATAAATAAAAAAATCTGCGTTTTTTCTTTACGTCCACTATACTTCTGCTATCTTTTTAGGAAAAGAATGTAAAGTTAAGTTAAGAAATACCCTGTTTCTTTTTTGATGGATATGTTGTATAGACCATGTCAATCAGGTGGGCGGACTGCGCCCACACTGCTATTCATTAGATTTCATTACCTTATAAAAAAGAAAGAGAGAAAAAAGAAAAAAAGGTAACCCCTAGAATAAGAAAATAAACATTGCTTAGTAAATAAATAAATAATAATATATCTCGAGGCCTTGGCAGCCAGTACTCTTTCTCTAGTTAAAGTATGTATAAACTTTAAAGTATAAACTTTAACTAGAGAAAGAGTACTGGCTGCCAGTACTCTTATTTCATAATAATAATAGTATTTCATAATAATTCATATATAATAAATAAAAATAAATTTCAATAAATAAATAATAATATTTTTCTTTAATTTCATATAAAATTGCTCAGTAGGTGTTTTTTTTATAATTAATATTGCAGCTTTAATTTATCAACTTAAGCAATTCTGACAAGGAATCAATGCAAGCACTAAAAATATTTATAACGATATCTTGAAAGTGATGATCTCAGAGATAATGAAGATTTTTGAAATTTAGTGAAATAACTTACAAATATTTTTAAAAATGCACAAAAACAGCATTAATTTTAATCGAATTGCAAAAATTTTAAATTTTTTGATACAAGTGGGAAGAGCTTTTTCCGGACTTAAATTTCCGACAGTTTATATCTTTTTATATCTACGAACAACATGATTTAGGAGGTCTTCTGCAAGGTCAGGAGGAACTTTTTCTCCCCCATACAAGTTGAAGCACCTTAATGTATGTACAATGTATATGAGGCCGGGTCGATTTGTGGGGAGGCAAAAAAATCACCCATTGCTCACTGAAAATCGTATTCTAGGGATCAAAATAATAAACTTTGCCCGAGGAACTATACCTCTAAAACGAATTCTAATGCCTCAACTTTTGACTTTTGTAGGGTCAAATTTTGAAAAATCCCTCTTTGACCCATTTAGAGTGCCCCAATCGAGTCCAAATGTGTGACCGACCCCAACTAACTTTGGAGAGCCGATCCACCTATGCCAGTGGCACACTCCCTTTTCATTTTTTATTTTCAAGTCTGGGCAATTTCGCACGGCTCTCTAATGTCGTCGCCATAACAGCCTCTATATACATTTTCCGGTAGCACTCGTATGGAAACGCTAGCTAGCAATTGAACGTGTCGTTCCGTTCCTTGTATGTGTGATGGAATTTGTGGATCATTAAATGGTGGATCATCTTGATTTAAATATTCTTTCAATGTATCGGAATGCTTCGCGTGAATGGTGGCTCAAATACATTATTTATGTCATTCATATTGATCATGTCCGTGTAACTTGTGCAATTAAAGTTTATATCTTTTTTTTTATAAGCTCTAAGTTCCATTCGTCAACATCGGTTCGGTAGCGTAGAATTATCTTGATAGCACAGCCGCCCTTTTCTTTGCTATAATAAACATTGATAACAAGATATTTTCCGAATGCGCATAATATGAATTATCTGAAATTACTTGATTGACAATTTTGCGTAAACGAGGTTCTAGAAATCGTGACCAACTAATGAACTTGAAAAATAATGCACTACCGTACACGACAGAGCTGTAATACTTAATATTGAAGTACATTGGCACATAACATTTAACTATAAATTCAACCAGAATTCTTAAATTTGCACCTGGATTTTCCGTTGTCACATATAATTGTAATAATCTAGAGGCCTTGGTTAGCCAGCGAGAATGTACAATTTTCCCTGGCTTGATGTTAGCTAGATCCATCGAAACCACGCCGCTAGAAATTGCATGGGCCATGTCGTATAAGTACTTCGAATTGGTGGAAAATTCAATTTTTTCTGGAGCAGGGGGCCATATTTTTCATCTTAATTTTCTGGAAGCCGTCCACCACCTGAAAATATATAATAATAAAATAATTAAAAACGGTTGACAATAATAAAAAATTAGTGATAGCAATAACTTACCGGAAGAGTTTCACAAGTATCGATATGTTTGCCCAGTTTTCCGGTTACCGATCTAGGTCCAGTGCTGGTTGATTTATCCAAAGCTTCAAACAAATGCCGAAACGAAAGTTCGTTGAATTGTAGAAGGCAAATGAACCAATGCAATGGTCTTTGTAACAGCAATTCGAATTTTCGTATAATTCCACCGTGTGGGCCAGTGTTTGTTGGCTCACCTTCAGTGCATATGTCAATTAATGCATCCAGTGATATATTTTTATCGTTGAAAAAATAATTTTATTTGGTTGTTTTGTATTCAGCGGTTTTATGTTCCAGTCTTACGTAACCAATAAATTCAGAATTCGGTTCTCTCAAAATAACAAGATGAGGTTCTTTTACCATCCTAGTATGATATTTCTCATAAATTTTATCTCTCGTTAAAATATCATCTTTTCAGTCATCGAATGAAAACGCTAACAAATTGGTATCATCTAATCGTTTGCGAAGCACTTCTTGTCTGCATTTCTCTTTTTCTCTGCGAACTTTCGATTTATCCATGATGAGAGGTTTGTATATCTATCATTTTAAAATCTTGGAAAAGAGCGGTTCCCAATGCTGATGCTACTCTATCAGGTACACCAAATCTGTCACATATCAAGGCAAAGTTAAGACAATCGTTGAATCATCGTATGTTGAATCATCGGGATCTTGGTATGTTGGCATTGATGACATAGACGTTGCTCCTTGCTCTTCAATTTCCAACACAAATGCAACCATTGCTAGTCGTCTTGATTATGTTGATAGTGCATAAACTCTTTGAGGCGTTCAGGAACCAAGTCGCATGCACATGGAGCTGCCTTCAAATCGCATTTACATGTTCCAATGTAAAAAATTGTTTCCAGAGATTTTACATACTCTGGAAATTGTTGGGTTTTGTTTCTTCTCTTGATTTTGTCTTGACATTGTCAAGCAATCTATTCAATTTATTAAAAACAATTTTTTCAGCATTATTTCCTTACCAAGTTTTTCCCAAATTCCAATCAAGTTATCTTGTACTGGAATAGTGAATGATTTATAGGAAAACTTTTTTGTTCGCTCAAGTAAAAATAATATATCAAGATATATTATTAAATAAATAATATAATAAATATAATAAATAATATAAATAAATAAATAAATATCCAGATGGGTTGGTAAATTAAGATCAGTTAAATCAATAGACACACCAAAAACAGTAACATCATGCCTGGGTATATGAATCATTGGTTTTTCGATAGTTGTTGATGTTATTGTTGCTTCATCTTGCGGTGTAGAGGATGATGCATTCATTGTAAACTTTTTGATTTGGAATGGTCACTTCACTTCTTATTTTTTTTATGTTCTAATTATGTTCTGACTAAATAAATTTCTAAAGAGAAAAAATAAATAAAATAATAAAAATAAATAAAATAAATAAAACATAAATAAAATAAATAAAATAAATAAAACATAAATAAAATAAATAACATAAATAAAACATAAATAAAATAAATAAAATAAAGTGCCAAAAATGGTGGTTTTTTTCACAAAATTCAAAAGTTGGGGCATTAGAATTCGTTTTAGGGGTATAGTTCCTCGGGCAAAGTTTCTTATGTTGATCCCTAGAATACGGTTTTTACTGAGCAATGGGCGATTTTTAAATCGACCCGCCCTAATGTACATTAATGTTAATGTTAATTTGTGTGGTGGAGATGCGTACTGCGACCTAAATGAGATCTATTGTACCTCCTTCTCAAAGCTCCGCTGGGTTTGCGGATTACAGAATTTCATCCAGCCCTATTTCTCTAATGAATTTGAGAATATTCTTAGGTTCAAGGGATGAAACCTGCTCTAGACTCAGCTCATAATTCCCCAGTGCTAGTTTACGCCTGCGAGCCACGGCGTCGCAGTTTGTAAGTAGGTGTATTGGAGTCTCCTCTGCTTTTCCACAGAAACGGCAGTTACTATCGGTCTCTATGCCCAATTTCATCAGGTGGTATTTCAGTTTACAGTGTCCTGTAAGGAACCCCGTTAGAATCCTAAGATTCGGTTTGCCTAAGCTTATGCACAATTTTGCTCTCCGAGTGTTAAAATCTCTGAGGAGCAATTTGGATTGTCTTAGCTTTGGGAGGCTTTTCCAAAGGTTTGAACGTTTATGCCTCTCCTCCCTTCTTAGTTCTTCTTTTATAGAATGTGTGCCCAATCCACAGAATGGTTCTGGTCCTATAAATTTTGTGGCTGCACCCTGTCGCGCTAGACCATCGGCTTCTTCGTTACCCTGTATTCCTTTGTGTCCTGGGACCCAAAGTATAGTAACAGTGTTATTCTTGCCTAGCTCGTTGAGTTTTGTTAGGCATTCCCATGTTATTCTCGATGATATCTCACAGGAAACTAATGCTTTGATTGCTGCTTGGCTGTCTGACATCACAACTATATCCTGACCTTTGTATTTACGGTCCAGATTGAATTGTGCACACAGCTGTATTGCTAGGATTTCCGCTTGGAAGATACTGGGTGTTGTCCCCATAGGTTCAAAGTGCTTGGTTCTTGGCCCGTACACCCCTGCGCCTATACCTTCCAATGTCTTGGACCCATCTGTATACCATGCTATACTATGTGGTTTCTTAACTTGCGATATCATCTCGCTGTCCCACTCTTTCTTGGTACTAAGCTTAATTCCGAAGTGTTTTTCGAAGTTATACCTTTTTACTATATCGTCTCTTGGTAGATCGATGTAGGGAGTCTGCTTTGCAATATCCTCCTTCTCTCTACTGCTGATAGTTTTACCTAAACCTGTCCCCTCTTTTGCAATGCCCAGCAGAGTTCGCTTGGCTACTCCCTCTATGACAAGGTGTAAGGGTGTTAGGTCCAGAATTACTTCTAGTGCTGCTGTAGGGCATGTCCTCATGGCCCCTGTGATGCATACACAGGCCAGTCTCTGCACCTTTGTTAGCATATTCCTCATTGTGGTTAGCTTGGTTCTCTCAGCCCATGCTATTGCACCATATGTGAGGATGGGTCTCACCATCATGGTATACATCCAGCGGAGAATTGTTGGGTTACAACCCCAGCTTTTCCCCGCCAGGCTCCTACATACCATGAGTGCGCGCGTTGCTTTGTTTATAGTTACCTCTGCATGTCTTCTCCAGAGAAGCTTTGAATCTAGTGTAAGTCCCAGATACTTTACTTCTCCTTTGAAGGGAATTTCAGTGCCATCCATTCTCATTGTTCGGAGGTTTGGCAGGCTTCTTTTGTTAGTAAAAGGTACTATGGTGGTTTTCGCTGGGTTGATACTTAATCCCACCGTGTTACACCACTCCTTTGTTACTGACAGTCCTCTCTGTATCAGGTTACAGAGTGTATCCTCGAACTTCCCTCTCGCTATTAAGGCGATGTCGTCTGCGTAACCCTGACATTTTATGCCATTCTCGGTTAGCATCGTTAATAATTCGTCCACAACAAGACTCCACAGCAGTGGAGAAAGGACTCCGCCTTGTGGGCAGCCTTTTGTTGTTTTGATTCTTTTAGTGGTGTTGCCCACTTTTGTTTCTGCAGTTCTAGTGCTAAGCATTTGGCATATCCATCTGCTGAGCATATCACTTACTCCTTTTTTATGTAGAGACTTCTTCACAGCTTCGTGAGAAGTATTATCAAAGGCTCCCTCTATGTCTAGAAAGGCACAGAGTACGGTTTCTTTGTTTTTGAAAGCTGACTGGATGTTACTAGCCAACTGGTATAGAGCAGATTCTGTAGATCTACCCGCCCTATACGCGTGTTGACATGGGTGCATTGGTGCCTTCTCCAGAATCTCAGTTCTTAAATAGTTATCTATTACCTTTTCCATTGTTTTAAGTACAAATGAGGTAAGGCTAATGGGTCTAAACGACTTTGATAGCGTGTAGTCTATTTTCCCTACTTTTGGTATGAAGGTGACTATCGCCCTTCTCCATTTCCTTGGGATATAGCCCAGAGCAAGGCTGCTTCTAGTTATTTTTACTAGGTGAGGCAATATAGTTTCTGCACCTTTTTGTAGAAGTGCAGGAAAGATGCCGTCTACACCTGCTGACTTGAATGGTTGAAAGGTTCTGAGTGCCCAATCTAGACGAGCCTTAGTACAAATGCTCGTTGCGAGTTTCCATTCTTCTTGATTTGGAGTAATCTGCCTGTCTGCTGTCTCATACTCAGTTACCGGTGTGCTGCCCGGGAAATGAGTTTCTAGAAGGTGACTGGCTCGTTGCTCTTCTCTAAGCGTATAGCTTCCGTCTGGCAATAGAAGTGACATTCTTGTCTCCACTTTGCCTTTAGCCATTGCTTTGTGTATCCTGGCTGCGGCTGGCGTGGAAGAAATGTCTTCGCAGAAAGTTCTAAAGCTTTGTCTTTTGGCTTTTCTGATTTCTTTATTGTACTCCGTTAGAGTCGCCTTGTAGTTGTGCCATTCTCCGTTGCGCTTTGCGGCATTAAAACTACATCGCACCTTCTTTCGGAGTCTGGTTAACTCAGCGCTCCACCAAGGAGTATGTTTTGTTCTTGCCTTGTGCCCTGTTGGGCAGCTAGATTCGTAGGCATTATATACTGCATTGTTTACCTGCTCTACATAGCATTCAAGTTCTAGGATGTTACTAATTCTACTCCTAGCTTTTACGCTCTGTAGGTTTTCTTTCAGGGTGTTGGTGTAGTTGTCCCAACTGGTATTTCTTGGGTTTCTTTTGGGTTCTATCTCTTGACATTTTGCCCCAAGTCTTAACTCTGTTATTCTATGGTCAGACATTGAAGGTTCCGTTGATACCCTCCATTCTCTAATCATATCCCCAACCTCTGGGCTTCCTATGGTGAGATCTAAGACCTCTTCTCTAGCCCTAGTGACAAAAGTAGGTGTTACCCCCACATTGTAAAAGTCTAGGTTACTACTTAAAAGAAATTCTAAAAGGTACTCACCTCTGGTGTTGACGTCGGTGCTTCCCCAAATTGTATGGTGTGCGTTGGCGTCACAGCCGATGATTAGTGGAAGTTGCTCTTTCCTGCAGTGCTCCACTAGCCGTTTTATCTCCGCTGGGGGGATGTTTAGATCGTCCCCAGGAAAGTATGCGGATGCGATCACTATGGCGCGGTGCTTGCCATCAGTTTCGATGTTAGTCTCGATTACTGTTAGGTCCCGCGTCATAAATTCTGAAAGACAAATATAATTAGTATTTTTCTGCATTAGGATGCATGCTCTGGGATTGCTTGTTCTGTGGTCCCAAGTTACCTGACCCTCTCTGCAGTAGAGGCCACTGACTTTTCCCCTGTAGCACCAGGGTTCTTGGATCAGCACGAAGCCCAGTTGTTCTGTGGTAAACCTCCGAGCAATAACTGCTGAAGCAGCTTTTGCATGGTGGAGGTTTACCTGGGCAAATTTCGTGCTGGTTTCTGTGCCGATCGTCATAGCACCGCGCTGCTGCCCCGATCTTCTTCAGGCAGCATTGCTCCTACCTCAGTTGAAGGTTCTTTACTACCATCAATCGAGAGAGCGGCGAGGTTCATGCCCTCTGCCTGATCTCCGATTGAAGGTGTTGCGGTGATGACCGAGACGGAGGCGAACTTCTCCGTGACAACTTCACCAGTTATTTGTGTTGGTGGCGTTGCGTCTCTCCCTTCA
Source organism: Dichetophora obliterata (assembly GCA_963920525.1). NCBI lineage: Eukaryota > Metazoa > Arthropoda > Insecta > Diptera > Sciomyzidae > Dichetophora > Dichetophora obliterata. Next base: position 160,635,137 of record OY986438.1, read on the forward strand.
TTGGGAGTTACAGACGTAGTTTCTGTGGACGTAGCTTCTGTTACCACTATCGACGTTGCAGCTGTGGGCGCTACAGCTGTGGATGTTGCTGCTATGGACGGTTTGGTCGTTGGGGGCGATTTTGTGCCCAACACCGGAATGGTTCCAAAGCGAAAGCTGATAGTTGAGCCCCGTGACTTGATAGTTTCAAGTGACTCCCTATCTATTGAGAACGTAAGCATGTGCCCACTTCCCTCATCCTTAGAGCTCAGTATCTTCCAATACTTCGTATTGAGACCATCGTTCTGGGCGGCAATTAGTCCCATCGATCTATTGATCTCCGTACTTGAGCTTCTTGGCAAGAACATCCTAATAGTATGCCCTTTTGGAACCTCCTCCCCTAGGCAAGCCATCAGTTCTAGCCCTTTCCAGTGCTCGAGCTTTGGTGCTGATGCTCGCAGCCATTCTGCTGTTGAGGGATTCGAACAGTCGACCAGTAACATGCCCGGACGGAAGTGAATTCCCTCAAACTGTAGCTTGGTGGACCAGCCCTTCACTACTTCGCTCAGTATGGCTTCTTCTAGCTCCGAGAGCTCATCCGGACTTAGCATTTGCCGGGGGTATTCTTTGGGTAGGACCGCAATTTGTATGCCTTTTGTTATGCTGGCATAGCTGGTCCTCTTTTTCAGTGGTTCTGGTTTGGGTAACTTGGCCCCAGGTTCTGACCTACTATTACTCCCAGGAGCTATTTTTATCTTCTTGCTCTCTGGGCGTTGAGGAGGCGTTATCTCATTACAACTCCTCTTCGTTGTCTCTGGTAAGCCGGTGATTCCCCGATGCTCCAACGCTTTTTCACGAGCTACTTCGGGTGCCATGCCCTGTTCCAGGTAGCGCAGATACCATCTTACGCCCGCTCCACTTAGACCAACTCTCAGTGGGTCGTCTAGTCCTCCTGGCTCCCCACGCTGAGGAAGATGGACAAGGCGACGTCTACTATGGAAGGGCTTGTGTGTGTGCCCTTCTTTTGTTTCCCTTTTCTGTGCTTCAAAAACAAGCCCTTAAAATTTGGTACGAAAATATTGATGTTTAGTACTCGACCAAAAACGTTAGGTGGCGCTGCATCCGTTATAAAAATTCAGTGAACTAAAAACGCGATAATCATACATGACACAAGCAATAATGAACTTTTTTAAGGTCTAATATTACGTTGGTAGAGTCGCTGAAAATGGTGAAATACTTTTTGATTTGATCCGCTTGTTGGATGTAGAGATATTTTAGAAAAAGCTGTAACAATAAGAAAAAAAAAAACTTAAAATTTCATGTTGAAGGCTCAATACTTCTTGTAAAAAGTTATATCCACGTTTGTAGCCAACATTTTTACGGAAAAAATAAGTGGTTGCACACAATCCAACACCTATCAGTAAAAGAGATAGTTAAGTTTTTATTTTTACCCCATTATTCTTTGGTCGAGGACTAAACATCAATATTTTCGTACCAAATTTTAAGGGCCTGTTTTCGATACATAATCGAACATTTTTATCCCTGTGCTCGCAAAAAAAATCACACTTCGTTTTTTTTTGGGTCAGTCTAATGTACATATATACATTAGAGTGAGTATACCTACATACAAAACAAAAAATATGAAAAACAACCCCCTTTATTAAAACTGACCTCCAAAAAAAAAAGTATTTTTTGGATCACAGAAAAAGCAGCCAAAATGGTCTTCTTGTCATAACTAAAGTAAAACATGTCCGATCTTAAAAAATGTCATGTCGTTAAAAGGGACTTGACAATCGCTATATTTTCTCTTCAGAACATTTTACTTCCGAAGTCATATTCGACTAGTAAGCTCCGTTAACCCGATTTACCCCCACTTAAATTTTTTTTCTTATAAAATTAAAAATATTTAAATGTATTTGCTTTTTGTTCAAAAATAACAATTGCATCTTTTTTGTTTAATTTAAGGCTGTATACTAGTGTAGAGGCCCGAATTATGGAAATTTTGTGACGATCGAAATAAAAGAAACAATATTTTTACCAACTATGTTTTTATTATAAGGGTATTCAGAGGTAGTCTTGTTACGGTGTTAGATTGTAGAAATTTTGATGTACGTGTGAACACAATCATTAAATTATTTTGCTACACCTACACTTCTGTCAAAACTAAATTGTTAACTGACAACAAAAATACACCCTACCAACACTCATAATAATAGGGTAGAGGTATTGTAGAGTGTTGAGTTGTTAAAATATGACAAGACGTGTATTTTGTTGTAGTATTGTTGAAATAATCAACACTTCAGCAATCTAAAACCGTAACAAAACTACCTCTGAATATCCTTTTTATGTTTATTATTATTTTAACATACAAAAAAAGGTGGAGTGGGGATGCTAAGAAAAAGGGAGCGTCCATGTTGATACGATTTCAACCCTTAAAGACTTCTATAAAACTTTTTAACAAAAAAAAAAAAAAAAAACCCAACTTCAAAACCACTACAAAGTAAAAAACAATTTTAAATTACTTTTCACATAATTTTAAATTACTTTTCACATAATTTCTTGGTCAAATTTGTTAATTTATTTATATATGTTATTAAATTGGAAATCATATTACTATACATTTTTTCTTTTTTGTATTATTATCATAAATATATTAATTTCTCCATGAATATAAAACCTTTAAAGCCCCGGAGCGTTTATATTATTAAAGTCTGATTATAAGCGCCGACTTTAAAGGTCCACTTTTTTACCGTTATTTCTAATAATTGTTCCAACCTTTGTATCAATTTTCAGTGCCCTAGTGTATCAGTTAATAGAAATACAGTGTTTTTATTACATTGCCACGCCCTTTTGTCCACCAACGCCTACTTTTTCACAGTAAATTTTTATAATTATGCCTACCCCTGTACCTAACTTCAGTATCCTAGTGACAATGTTATTCGAGTTACAGCGTTTTTCTAATACTGCCACGCCTTTTATAGAATAACGCCCACTTATTAACATCGCTTTTAATAATTGTGCCAACCCCTGTACTAAATTTCAGTATTCTACAAAGTGTTTCTTATATTGCCACGCCCCTGTGTCGTATACCGCCCACTTTTTTAAAGGGGCTCCTCCGCGTCTAGTATCTCTATCTGTTGACAAAAAATTGTGGCAATCGGGAAAGTACTTTAGAAGTTATCGATGTACATACAGTGTTGCGCAAAACAATAGCAACAAAATAAGTGCGCTGCAACAAAATCGTGTATCTTTATTTTATTCGTTATTCGAGTTACAGCGTTTTTCTAATACTGCCACGCCTTTTATAGAATAACGCCCACTTATTAACATCGTTTTTAATAATTGTGCCAACCCCTGTACTAAATTTCAGTATTCTACAAAGTGTTTCTTATACTGCCACGCCCCTGTGTCGTATACCGCCCACTTTTTTAAAGGGGCTCCTCCGCGTCTAGTATCTCTATCTGTTGACAAAAAATTGTGGCAATCGGGAAAGTACTTTAGAAGTTATCGATGTACATACAGTGTTGCGCAAAACAATAGCAACAAAATAAGTGCGCTGCAACAAAATCTTGTATCTTTATTTTATTCGTTATTCGAGTTACAGCGTTTTTCTAATACTGCCACGCCTTTTATAGAATAACGCCCACTTTTTAACATCGCTTTTAATAATTGTGCCAACCCCTGTACTAAATTTCAGTATTCTACAAAGTGTTTCTTATATTGCCACGCCCCTGTGTCGTATACCGCCCACTTTTTTAAAGGGGCTCCTCCGCGTCTAGTATCTCTATCTGTTGACAAAAAATTGTGGCAATCGGGAAAGTACTTTAGAAGTTATCGATGTACATACAGTGTTGCGCAAAACAATAGCAACAAAATAAGTGCGCTGCAACAAAATCGTGTATCTTTTTTAATATTGGGGACACACAAAAATGATTATAGGAATCAAGGCATATATTCATACATCATATATAAAACAAATCAAATTCAAATTTGGTTTTGTTTTTTTTTAATTAAATTTCAAATTAATGTGATTTCATTCAGTTTGTTTGAGAGCAAAAACAAAAGCAACAAAACTTGAAAAATGTAGAAAGAGAACAGAAGTTCCAAGAATTACCGGTAAAAGTTCCTTTATTGTAAAGCACGTGTTGTTTGTAGGTCATAAACATTTAAGTTTAGTTTTGTTTTTGCGCTAGTTGTGACATTGACTGTTCCATTTATAATGGCACGTTTTAAATACTGTAATGCTCTTAAATTGCAAACTATTTCCGAATATAAAAACGGAAATTCACAAATATCTAACGTGAAACAGTTTGATATTAATCAGTCAATAGTTTGCAGATTAATAAAGAAATATACCATCACAAAAGACGTAACAATGGTACATTAAAGAGGGCGGCCGCGGAAGACATCGCTGCGTGATGACAGGAACATTTGTGGCGTGTTCAAACGGAATGCATTTGCCACATCCAAAATGGTTGTTTGGACACTTGATTTAGATATCCATCACAGCACTGTTTGATGACGAGCCGTTGAGAACGATTAAAGAAGTTACAAACCGGCAGAGAAACTTTTGCTTACAGCTAAGCATAAAAAACAAGGTGAGGTGTAACAATTTAAACAAATCTGTCTGAAATTGTGACAAAAAGTTGCAGTTTATGGTTTTTTAGACTCAGTCTTGCAAAAGAGCACCTAAATTGGACCGTTCAAAAATCGAAAACCGTTTTTTAGCGATGAATCAAAGTTAAACTTGATTAATTCAGATAGGATGTGCACGGTACGGCGCCACCCAGGTACACGACTTGAAGCCCGAAACTGCAAAATAAATTTTAAGCACGGAGGCGCTAGCATTATGGTCTGCACTTGTTTTTCCTATAATGAAATTGAACCATTTCAAAAAATCGATGAAATTATGGTTCGATTTGTATATAATGACATTTTAGAAAGCAAGATGCAACCACTTTCAGAGTGGAATATGTCGCTTCAGTGAACGTTTCAGCCCGACAACGACCCGAAACACACTTCCAAGCTCATCAAAGATTACATTAGAGGCAATGGGATTCAAGTCCTTGATTGGCCGGTACAGTCACAATGACTTGAATTCCATTGAAAATCTTTTTGGGATTTTGAAGGTAAAAGTTTCTGGTCAATAAGACTGCACTGTATGAAGCCCTGAAAGTTAATTGGGAACATATACCTAATACCATCATATCTAATTTAATAGAGTCGATGTCGCTCAGATGTGCAGCGGTTATCAAGAACAATAAATCTTACACCAAATATGTTGCTTTTGTTTTGCTCTCAGACAAACTGAATGAAATCACATTAATTTTAAATTTAATAAAGAAAACAAAACCAAATTTGAATATGATTTGTTTTTAATATGATGTATGAATATATACTTTGGTTCCTGTAATCATTTAAAAAGATACACGATTTTGTAGCAGCGTACTAAATTTTGTTGCTATTGTTTTGCGCAACACTGTACATTCAAAAAGAAAAAAGAAAAAAAAACCAACCAACTTGAGAACCTCCTCGTTTTTGAAGTCGGTTAAAAAATCACTGTTGATAAGCACGAATCATTTTTCGCGAAATGGCGACTGTTTAAAAAAAAAAGTATTTGTGGTATTTTTTTCAAAATTTTTACATAATCCTAGTTCAAGCCATAGAGGAATACTTAAAAAGACCAACACCAAATGTTAGGCTAATCGGTCCATTAGAGCTTGAGATATTATGTAAATCGTATTGGAAAATGCAGTTTCGAGAAAAATGCGTTTACAGTTTTTAAGTTAGGTTTCAGACAGTTTAACTGACGACACTAAAATGGCTATAACTTTTAAAATACATAATTTGAATTTCGAAAAATCATTTTAAAGAGATATTCTTGAATATATAAGCTATCGAAAAAATAAAAATATTTATTTTGCATATATCTGTGGTCACAAGAAATAATGACTAAACTCAAAATATCGTAAAAAAGCGATATGAAATTTACTTTATTGCCAATTTTTGGAAGTATGCAGATATCAATTTTTTGCATTGAATTGATCATCATTTATGTCTGCATGTATTTTGTTTGCAACGGTTCATATATTTCGAAAAAATGGGTCATAGTTCGTGGAATTAAAATATCGTTCTTTTACGATACATTGAGCTTAGTCGTTATTCCTTGTGACCACAGATATATTTTCCATACTTAAGAAAAATGGAAAATTAAATTAAATATTTTCAAAAATTTAAGTATGCAATTCAATTAAAAAATAGTTTTTTAAATCTTTAGGTATAAGAACGCATAAATTACATTGTTAAAAAAAATCCTAACGAAACAGGACAATATATTCAAGTTTCCTAAAACTTATATAATACATATGCATACTATACAAAGTTTTCCAAAAATTTTTTGTTTTTCATAAAAGTTTTTTTTATGTGGCCCATTAATGACAATCCTGTCTATCCTCCTTTTTAAGCCAACAATTTTGAATTTCCTAAAACTTATATAATACATATGCATACTATACATAGTTTTCCACAAAATTTTTGTTTTTCATAAAAGTTTTTTTTATGTGGCCCATTAATGACAATCCTGTCTATCCTCCTTTTTAAGCCAAAAATTTTGAAAAACTCCGTACCTCTGTTTAAACTTGAATCTTTCTTTTTATTCTCCAATCATCCGCCTTTCATATCAAAATTATAGCACAAATTTTTTTTTGTCAAAAAAAAACATGTGCTACTTCAATATAAAACAAGGAATTTAAGAAAAAAAAATTTGTTACGTTTTAAAAAAAATGGACTTTTTCAATCGCTTGTACTGCAATAACTGACGAAGATAGAAAAAATTTTCCCAAAGAAGAAATATGCGCCTTTTTCTTGGCTTTCTAATTATTAAACAAAAAATTTAAAAAAAGATCCAATATATTGTAAATTCTATCGTCGTTAGTTATTGAAGTATAGTTGATCGACAAAAGGTCTTTTTTAAAAACGTAATATAAATTTTTTTCTTCTAAATTTCCTTGTTTTATATTGAAATAAAAAAATACGTATTTTTACTAATGAATAATAAAAATATTTTTATGCGAAGAAAAAATATGGTGAAAAATTATGTATGGAATGAAATTCATAATAATGGTGTTATCCAATATATAATTTTTTTTAAACATTTTTTTTTTATTCAAACGTAGTTTTTTAAGGTGATTTGATTTTTTGATGGGTTATATCTAAGGAGGCACAAGAAACCTAAAATAAGGACAACAAAACTTTTAGACTAAGCAAATCAAACGTAAAGATAGTAAATATTTTTTTGAAAAAAAAAAAACTGAAGAAATCTTGTAAAAATAAGTTTTGACAGATATATCTCTTAATAATTACTATACGTTATAAAACAGAATCTCTATTAAAGATTTGTAGAATTAAAATTCGTTTCAATACGAAATCTAACTGTATCTTGAAAAAGAAGATTTTACTTTAAATCCTGTATTAGAGATCTGGGGCCCTATTCTCTAACTGAGAGTATTAAAGTTTGCACTTTTTCTGACTTAACTACCAGTCAGTGGCTCACCGACTGAAAACCAGTGAGTTTTTGTGAGCGCCCGTGTACACCTTTAAACTCACAGTTACAGAATAGGGCCCCAGATGATAAATAAAATATAGTGATGTTCTACAAAAGCCATTCTGTTAATGTATATATTCTCACGTGTACTGCGTAAGTAACGCTTTTAAGGAGGCGTGGCAAGTATAGTTAGCATAGGTGGTAATCACCTGAGTTGATTTTGGCATGCATATCTGTGGGCACGTAACAGCCGTAATTTGATGCAATCAAATTTATTATGTTCAGTATATAAGCTTTTATTTAAAAAAACAACCATCAAGATCGAGAATAACTATAAACTTCCCATACAAACAGTCTTTATCAAAACGGTAAAAACTCTTCGAATTCGACAAAAACTAGTATGTGGACTTGAAATTCGAACTTGAAATTGAAAAATTCGAACTACGATGTAGAATATTTAGTCTTTGTATAAAATTCAATCAAATTTAATGAACACCACGACCTCCCATACAAAGCGATTCCATAAATAAGTAAAATATCTTTAAATTCCATAAAAAATTAATAATATGACTTCAAATTCTGCGCAAAATTTTTAAAAGCTTTACTTGTAATTTGTACTCTGAGTTTGAAATTTGGCACAAACAAATGCAGACGCTGTCTATCTCCACTAAAAAGTGACGTCAGCCAATTAGTAAAGCTATCATAAATGGAAAAAGTAGATTCCACAAAAATTTACATGGTATTTAGCATATAAACTCTGATACAAAAATGTGCTCTATCTTTAAAATTAAAAAAAGTAATAAGAAAACCGTGTCTATACCCATGCAAAGTGACGTCATTATAATAATTTAAGCCTTGAAACTTTGAATACACCGCGAATAAATGTAATGTGGAGGGTATTTACACTTCGGCCCAGTCGATTGATATCCTTTACTACACGCAAGGAAATATGTGTTAAAATTCAATGAAATTGTGTTCATATTAAATGAAATTGTTTTTGAAATAGCGCTTGAAACAATTTCATTTAAGTTAAACAGAAATGTTTTTAAAGTTTAATTTAAAACAAAAGTTTTTGTTTTCAAAACAATGTTTTTAAATATACTTTCAGTGTAAAAATTTTAAGTTTAAACACATTTATTTAAATGAAAAATTTAATGCTTAAATTTAATTTAAATTTAAAAATTATTATATTAAAAACAAATAAGTTAAATCGCCATTTTTTTAACTTTTTCTAGTTTTCCTAGTTAGATTCGTAATCAGCGACCCCTAGGACTCCCCGAATAAAAAATTTTCTGACATCATTTGATAAAGTTTGCGTTTTACTGAGGCTTTAAATATTTTATATATTAAAATAATTAATTAGTTTTTATAAATCTTATGTTCAATATTTGTAAGACTAATTCAAAAATATTTGCATTCAATCAAATGTAAAATTGGGGTCTCAGTTGTGTGGCAATAATTTTCAATGGCTAGAGCACTTAATTTTTTAATTCAATATCTGATAGCGACGTATTTTTTGTTATTGAAAGGAAATAATAAGAGAAAATTATACAATAAACAAAAATGAGTTTGTAGCTCTAAATTGAACACGCTTGTTTTAAATTTTGTTTTGTAGAAACGCAATTGAGATAAATTTCAATTTTAAAATTTTTTGTTTAATTTTAAGGTATTTTTTTTTTCTCAGTGTAGTTTTAACAATTTTTTAATGCAAAATTGAGAAAAATATGGTCCACCTAATTAAAAATATACCTTCTATATCTTTAAAATTCCATTGTGAGTATTTTATTGGGAATAAAGATTCTAAATACTGTAACTCCGTAATGACATGTTACTACTTGGAACTAGATGTTATAAAGATTTTTTCTTCGATTCTCACTCCTTGTAGATCACTCTATGATTCAAAACCACAACAGGTTGATGCACGCGCTAGCCAACTACTAGCAACACCCAACACCTTTGCAAAGTATTGCAGTCACCTTGCGTTTTGAGATACATTTTCATTCAGATGAATATGCGGTTATTTTGGCCCAACCTCAATTAAATGTTGTTAAATATCAAGCAACTTGAACAACATCAACACTAACTACAACAATGACAACCACTGATGCGACCTAACAACCAATCCTTACACCACAAAAACAGCTAAAGGAGTAAATATTTATTTTATTTAGCCAACATGGCAGATTTAAGCCTGTTTGTGTCTATTTGCTTGTGGAATGGCTTCAATGCGGGTGCCAGCTATGGTCTACTCTGGCCTGGTGTAACTTTATAAATGCGGGAGCTCGTAGCTTTTTGTCGTAGCAGCTGTTGTTACCAATTCTGAGGTATGCTAACTTTAAGCCACTCAAAAAAGAAATATTATTTTTTGTCTGTTTGTGGTGCAGCGAATTACTTTGTGTTAATTTCAGTCAGTGTGGGAAAATGTTGCCAAACCGCAGCATTCTAGCAAAAATGCATAAAAATAGGCTGGCAACATTTGTGCGCTCATAAATTAACGAATTCGCTGTAATGACCGACAAAGTGACGGTGGCGGCGACAGCACAGCTGATACTTATCAGCAATAAGCAGCAACATCTGCAAAAGCAACACAAAAACTTGTTGACGACTGCCTCCTGCCTGAGTTTGATCAAATTAACAGAGTGCATTCCTGATTAGAATCTTGTCAGAAATTTAGCCATGTTGTGGGTAAAATCAGCGCCTACAATTTTGATTAAACTGCTGCCGATTTGTGCTGCCAAATTTTGTGAATATTTTTGAAAATTTAATTGAAAACTATTTGCAGTTAGCATTTACAAAATGAAATGCAATGTTTCACTGTCGCGCTGTGGCTATTTCGTGACTTTTATTTTGTTGCTAGCACACGCTCGAATGTTGTTGTAAATGTCTGTCAGATAAGAATCAGCCTGTGGCGCTGCTCACGTTGGCTTGTATACATTGCTGCTTACTTTCTGCGCCCACCCCTACACCAACATAGTCCTTAAAAACAAACCGCTTCTTGGCATAAAGTATTTTCTGAAATATTTTATCTAATTTTTGAAATCTAAATTGCCAAAATTTTGCTTAAATTCATTACAACAGCGTATCAAAGAAAGAAGAAATAAAAAATAATAAAAAAAATTACTGCAATAATTTCACCTGCTTTCATAACATCGATCGCCACAACAACTAACACAGATATGATTTCCTCTTTCATATCTTTTTGTAATGTTAAAAGCTTGCGCTTAATACAAAAAGGAATACTCACTCAAGCATATTACGCAGCATACTTATTTAAGGGGGAGCATTTTTTTAGTGAATCATTTAAAGAATGTTTTCGTAAAATTGTCAACATAAACGAAAGTCCTAAAAGCTCTTAGGTTCTTCAGAAGTCAATTAAGTGATGCCATTGAAAGCTAACGAAAATAGACCAAAAACTTTAATTAAGTTTTTTAACGAAATTTAACTCAAAAACGAATGCACAGATCAATAAGAAATTTGTTCAGATATTAATCTAATTACTTTTAATGCATTAAAATTACATTAACATCTATATAAATAAAAATCAAATGTCGTTCGTTGGTAATTGCATCAGTTGAGAACGGCTGAACCGATTTGGATAAATTTTTTTTTTAAAATGTTCGTAATAGTCCAACTTAGGTTTTTACGGAAAGAAAAATTGACCACGCCCACTTTGCGCCCACTTTTTTTGATTTATCTAAAATCGGAAAACGGCTGGACCGATTTGGATAATTTTTTTTTTAATGTTCATAGTAATCCAATTTAAGTTTTGTCGGAAAGAAAAATTGACCACGCCCACTTTTGCGCCCACTTTTTTCAATTTATCTAAAATCGGAAAACGGCTGGACCGATTTGGATATTTTTTTTTCAAATGTTCGTAGAAATCCAATTTAAGTGTTTACTGAAAGAAAAATTGACCACGCCCACTTTTGCGCCCACTGTTTTGATATCTATATAAATAAAAATCAAATGTCGTTCGTTGGTAATTGCATCAGTTGAGAACGGCTGGACCGATTTGGATATTTTTTTAAAATGTTCGTAATAGTCCAACTTAGGTTTTTACGGAAAGAAAAATTGACCACGCCCACTTTTACGCCCACTTTTTTATTTATCTGAAATCGGAAAACGGCTACACCGATTTGGCTAGTTTATTTTTTAAATATTCGTAGTAATCCATTTTAAGTTTTTACTGAAGAAAAATTGACCACTCCCACTTTTACGCCCACTTTTTTATATATACCTAAAATCGCAGAACGCCTGCGCCAATTTGGCTAACTTTTTTAAAATGTTTGTAATAGTCTACAAACGTTTTTTACAGAAAGAAAAAATGGGCGTTGGACAAGGGGGCGTGGCACTCTCATACAACCCAAATTTGCGATATCGAATAGCTTTTTAGTTACAGACCGCACAGGCTCGGAATTTAATATTCGAACTCAATTTACACATTAAGTTTAACTGATAACATTTTATGGTGTTGGACAAGGGGGCGTGGCACCTCCCATACAACCCAAATTTGAGATATCGAATAGCTTTTGAGTTATAGTTCGCACAGCCATGGAATTGGGTTTTCGACCACAATTTACACGTGCCGTTTTACTGATAAAATTTTATGGGCGTTGGGAAAGGGAGCGTGGCACCTCCCTTAAAACCCACATTTAATATTTTGAATAGCTTTTGCGTTATAATTCACACAGCCCCGGAATTCAGTATTCGACGACAATTTACACGTGCTGTTTTACTGATAACATTTTATGGGCGTTGTACAAGGGGCGTGGCTCCTTCCTTGCAACCAGAATTTGCGATATCGAATAGCTTTGGAGTTATAGACCTCCACAGCCTCGGTATTCGAGCACAATTTGCACATGTCGTTTTACTGATAACATTTTATGGACGTATGGTGTGGCAACCTCCCATAATTTGCGATATCGAATAGCTTTTCAGTTACAGCTCGCACAGCCTCGGAATTCGGTATTCTACCACAATTTACACACGCCATTCAGGGGGCGTGGCACCTCCCATACAACCCAAATATGCAATTTGCGATATCGAATAGCTTTGAAGTTATAGCCTAAGAATTCATTATTCTACCACGATTTACACATGCCGTTTCACTAATCAAATTTTATGGGAGTTAAACAAAGGGGCGTGGCACCTCTCATTCAACCCAAATTTAGATCAACCCAATGCAGGTTCACTGATAACATTTTATGGAAGTTTGGCAACGGGGGCGTGGCAGCAACGCGCCGGGTTCCAGCTAGTTATTTAAAAAAATATTGTTTTAAGCAATCTTTATAAAAGAAATCATGTTTCTTAAATGCCCTCAAATTTGCATTTGTTGTTTTGCTAAATTTACGAAGCATAAGTACTGCTTTTAAGAAGAAAGAAAAAGTTTACTTAAAAATTAGTCAGCTACAAGGACCTGGACGCAACTTTGAGAAGCCAAGTTTGAGTAACTCTAGTTCCGTCATTTTGTTTTGATTCAAAAATAATAATTTCGTATAGACTTTATCGTCAACATTTTGACGTCTTTCAGACATCAAGATTAAATAAATGTTTTCAATTCTTTGTAAAACCGACAGAAAACAGAAGACAGAAGCATTTAGGAAGCCTCTTTTTTTATGATATCAGGGATCTTGATGAGGTAGACATTAAGCGTCTACTGCTTTTTATTATTAGTTCAGGGTGGTTTTACGACAAAACTTAGGAGAGGAGGAATAGATCCCTTGTGGTACCACAGCGGACCAAATATCTGGCCGCCACCTTAACCTCACCTTAACCTAACCTTGTAAAACAATATTTTAAAAAAACCATTTTACATGAGGCTACCCCCTTAAGTAAAATCACTGATTTAAAACGTGTTGATAATAACCCCAAAATAAAAACAGCCAAACGCATGCTCAAAATGTACCTACTGCATCCAAAGTGATGAGGCATAAATCGATTTAAGCCAATTTTAAAAATTTCACAAAAAATTGTTAATGCGTCGTACAAAAACAACTCTGTACAGTGTAAAGCGCATAGTGTAGCACAAGTTCCCTTGACTTAAATTGTTATTACTTTTGTTTTTTTGTTTTATGCATCGACAACTGTGCATTTCTCTACTTTATCAATTATGAGCGATCTCACAGAAATTTAAACATGGCCAAGTGAAATGCCAAATACGATCAGATAAAGTGCACAGACGTAAGTGTAATTGAGGTGGGAGGTTTGTGTTTTTTTTTTCGATACACCTTGGCAGGCTTGTGAAAAAAAATCAATGCCGAAGAATGCTAGGTCACTGCATAAATTGCCACATCACAGGAATTGGTATCACAGTTTGAGCATATTTTCAAATATATCAAGGAATTAAATCTAGGTTTAAGGCATTTTTGTCATTTTTGATAAAACCACGGTGTCATTTTTCACTTTTAAAATGACCTAGTGTATGTTGTATGTCTGGTCGAGTACTACACAAAACAGCGCAGAAAAGTTCTTTAACACCCTCAAAATTTTGACATACCTTAAAAACCAGTTTTGCGTACGTTCATATACTTTTTACCCATTAACTCAATTAGTTCTCAACTGATTCAAGATTTTATGCCAGTTTCAAAAAGATAATATACAGTCCTCTTAAACGAATATCCGAAAATTTGTGGTATTTGTGTATTTACTACGAGTATTTGTCAAATAAATGCAAAGACTCCAATTTTTTTATTTAAATTAATTAAACTTTAGAATTAATAGAAAATAAATAAGCTCAACAAGTTGTATAAAAACTGAAAAAATTTAAAACAAACTTTTGGATAAAGTTCCATAACTTTGTCAATTTCTGATCGATTTTAAATAACAAGCACTCAATTTGCTCGTAAAAAAACGTTATTTTCTAATATTAATACCATTGCTATGCTTTTTTAAGCAACTGTGTCTAAAAACATCGGCAAAAGTAAATAAGTTTCCAATATATTCCAATATATGAGCTGTTCAGAGCACAAGTGGCTTAAGTCCATTTTTTAGGGAAATTGAGTTAAGTACGTAGAAGTGAAGAGGAAAATGTAACCTATTTATGAGTACGGGCTAGAAACTCCTAGCTTACGTAATCTCTGAACAAAATGCAATACTTTGTTATTGCTCTGACAAATACCATTATTTTTTCAGAGCACAAGTGGCGTAAGTCCATTTTTGGTAGTTTTGAGAAAATTGAACGTTTAGAAAAATTCTTAAATAATTCTAAGTATGAAGAACTCAGTTTTGCTTATAAGCTTGGTCAAGAGCATAATTGGAGCTATTCATATCATAAAAAATAAACTAAATAATACACGAAAACGATATTGCATATTAGTAAAAACATTTGGAATTGCGCCACTGAAAATTATTTTAAATTTCTCGTTTCCGCTGTAGAAATCTAATAGGAGATATTTTTCAAAAACTTTTTGATGACGAATGGCAGCATTTTTACCTATAAGTTAGACAAAACCACCCCTTAGCGATTATTTGCATTATTAGGGGAGATATAAAATGAATGGACTTACGCCACTTGTCCTCTGAAAATTCTTAAAAATTTATCTTTTCCGCTGTGAAAATGTAATGGAAATAATTTTTAGGAATTTTTTGATGAGGAATGACAGCATTTTTACATAGAAGTTGGACAAATTAAAAAGGGATGTTTTAATCGCACTTCTGAAACTAAATTCTGTCAATCCTTACAAAAAAATTCTTAAAAATATTTTCCATTACATTTTTACAGCGGAAAGGAGGAATTTTAAAAAATTTTCAGAGGACAAGTGGCGTAAGTCCATTCATTTCATATCTCCCTTAATAATGAAGATAATCGCTTATGGGTAGTTTTGTCCAACTTCTATGAAAAATGCTGTCATTCCTCATCAAAAAATTCTTAAAAATATTTTCCATTACATTTTTACAGCGGAAAGGAGGAATTTTAAAAAATTTTCCGAGGACAAGTGACGTAAGTCCATTCATTTCATATCTCCCTTAATAATGAAGATAATCGCTAGTGGGTAGTTTTGTCCAACTTTAATGTAAAATAATGTCCAACTAATAATGTAAAAATGCTGCTATTCCTCATCAAAAAGTTTTTGAAAAATATATGCTATTAGATTTCTACAGCGGAAACGAGAAATTTAAAATAATTTTCAGTGGCGCAATTCCAAATTTTTTTACTAATATGCAATATTCTGCACCATTTTTATGTTCTGTTTAGTTTATTTTGTACGATATGGATAGCTCCATTTATGCTTTTGACCTAGCTTATAAGCAAAACTGAGTTCTTTATACTTGGAATTCATAATAAGAATTTTTCTAAATGTTCAATTTTCTCAAAACTACCAAAAATGGACTTACGCCACTTGTGCTCTGAACAGCTCATATGTAGAGAGCACAAAGTTGAACTTTGCATTTCTTGCTAGAATTAATATATTTAAGAAAAATATTTTTATGTTTCTATTTTAAATAAAATGATACTTTTTGACCAAATGCACATAAGGTTCAAAATGAGTTCCTTAAAATATTTTAGGAAAATTAAATAAACATTACAAAATAAAGTTTTAATTTCTACGTTTTTATATTTATAAAGCTATAATTCTATCTACTTTGAAATTTGAAAGGGGTCCGCTTTATATTTTTTTCAAAAAAATGTTTAAAACTGGACTACGTCGATCAGACGTAGATTACTTACAACGGTGTAATTTAAAAATAAATCGGCTTTCTTCTTCATTTTTAATAGCACATGATTTTTTCACACTTTAAATTTTATTTCTCTCATTGTAAAACTTTCGGATTATTAATTGTTTTTCTCTGCAAGCATATGAGAAATCACAAGTAACAATCACGTGACCAATTAATTATTTGGCTGAATCACCTGAAACATTCAACAGATAAGGCTTTTAAGCCTTTTTCCACATTAGCTTAGTTTTTTTGAACAAGGTTTTAATTGCATAAGCTCGACCTTCGTTATTGTGTGTGAAGTAGGCTTAAGTTAATGTTAAATGGCCAACATTTTGTATTAGTGACTTAAGCTCTTTTACCAAACAGACGTGTCTAAACAAAATTACGGGTCAAAATAAAAATTAAACTATGAACATTTTGAAAAAAAAAAAAAAATTAAATTTTTTGAGTTTTGCTGCAACTATTTGTTATTTTATTAATACGATATTTGCAAATTCTTCAAAGATATATAAGGCTTATGTTGACCTATTTTGCAAGATCATTAATGCAGAGAGTAGTTCTAAAAAAGTAATTAGCGTAGTTTTTCAGTCGCAAGTAGGTAAGAATTTTAATGTTCGTAAATATTTGAGGTACAATCATTGGCTGCTGACCACACTTTTGCTGCCCTTCACTTGACAATTTCATCATCTAAATACTCCAGGTTATGCTGGATCGGCCCACAATTTCAATGGTTCAATTTAGCAACAGCAGCTACTGTTGATATTGAAACCTGCTGCTGTTGGCGCAGATGACGACCAGACGACGACGACGACGACGACGACTACGACTACAGCGATGACGACGACAGGATCTTTTAAGCCGCCACTAACAAATGCCTTTATTTTTAAAGCTTAATTGACTTTGATCACGCGATCCTCGACGGAAGTCTTCGGGTTTTAAAGAAAAGCATGGCCTTTCGGTGTAGTTGGCAAAAAATAATTGCAATTTTGCCGTAAAGGAAGTAACAGCAACAACATGGTTAAGAAAAATGTGCAACATGATTGCAACAAAAACAACAGCAGCAGCAACAACAGCAACAACAACACGCAATACAGATAAAATACATTTACAATTGAATTTGACTGTAATTTCAGTTAAGTTAGTTTTGCGGGAGCAGTAGCAATAAAAACAACAACAACAACACCAACATCAGCTACGAACAAGCGGATGGGGGCGGTGGTATGGTGGTAATGGTGTTACTAGTGTATGAGATCAATTTTATTCAACAGCAAGCTGCAAGTGCTGCAAATGGAGGCAGGATGTTGCCATAAAACGAAATTAACTTTTTTTTTCTTTCTGCTAGTAGATCAGTAATCGGAAAAATTGCTAGTTGATTGTTGTTAAAAAAAAAATCATTAAAAATAATATGGTGCACGCAGGGGCGGCAGCTGCTTTACTGGTGCTTAAAATAATTCAAAATAAATATTGAAATAAAACATAACTCCTGAAATGGAAAAGGAGATAGAGTCAAGAACAACTTGTAAAAAAGTTTTAACCCAAAAATCACAAATCTGCCAATTGCTCTCACAAAAGCAGTTAAGCCTGACATTGGGTCATGTGAATAAAAAATTAGCAAATGCTTTTACTGAATTTTTATAGTAAAAAGTATGGATTTAGTGAATAAAAAAAGCTATATCTATATAGCTTTTTTATATCTATATCTATATCTATATCTATATAGCTTTAAGCTTTTTAAGCTATATCTATATAGCTTTTTTTATTCACTAAATCCATACTTTTTACTAGAAAAATTCAGTAAAAGCATTTGCTGATTTTTTATTCACATGACCCATTGTCTCATGTTTAGAAACAAGCCGTTTATTAAATGATTGACGCTAGCGCCATGGGCGAGGTGCCTTGTAAACAAAGGTTATCGCACTTTTAATAACAAATAATCGTGGCACGATGAGCTTATCTCAATGCTGTTGCTCTGAAAATTGTAGCAATACACAGATAAAAAATTAAACTGAAAGTGCTTTAACCTTTAACTATGGAGGTGGATTTTTTGGACATAGTCTGTGACATGGTGGTAAATTTTACCCCTTTTAATTTTACTAAAAAGTTTTAATAAAAAATGGTTTTTTGTCAATTATTTTTTCTTAGTTCTTCGAGGTGAAGGTTCGCTTGTTGGATTATTTTCATTATTGTGCACATGCATGCCTTCAGTTTTGCCAGAAAAATTTTCCTCTGCTGTATTGCAAAGCTAGGTCATTTGATCATTTACTGATTTATGCACTTTATGTTCCAAAGAAGAACAAAACTTTTAAAATAGTGAAGGTTAATTTCATCCTTTTCAAAAACAAAATTTTAAAAAGCAATTTGTATTTAGAAGTGAATTTGTTATTATGTATTAAATAAAGGTTTGAATTCCTAAGAAGGTATGACTGGATAGAGAGGGCATAAAAAGTTTGGGTTTTTTTACTTTCTTTTTGTTTTTGAGTAATCGGGATAAGCTATTTTTTACTTGTTTTTTTAATTTTTGTGTTTTTTGTTCGTTTTTTGGAAAGGAAAATAATTACTAATTATTTGAGTAAAATATGTTTTATATATATTTTTTTTTTGTGAAAAGAATGTGGATAACTGTTCACTTGCTCAGCAGTTTGCTATTTTTTTAATAAACTCTTTTTTAAGCGAATCGCTAATTCCCTACGCTCAGTTTCATTTAAATTTTTGTATATTATACCATGACAAACGTTATAATGCCGCTCAATAGTATAGTTTTTACCGTACATTGCGGTTCAGAAAAAATATTGTCTCAAAAAAAAAATTGCAACTCCCAGTCAAAAAGAGACATTTTGCATAGAAATAACAAAAAAGTATATTTTTATGAGTGTAGCATAAGTTGCTTATGCGCAGCAACACCAACAATCTAACAAGCATGCATGTGACACTGGTTCGTTCTGCATAAAATCTCAATAGATACTGACGAAGTTTGGTGCTCGTCCGTGGGTTAATATCTATACAGAAAGCTTTTAAGCACAAGAGTTCAAATGCCCGCGGGCATAGAGCCAGCGTTGCCGTTTGGCTAAAATTGTAGCCAATTGGCAACATTTAAAATGAAAAGCTACAATGCTACGATGCTTCTTAAATGACTACATTTTCATAGTTTCAATAATTTTTTGTATTTTCAAAAGAAAAAATTGTAAAAGGAACACTTTTATGTAAAAACACAGAAGTAAGATTGTGTCAATGCCTTTATTGCATTGTATTTAACCTTTAACGCATACATCAATTGTCAGTTAACAAATTTTAAATTTTCCTTTCCATATGTCAAATCAATATCAATATATCAATCAATATGATTATGTGGGACGCTTGAAGCACTTATTACCTGATGTGAATTGGAAAAATAAATTAATTGATATATAGTGTTAAATCAACAGGCTTAAGTTAATTGTTTTTAATTTAAAGAGCAAATCAAATTAAGATTTGATTTCACAAGAAAATGCTTGAAACTTTTAAAAATAATAACTCCAATCGAAGTTTTATCATACAATGCCAATTAAATTTTGGATCTAATTTTGCATTTTGAAGACTTATGTAATGTTGATTGTGATAATATCGTAACTCAATGGACTTTTTACATTTAAGTAAACAACTTAAAATGTGATATCGATTCCTTATTAGAAAAAGTCTATTTCATTAAAAATTAACAAGGCGAGCAAATGTTCCCAGATCTTACAAGTTTCGTACTTAATTTACGATATTTGCCTCATTGTTCTGCAGTCGCAGAAAGACAGTTTTTTGTCCTTTCGACAATTAGAGAAAAAACGAATATAAGAAATAAATCATGACTTGTAAGGAATTAGTTAAAAAAAAAAATGTATGGACGCCCAAGAAAGTATTTATTTAAAAAAAACTGAAATTTAAATTTTTGTTGTTAAATATTTTTATGTTGCAGGCTGTAGTTTCACTGTCATATTAATGTAACTTCATTAGGGTATTGAAATCCTCAATTAGATATAACAAAATATTTATTTAATGAATTAACTTTTTGATAAAACAAATTCTATTAAATGCCTGCCTTCAATTACACAGTGCGACAAAATTTATTAAAAGCATGCATTTTTCAAATGACCTAGTGTAAGTTGTAGGTCCAGTCGAGTTTAACACGAAACGGTGCATAAAAATTGTCGTAACATCCTCAAAATTTTGACTTACCGTCAAAAACTGCGTTTGCACTCCGTCAAGATAATACAGATCTTTCAAATGATATATAATAATTTGTGGAATTTGTATAGTTTCTACGTACATTTAATCAAGTAAATGTTAATTTTTTTGATATATTTTCCAACTTAAATATTTACCTTTGTCGATGTTTTTTCGACACAATTTCTTCAAAAAGCATAGCAATCGTATAAATATTAAAAAATAACGTATATTTGTTTTACGAGTAAATTGAGTGTTCGTTTTTCAAAATAGACCAAAAGTTGACAAAGTTATGGAACTATATTGAAAAGGTTTTTTTTTAAATTTTCATTTAACTTGTTGAATTTATTTGTTTCCAATAAATTAAAAAGTTGAATAAATTAAAATGAAAAAGTATATATTATCTTTACGAAACTGGCATAAAATCTTGAAGCAGTTGATAACTGATTGAGTAAATTGGTAGAAAGTGCATGAATGATCGCAAAACTGGTTTTTTGACGGTAAGTCAAAATTTTCAGGGTGTCAGACAACTTTTATGCTCTGTTTTATGTTGTACTCGACCAGACCTACAACCAACACTAGGTCATTTCAAAAGTGCAAAATGACTGTTACATCGTGTTAAGCTAGGCTTAAAATTTTTTGGCTACATTGCAGCAAGACTTGATACATTTTTTGCTACGAAGAAAATGCAGTGAGGCTCTATGCAACACTGCATAGAGCCTGAACAGAATCAAAAGTCGTAACGACCGGCGATGTAGAACACACAACAGAACACATGCAAGTTATCAAAGCCGTCCAAAATTAAATCGTTGAGCAAAAGTCGCGGCGACTTATCGCTAGAATAAAATTGAATAGAATCTATTCTATTTTTTCTCTAAAGACCGATGAGTACAATTAGTGCTGCCATATTTTGCTAACAATTGGGTATGTTCAAAGACAGTTTCATAGTTTTTGCTCATGGTATAATTATTTGACAAGGTAGCCGGGACAGTGTTTGGCGATTAGTCGTTGTCAAAAACAGCTGAAGGAGCTGTAGTTTGCTGCTGTTGACTAGCTATGTGCTTATTTTTAACTTTTTTTTGATTTATTAAATTTGTTCGCGAAGTTTATTGGAATGTTTTTAGTTTGCTGTGATTGACTAGCTATGTTTAAGTCGTTGCTTATTTTTTCACATTTCTTTGATTAATTGCATGAACAGCTAATTTTGACAACTACCCATTTGACAACTAATCTACGCTACTACCTTGTCAGTAATTGTACCATGGTTTTTGCTATGTTCTCACGTTTCTTTTTTGTATCTGTTTCACTTACACAACAACAAAAACATAGCTGCTAACCGTGATAGAATTACCAGGTATTATTATTCGCTGAAAATCAGCTGGGGATAAACTGTCATTTTGGGCATATAGTGTCAAAATGTAGCGAGCAGGTGGAAACAGTGCTGCTTCTTGTATTATTTCATACCAGAAATCTGCAAACGATGGGGGTATTCACAATGTGGTGTATTTTTGATTAGTTTTTATAAAATATCCAATATTTAAAAGATATTGTAAACGAACCTTTAATAAATTGTTGTATTTTTAAAATCAGCTCATTTTTATATGCAATTTTGTTTGGAAATATATATGGAAATCATCATTTTACTGTAGGAAATCATGAAAAATTAAAAAAAAACAGTAATTATAATAATTTTTATTAAATAAACTTACAATGCAGCCAGTAGCTTCTTCCGTGTTGAATAAAAATTTTTTGGGAATAAACATTGTGCATTTTGTTTTTGTTATTTTATAAAACTTAATACAAATATAAAATTTAAATATTTATCTTGCCTTTGCACTTGATATTAGTCGCGTGACAAACAACAATTTTATTAGTTCATTACATCAAAAATTAAGTAAGCATAAAAGAAACAATATGATTCAAAGTTCTAATGTCTGACTTTAAAAATCCACATATTGCATTTATTTATATTCTCCATAATAAAATAAATCATTTAATTAAAAAGTAACACACAAAATAACGAAGCTTATATTTTTGACTTATCAAAAATAAAATGTAAGATATGGCATAAAATTCAACAGCAGTAACTTACAGCAGAAAAATCCCCGACTTCAAGTTCATATGTAGACATCTGGGCAAAAGTAAAAATCCCCTTTTACTTCTTGGTGTGTTTGCAGTACTTTTATTTGACACCAATTTGACACTATATGCACAAAGTAACGAGTAAAAGTAGCGATTAATAGTACCTGGTAATTCTATCATGCCTGCTAACAAAATTATGCTTTATAAAAGCAACCCTACATCGCCATTCGCAATCGCTTTCATTTTGGACGAGTTCTCTGTATCTGGCGACCAGAGAGGATCGCCGGTCGTAACGACTTTTCATTCTGTTCGGGCTCATGGGTTGTGAAGATCACTGTTCTGAAGATATGTACATTTTTTGAAAGCTTATCTATTATCTCTCCAAAACCGTTTTAAAATCGAAAATCGGTTAAACAATTGCTGAGTTAATGAGTGCTTAGTGCGTAAATTACCTAAAAAACGATTTTTTAATGGTAAAATTAGATTTTGAGGGTGAATTAACAATTTAAAGTATGGTGTTATGTTATACTCAACCAGATCGACAACCTGTGCTATGTCACTTGAAGAAGTACATGCGATATTTTTTGTTTGTAGTAACGTGTAATATAACAAATCCCATGAAAACGACATTTTTCCTACTACTTAAACGAAGAACATGCTTATTGAATCTTGCCTACCCACAATAAAAGACCGAGTTACAGCTCTAAAGTTCAAGATCATTCCAAAACTTGTCAAATCAAACGACCCAATCCTTATTGACTGTGCAAAGAAAGCTCATATTACCACTCATATTATTACTTTACCACTTCATATTACCACTTTAATAACCACTTATTTTAAAATTCTGAACCGAAAACTGTAATTACTTTAATAACTATAATAAATAAGAAATAAAATAAGAAATTCCATCGCCCGGTCAAACACACAACCGGGTAGAGCATGTTTCTACTCTATTCGTCAGGTCGGACTTAAGTCGTACTTTGCCCCTTCGTCGCTAATTAATAACGATCAACGGTTGAGGTCGAATTGCGAATTGCAGCATAAGAACTCGATGTTTCTACTTGACCGACCGAACGGAGTCTTATGAATCAGCTATTATTGATTCCTAACAACAACACGATTGGCAAAATATTTCCATTCCGTAATGACGTGAAGTCATGATCGAGCAAAAAAAAAAAACTATATGTATTAGCGATTCAATTACAAAATAGATCAGTTCCAAAACGGCGTTTAATCGAAAACTTGACGCCATAGAGTGGAATGATCTACACTTGCGATGTCTGACGTCCGACTGCCAGTAGGTCAAAAAGGTCGAGTCACATTATTCGTAATTATAGGCTGAAAACTTTTGAAAATATGACGTACCAATTGTAAAGCCTATTAAAAAGCAATAGTATTCAAATGTTTGCAGTGAATGCTAGTGATAACAGTGCGCCTAAGATTATGTGTGCTTTATATAGTGAATATTTTTCTGGCTAAATATTGAAAAATTGCTAATGATATAGCTGATTTTTTGTAGTTAGTTATGGATTATAATCTTTAAATATAAAAAGCAGTTAATGGTGAATACAAACATATTTTTTAAAAGCTACCCTATTAAATATAGCTGCAAGCAATAAGCCGATTTTGTTAAGCTTTTAAGTTCGTCTATTTACAACAACATATTAACACTCATTGTAATAACAAATACATACATATAAATAAGGTGCGTTTCATATTTATAACCCACCCAATACACTTTGATTGTTTCATTTATAAAAATAAAGAAATTAGTTTCCTGTTAAAGCCTAGTACTCTGTTCGTTTGCATGAAATTTCGCTAGAAACATCTATTTATTTGTTGCGTGAACTTTGTGTATAAAAGTTTGTTGCGAGGAATTCCTACGGCAACGTTTCTTAGAGAGACTCAGAGAATAAGTTGAAAGATTTCATATGATCTCTCTCTCTCTCTTTTCACTTCAAAATAAATAGGCAGTACAATTAAATTGTCGTGAAAAAATGTTGCTCAGAAACATGTTGCGATAATTTCACGCAGCGGAACAGAGTACTGCTCTGACGAACATGTTCTGAAAATTTTCACGCTTGTTTCGCAGCTGTCACTTTTTGTATGGAGATTTAAGTGGAATTTCATATGAAACTAAACCGAGTACTATGCTTAATAAAGAAAAAAGTAGTAAGTACTGTAAGGCTAGTAGTTAACGATGGCAGCCCTGTTTTGTCATGCTCTTAGTAATACCGTTATATTTCAACAAAACGTTTTATTTGTTTTGTTAAGCTGGTGCAATAATCGTTTCATAATTATAACCCAGTCGCAGTTTGTTCTTATACGAAAGAGTTTTGTATTAAGTAACATTTTTTTAATCGCTTTTTTAACAGCTAATAGTGTTATATCTGAGCTAGGTATGCCGCGTGGTCAGCGGCGGATCTGGAATAAATCTTTGGGGTTAAATTATCAAATACCCACATTTTCGGTTTGAGAAAATGTTGTATTTTACAAATAGACAAATTGTACTTTTTCGAATGGAAATTATCGAATTATTTAAGAAGCATTTTTCCCAGCAACATACATTTATGTATTTATTTATTTCTCCCTTTAACCTAGTACTCTGTTCGTTTGCGTGAAATTTCGCTGGAAACATCTATTTATTTGTTGCGTGAAATTTTTGACTTAAAGTTTGTTGTGAGGAATTCCTATGGCAACGTTTCTCAGAGACACTCAGAAAATAAGTTGGGAGATTTCATATGATATCGCTCTTTTCACTTCAAAATAAATAGGCAGTAAATTAAATTGTCGTGAAAAAATGTTGCTCAGAAACATGTTGCGATAATTTCCCGCAGCGGAACAGAGTACTGCTCTGACGAACATGTTGTGAAAATTTTCACGCTTGTTTCGCAGCTGTCACTTTTTGTATGGAGATTTAAGTGGAATTTCATATGAAACTAAACCGAGTACTATGCTTAATAAAGAAAAAAGTAGTAAGTACTGTAAGGCTAGTAGTTAACGATGGCAGCCCTGTTTTGTCATGCTCTTAGTAATACCGTTATATTTCAACAAAACGTTTTATTTGTTTTGTTAAGCTGGTGCAATAATCGTTTCATAATTATAACCCAGTCGCAGTTTGTTCTTATACGAAAGAGTTTTGTATTAAGTAACATTTTTTTAATCGCTTTTTTAACAGCTAATAGTGTTATATCTGAGCTAGGTATGCCGCGTGGTCAGCGGCGGATCTGGAATAAATCTTTGGGGTTAAATTATCAAATACCCACATTTTCGGTTTGAGAAAATGTTGTATTTTACAAATAGACAAATTGTACTTTTTCGAATGGAAATTATCGAATTATTTAAGAAGCATTTTTCCCAGCAACATACATTTATGTATTTATTTATTTCTCCCTTTAACCTAGTACTCTGTTCGTTTGCGTGAAATTTCGCTGGAAACATCTATTTATTTGTTGCGTGAAATTTTTGACTTAAAGTTTGTTGTGAGGAATTCCTATGGCAACGTTTCTCAGAGACACTCAGAAAATAAGTTGGGAGATTTCATATGATATCGCTCTTTTCACTTCAAAATAAATAGGCAGTAAATTAAATTGTCGTGAAAAAATGTTGCTCAGAAACATGTTGCGATAATTTCCCGCAGCGGAACAGAGTACTGCTCTGACGAACATTTTGTGAAAATTTCCACGCTTGTTTCGCAGATGTCACTTTTTGTATGGAGATTTGAGTGGAATTTCACATGAAACTAAACAGAGTACTATGCTTTTTTCTGGAATAATATCTTATAAAAGTAAATAAAAACTCTAAATTTAACTAATTTTAGAATTAAGGTTGATTTATTAAAATTTTTCACATTTCACAATTATATTTTCAAGTATGTGTAAAGTAAAACATAGTACTTTTCAATAAAAAAAGAAAATTAAAGGAATTTGAAACTTATTGTTCTGACGTTACGACTATTATGTGGTACACTTTGAAAAATAAATGAACCATACAAAATGTATACTGATTTTTAGATAGTTATTAGATATAGAAAAAATTATATGACAAAATCATCGCAGCGCTTCTTTTTTGCGGCAAAGTTACCAAAAACTTCGTTAATATTTATTTTAATGTCTCTACGTATTTACAATAATGCGAGTCCATTCAATCGTTCTTGTTGCATAGTTGAATGTAACCATGTTTTTAATTGTCGCAGTGTAGAAAAACTTCGCTCAGCTGTTGCTACACTGATAGAAAGCGAGGCAAAGATAGAAAACTTTTTAGAAATTAGTTGAAAAACGTCATTATCACAAAGAGTAAAAACGGTGTTGATATCATAAACCTTTGTTTCGCTTGCCCATTTACACTGCCAAATTTGAAATTGACGTCATTTGCGTATAGGTGAAGTTTTTATGAAGCGATGCGAGAAGAGTAGGACCATTTTGCTTTAAGAATAACATGATTTGTAATCATCTGGAAAAAAAAATATAATTATATGTAAAGCAAACACTTACGTCGTGGTAGTGACTTTCCTCTTTTTATAAAAATGAGCCGGAAAATAAAGTAACAGCTCGTTACGTACTCAAATTTACAGCCATTTTTAAACAAGCATCTTTAAAGGCACGTTATTTTCTTACAAATAAAAATTTTTTAAAAAAACTCGAAGTCACTACCTCAGAGTAAGTGTTTACTGGTAAAGTACATACATACATATTTTGTTTTTTTTCAGATGATTATAGATTATGTTATTCTGCAAGCAAAATGGTCCTACTCTTCCTCGCATCGCTTCATAAAAACACGCAAATGACGTCACAAAACAAAAACTAAACAATTTTTTTAAGTATTTTAATAATTGTTGAAATCAATAAAAAAACTTTATATCAATATTTCTGACCATTTTTTTGTAATATTCTTTTGTATACATAAAAGTATCCTTTAGTTGTGGGCACAATTATTTATTTCAAATAAAGTATTAAAAAGTAAAGTATTTAAAAGCTCTTGGGGGTAATTACCCTCTTTACCCCCTTGTATCCGCGCCTGCGCATGGTAAAACTTTGTCAGAGGTAGGAAAGGGAAAGGGTTTCTGATAACATTTCAGTGAGCGAAATTTCAAGAAAACTTGAACACAGTCGATGAGTGATCGCCAATTTTCTTAAAATACGCAAGAATATAGTAAAAAAGCGATCCGGACGTAAGAGAAAGATATGCAAGAGGGAGGAGCTTGCAATCATACGTGAGGCAAGTAACTCGACAGCCAGTTGTTCTCGTTTGGCAAGAAATTGCAACACCAAAGTTTCAAAAACAACGGTTTGGCGTGTGTTGAAATAATGCCCTGATATTTGCCGAGCTAAAATGAAAGCAATTCTAAGGTTCCTTAAATGACATAAGACAGCGAGACTAGAATTTGGTAAACAAAATATAGATACTGATTGGTCCTCTTTATGTGAAGTGAATTACAGAAATGTTGTATGCATAAGGTTTGCCTTTCTGCTTGCAGGTCACATTTTCGGATGAAACAAAATGGAACCTTGATGGACCAGATGGCTCACACTTTTATTGGCGAGATTTTCAAAAAGAACCTCGCTACTTCTTAAAGCGGAACTTTAGTGGTGGGTCAGTAATGGTCTGGGGAACGTTTACAGCGCAACGGGTGCTGGAAATCCAGTTTACGTCATCGAAAATGAATAGTGCTGACTACGTCACTATGTTGCAAAACAGTTAACTAGAATTTTTGCAACAACATCGTGATCAAAACTGGATTTTCCAGCTTGACAATGCCCGAATACACACTGGCACAGGAGCAAATGCTAGGCTCGCGCGTAAAAATATTAAACTTTGAAGGTGCCAGCATGTTCCCCAGACCTAAGCCCAATAGAAAACCTATGGGGAATATTGGTTCATCGCATTTATGCTGAAAATCACCAATACAACAACGTTGGTGAGTTATAAAATGCCATTATCAATGCCTGGTATAATTTGGACGCCGATATTTTACAGAACCTAATTTCTTCTATGCGAAAAGAGTTTTTCGAGTAACAAAGGCTAAAGTTAGCCATATTAACTTGTAAATACTTGATTTTTATTTTCAAAAGTTTTAAAACAAAGAAATGAAGCATAGGTTATACAGTTTAGCTCCCATAAGCGGACACCGTTGGTTACCTACTTTTTGTCCGCATATGGGAGATGTCCGCTTATGGAAATGTCGTAAGAAATAATTTTTAAAATTTAAATTAAAAAAATGGGCATTGCGATATTCTATTTAAAACAATTTTTATTCTTCAATAGACAAAAAACAAAACTAGTACAACATAAAATAAAATTTAAAAATAAATAAATTAAAAAAATATTGATATTTAAACGTACCGCTCGCGACCTTTTCTATGTAAATCTAATTTATGTAGAAGAAAAGTGCTCTTTTTAAAAAAAATTCTAATAAGTATTTTTTAAGTGCAAATTTTAAAAAACCGGTACGCGCCCCGCATTTCATTTAACTATTCTTTTAAAGGAGCTATAAAACAATAAAATTAAAATAAAAAAATTTATAGTTGCAATTTTTTACTTT
Organism: Dichetophora obliterata; assembly: GCA_963920525.1. NCBI lineage: Eukaryota > Metazoa > Arthropoda > Insecta > Diptera > Sciomyzidae > Dichetophora > Dichetophora obliterata. Next base: position 160,664,128 of record OY986438.1, read on the forward strand.
AAAAAAATTACCTTGTTGTATTAAAAAAATCGCAAAAATTAAAAATAAAAAAAAAATTTCATTGAAATGTAGAAATATTTTCTGAGACTATATTTAAAACAGATACAAAACACTATGCGATTACATCATAAAAGTACCGGTTCGTTATGTAAATTATTGCTAGAAGTGTACCTTTTTGGAAATTTCGAGATTGGGTATTTTTACGGAAGAAATCCCAAAAACTTCAAAATTCAAGTGTTCGAAAAATCGAGAAATTGACAGAATAGTTTTAGTTTTAACATAAGCTGTCAATAATAAAATATTATTGGCGTAAGTTTATTTCTTGGATGTGATACAAGTAAGTTTCTTAGACTCTGATTTCTCATTCAGAGCATGATTCAATTATATATAAGGTTAAGTAACCATGAAATTGTTCTCATACAACAACAAAACTTGGATTGCAAAATGTCAAAGTAAAACAAAAAAAAAAAGACAAGTAAACAATCAAATTAAAATTTCTGACTAGAAGTCAAACTACTGGATTTTAATATTAAATTTGTCTTTTAAATAATTTTTAAACAATTTTCTTGGAGTTTGAGTTTTTGTTACTACCTCAAAATGCCGAAAAAGTACGCGATTCGCCAAAACTATTGGAACAATGAAAACGTTTCCTTTTTTAAAGTGCCCAGTGACATTTTTAAACGAAAACGCTGGATGAATGGAATTTGGATCGGCGAATGTCAGAGTAAAAGATAACAACACCAAACAGCTGTTTCTGACATTCGCCGAGAGATATGTGCTCTTAGCTTACTCAACCTTATATATAATTGAATCATGATTCAGAGTAAATTCGTAAAAAGAGAAAAAAAAACACTACAAACTGTCGAAAACACCAAAACAAAAAAAAAAAACAAAAAAACATTAATGTTTTTAATCTAAAAAAGACAAAATTGTCAACTTCCCACCAGGAATATGGGAATTAATTCGGAAAAAAATCAGGACTTGAATGGATTCTTGTGATGCATTTTAGAATGTATTCCAAAGAATATATAAATTTAAAGCAAAACCTATGAATTGGAATCAATAAACAAAAAATTTATAGATTCGTTTTTATTGCTGCAGGAATCGATTATGAAATATATAACAATTTATAATAAAGTAAATGTTGTTAGATTCCTTGCTTGCTTCTATGGTAAGTGAAAAACGAATTAATTCTGAAACAAAATCTGCTATAAGCGAAAAAAGAATCAATCTGTTATGATTTGTATTTTCTGTTTGTTTGTTGATGTTTTTGTTTTTGTCAGACATTTTTGAAAAACGATATTTCTGTTGTTGTCCTTTCACGCGTTTCTTAAAAATTTTACCATCTGTTTGATTTGTCAGCGTTGAAGCAACAAACTGCTTCAGAAGACCCGAAAATTTTAATAATGTATTGGTTGGTAAGTTATAAAAAACAATTGCTCTTTACTTGTTTAAATCATTTCTTAATGTTTCTTTTTAAATGCAGAGTGCATTTGAAAGGAAGGATACGACCAGGAACAGTCCCAAAAAGATATGAAAGAAGCTATACGCAAGTCAAAATGTAAATATTATAAGGATACATTCAAAGCAAAACGGAAGGAACAACCTACATCATAAACATCAATATTTTTGCAATAAATGTGGTATTATTATGATCTAAATCTCGTCTGTCTAAATATTATTTATTCTTTCAAATTACCTAATAATTATCTCTATTAATTTGAAATATTATAATATAATTTTTCATTAATTATTTAAAAAAGAATAAAAGATTTTAAATTCTGCCACACAAACCTATGCATTATGAAATTCATTCATGTATTTCTATTCCAAAAGGGCTTCTTAGCAATTCATACTTTTCTCATATTCAAAGAATTCATACTTTTTTCATTTAAAATAATCCATTTGATAAGCGAATAAAAGAATCCATTTTAGCAGTGATTCAAGTGGAAGGCAGAAAAGAATGTACTACTTTTTGTAGGACATCACAATGTTAAAAATAATCAATTCTAGAATCAATAATTGGAAAAATGATTTGATTCTTTTTTCATATACAATTGATTCTTTTTTCCCGGTGGGTTATTAGAGCTTCATAAATAGACATGTTTGTGTGTCCGCATTCGTTTATCGGAAAGTCCGTGTATGGGAAAGCATTTTTTATGGAAAAAAATCAAAAATTGATCGTTTCCAAAAATATCCCCACTTATAGGAAATGTCCGCTTATTAGAGCTTTCTTTAATTGGTCTTAAATTTAAAAATATTCGGTTAAAATTATCTGAATACTGAATTTTTCTATCTTCACATCTTTTTTTAATACAATATAACAAATTGGAAACGTAAGAGTGAAATATATCAACATAATGGGGGTGGGCTATAAATATGAAACGCACCTTATATTTTTAAAAGCTGCCTTATTAAATAAAGCTGCAAACAATAAGCCGATTTTGTTAAGCGTTAAAATTCGTCTATTTACAACAATATATTAACACTCATTGTAATATAAAATACATACATATACTATATATATATATATATATAAGAAGCAAGCTTGATCAATGTTTTTTCATTAATTTTTTGGTTTAATTCACTGCTGTTCACCTAAACGTTTTCTTTATCTCTGTCTCAGATAAGCTCTGACACATATGCTTTTCAGTTTTTTCATTTTGTAATTGTATTAACACACGTTCGCTGCTTGTTGTAATGTATGTAATTGTAAATGTAATATTGTGGGTGTGTCACTCTTTCATTTCAATTTATACATTTTCTATGCTGATCGTTGTGTATATTTTTGCTTTATGTTTTTTTTTCAAGTGTTCAGCAAACAAAAGTTTTCAACGTTGAGCTACCATTGGTTGACTTTTCGCTTTAGCGTAGGTGTTCCATTTTGTCTGACTGTTGTTGTTGTTGTGTTGTGATACTTGGTGTTGGCCACAGCTCGTGCTGCCAACTTTTATTCAATTCTTTGTGTCGAATAAGCCGTATTATCTTTTTTTTACGAGGCTTGTCTTTGTTTATTTTTTTATTCATGTTGATCGCTACAGCTCGCTGCGCTTAAAGTTTGTAGCTTTTATGAAGTAGATATAAAAGCTAAGCTGAAAGCTTTGTTGTTTACGTAAAAAAAAGAGTTGAATATTTATATCTTTTAAATGGAAAACGTTATCTTTAACAGTTGGTTAACGGTTGTAAGTTCATAATCGTTTGAAATAGTAGGTCTGTTCCCGTACTCGATTCAAGTAGCTTGAAGTTGCTTGAAAGCTTTATTTTGAAGCTCGAGAGAGAGGAATTACATGCAAAATGACACTCTCTAATCTATTACAATTAATTGAAGTCAGTAAGTAGTAGAAAGCTAAGTGACATACCGAAGTTGTAAAGCCTTTTTTTTTCTAGAGCCACCCATTTGCCACGGTTGGGTATAAAAATATACAAATATTTAGACAGATTTCTAAAAAGATTTTGATAATCCCAAGTAAATAATAAAATAAAATAAATTGGCCTTTTCAGCTATTGGAAAGGCTTTGACTGATCCATTGATCGATTATGTTGTGAGTGTAATTAAATGTTTTCGTAAACAAATGATCGAGAACTGGAACTACGAGGTTTTATGCCGACTCTGAACAGCTTAAAGCTGCAATTCAATAGTGCGTTAGATCGATCGTTCAAAAAGAGCTAGAATAGAAACAACGAGTCCTTATGAAGTAACACTAATTGCATTATTCTGTTTCACGAAGAAGCACACCAACGATGAGAAAGACACGAGAAGCAATACAATTTTGTATGGAAGAAAGTATTGCTTCTCTTGTCTTTCTCATCGTTGGTGTGCATCTTCGTGATACAGAATAATGCAGTAAATTCGACTTTGCGTCGACCTCATCCCGTAAAAATAGAAAATACGATCAAAGCAATGATTAACTCTAGAGAAGAGAATTTTTCTGCAAGTTCGTGCGTTTTACATTCCATGCCAATATGCTGAGTTGCATTTTCGTTGAGAAATGTTTGGATGTGGGCATTTTTTGTATTTCAATTTTCTAAAACTTTCATGGAATAATCGTGGGAGTTTATAATTGGTGAGATTTTTTAAAATATTGTTTGCTGTTAAAGTAATGTAATGATGATTTTGATGAATTTAATATGGTATAATTATGGTATCCCATTAAAATTGATGCACATTTTAGTATATTATACAAAATATTATAATATAAATATATAGTAATATTATAAATAAAGGATTGTCAATTCTTATTTTTAAAAAAGAAAAATTGTTGATACAAATTTAAAATGAATGCTTAGGATACTGTTTCCAGAAGACATTCTATAGATCTAATTGTGATTCTTACTAGCCTGATCAAGAAGCGCTTTCAAGAGGCATTCTCATAAACTACTTCTGGAAGGCATTCAAATAGCATTCAAGTTCAATTAAAGTTTAAAAAAATATGCAATATATATATAATAACACATATTTTTGATATTTTCTATAGGACTTTTTAAACCCCTAACAAAACGCAATAACTTTCTACTTCCAACACCAAAATGCCATGAAAATCAGGAAAAGGGATATTTGACGTGGGATATTTTAAACTTTCAAGAAAACCCAAACACTTCTCATATCCAACACTAAAATCGCGAGAAAATCGGGGAAAAGGGATATTTTCCGTGGGATTTTCCAAACCCGCCTGACCGCAAAAACTATTCCATTTCATGGAATGCCTTCTTAAAGTTCTTTGGGAAAACACCTACTAGAAGCCTTTCAATGAAGGGCTCAAAAAATCTTCCATTCATTCTGGAAGCACTTCTAGAGAAGACTAAAAGAAGCATTTCTTCCAATGACATGCATGTGCTAAAATAATGTCGTCTGGGTATCAAGACTTTCCCTTCCACTTCACCTTCTTTTGGATGCTCTTTTTTTGCTGAGTATATGCAAAAGCACTGCATCAGTGTTGCAGGTAGATAACAAAAAAAAAGATATTCACTATACAGTGCACTTGCCAGCGTAGTTGAGGACTTGTGCAGTTGCTTAGATAGGTTTCCGTGAACACATCACACTTCTGATTGAGAAGTTTATTGAAGTATGTCTCATTTGCTAAAATCAGCTGCTGGCTAGCAAAAGAAAATATTTCATAAACTAAATATAAACTTTCGATATTTTTGCGTGCTTGGGCTGTTTTAGTCAATATGTTTTTAAATAATAAAATTTAAAAAATTTTTTACATTGTTTTTCCCAACGTTTCGTAGGTAGTTTCCTACATCTAGTAGTAGCATACATTACAACTGACCTGGTCAGTTGTTGCTTATTGAGTTTTAATGTAAATCGTTTTTCAGTGCTTGTTATATTGTTCTAAAGATAAATTTAAATAACTTGCTGTGTGAAATTAAGTACATTTTTTAATAAATTGACATCCCCTGAAGATGTAGGAAACTACCTACGAAACGTTGGGAAAAACAATGTAATACATTTTTTAATTTTTATCATTTAAAAACATATTGACCAAAATAGCCCAAACACGCAAAAATATCGAAAGATTTAGAAAGGATTGGTCGACAGATTATTTTTTAATATAAACATGCCGAAAAAAAGTTCTTCAGCAAAAATTATTAATTTTTAAAGTGACACTTCTTGGGAGGCGATTTGATATTAAGAGTAAAATTGTTCGAATCAGAAAAAAGTTTCGAGGTTTTGTTTCGAATTTCGGACCTCTTCTGACGGTTGATACAAAAGAACTAATTAATATTTTTGGTATCCATTTTTTATTATGTGTTTATAAATATTTCAATAATAAAAAATAATTTATGTAAACAAAAAACTTTTGAGGGTGCAAAAAAAAGTGGCTTAATCATGACATGATTTTAACCCTTCCGGTCATCTGAAAAATAGGATTTTTGGCCTTTTTTAAAAATATTAAAAATTTTTAATTCATAATTCTAGATCAGTCAATAGAGGGATATATACACAGCAATCAAAAGTTTCCGAATTACGAAATTCGTTACGAACTAACCGGAATACAGACAAACTCGGAAACTTTGATTTGCTGTTATAAAAAGGGCGCAAAAAAAAATTTAAGCTCGGTCCATTAGAACTCGAGATATAAGGTCGGTTCGCGTACATATAGTTTGTGATTATTATAAAATATTACAATATAAGCTTTTGTCATTCGCGTACGCAAAAAATGAGAGAAATTGGGGGAGCATAGTGACAGTTGACTTGGAGGGGAAGTTGCAAATTCCTGCTGGAAAAATTTTTACTGTCGAGAATTTAAAAAAAAAAATAAAAAATATATATAAACTGGCCATTTCAGCCCTTGGAAGGGCTTTGACCTAGCTTCTATTGATCAATTGTGTTGTGCGTGTTATTACATGTTTGATCACAAATGACCTAGAACTGGACCTACGTATTTTATGCCGACTCCGAACGGCTTACGTTCTCGAGAAGCTTTACATGGCAATTTTTACTCTCGGAGGTTTGCCATTGTCTACAGAGAAGTGACGACCGAACAGAAAAATTAGTTAAATTGAAAAAACTTTCTGTCTGAGCTGGAATTAAACCCGGGCTACCGCGGTTCTTTAGCTTAGGGGCCACGCACTCTACCCACTAGGCTACGGTCGCCACTTCGAGAATTTGCAAGCTAGAAAAAAGCTGATTTAAGACAGTTGCAATTTGAACAATCAAACAAATGTAGTAAAATTCTCCTCACAAACCGGAGGATTTACTGCTACAGTCGTCAAAATATGGAACGCATCTTCAGTTTTTGTAGAAAACGTTGCCACTGGGTTCCAGGAGAACACTTCACGTCCAATTTCCTTTTGTTTTCCATTCCACTTGAAATGTAAGCAAGACGTTAATCATCTGTTATCAAGGCTTGCAAGTTTTTGCAAATACTTTTTTGGATATTTTTTTTTTTTTTTGAAAGAGAATTGTGTGTTACACTCTTGTAAGCTGCTGCTGGATATTTTTCACTGGAGAAGTACGCGAACAGACCTATAATGTCAAACGTGTAGGAAAAAGTAGTTTCGAGAAAAACGCGTTTAAAGTTTTTAAGTTAAGTTTCAGGCAGTATAACTGACGACACTAAAATGACTAACTGACTAAAATACCTTAATTTGCATTAAACAGAAAAAAATATGAAGACATGAGAAACAAAAATAAAATGTTTTGCATTTATATAATAATACCTTAAACCAGTACCGTAGCCAGGATCTACCCATTTTTTTTTTTATTCAAAATTAAAATATTTAAGTTTTTGTATCGTTAATCAAGTTAAGTTTTTTATACATTATAAATGCAAGTAAATATATTAAGGTACCTCGACTTTCATTAAAAAAAAATTCCATGTGTATCCCTCTAAAAAATAACCTTGGTCTATTTTATGATTCCCAAAATACTTTGTCTGTTACGATAGCCACCAGTGAGCTAAAACATTTTGCAAAAACCTCAAAAAATCATGTTTTTCGTAAATATATTGGGTGGTAGAATAGTTGTAAAAAAATAAACTGTCAGATATTTAAGACCGAAAAAGGCTTTTTAAATTTTTTTGAATTTATTTTCACTAAAATTTAAATAACTACGTTATTTCTAATGCGATCCTCACTTTTATGATATCGTTGGAAAGGCTTTGAGTGCTTGCATTCATTGCCAGAATTTCTAAAATTCATACGTATTAAAGATAAAATATTAATTTAAATAAAAACCTGAAATATTTTTGAGATATTAAAAAAAAATAAAAATGAAGTTACTACCATCATCTACAATTGCCGATGTCAAGGGTATTGGAAACAATAGTGATGATAGTTTTGAATGTATCACGTTTGATCCGATAAATCACGATACATTGGTTTTCACTATTGTTGTTTACGCGATTCAATTCCTAACAAAGACTATATGACACGTAAACGCAACTTCAGTATATGATTTAAGTTTTTTAGAACCTTTTAAGTGATTCAATGAAATAAATATTTAAATGCATTAATTTTTATTTAAATTTCGACCCTCTGGAGGGTTTGAACCCCGAAAACCCCCTTTTCTACGGCCCTGTTGATTTATAAATTAATTAGTTTAAATTTTTTAGTTTAAACTAAAAAAAAATTGTATCAAAAACGTTTTCTTCTTAAAGTTTTCAATCCCGATAATCCCGGGATCGAGAAAAGCTTCTGGGGATTGGACTCCCTGATAGCCAGTGAGTAACACTTGGCTGTAAACCACACCTGCTGCCCACCACCTTTTTGCATGAGTACATTCGCTTTTTTGGGCTCCCAGTTTTTTTCCTATCCAGTATGAGGCCGAAGATCTGAGAAGCTATGTATTGTGTTTCCCAGTTTAGGAGGACTAGTTAGAGGTAAATTGTGTTTTCGGGTGAAAATCACTAACTGAATTTTATTTGGGTTTGCGCACGATGCCCACAGCTGATGGCCCATTTGACTAGAGTATTGAGGCAGTTTTGCATAGTGTCACGAAGAGCAGACATGTTTTTTTCAAGAGGTAACAATCGCTACGTCATCGACATAAGCAATCTTCCTGCACCCCTCGAGCTTCAGTTTGACTTGCAGTTCATTTGCTGATAGATTTCAAAGTAGAGACGAAAGAACCCCTTTCTGATTGCTTCCCTTGGTACAGATCATAACGTGGATGCCGTTCCAAAATGTTCAGTTATAAAATCCTGCCTACCAGCATCTACAGGGTTGTCCATATTCGAAGAGCCCATCTGGCAACACTGTAACTTTCCGCAGTGATGCTAAATCGACTAATGACATACCGCGTTTGAAGCGTCATTCCAAGCAAATGTTTACAATGAAACAGTACGCGCCACGCGAACGCTCTAAAATTGTTGAAATTTACATTCAACAAAACAAGTCAATAGTGAAAACTCAACGTGCTTTCAAAAAAATAAATAAAGTGAAAAGTGCGCCTTCCAAGAAAACGGTAAACAAACAAAATTGCCGAATTTATGCCACTGAAAATCCACAAGAGATTCAAGAGGTACCTCTTCACGATGCAAAAGTCACTGTTTGGTGCGGCGTTTGTGCTAAAATGCTCATTGGGCCGTTCTTTTTCGAAGATGATAATGGCCACAGAGTTACTGTCAATCAGGAGCGTTATCGCGATATGATAAACAATTTTTTCATGCCAATCGTTCGTCGAAAGCGTATCAGGCACTACTGGTTTCAACAAGACGGCGCGCCACCACACACAAGCCGCACTACAATCGATTTTTTGAAGCAATTGTTCCCTGGCCGTTTGGTGTCAAAAAATGGTGATTTCGATTGGCCGCCAAGATCACCAGATTTAACGCCTCCAGACTTCTTTTTGTGGGGTTATTTGAAATCAAAGGTTTACGTCAACAAGCCAAAGACCCTAGAAGAGCTGAAAACCAACATCCGTCAATAAATAACCGCCATTCCCATCGAAATGTTGAAGAAAACCATGGAAAATGCTGCAAAACGGGCACAATATGTCGTAGAGGCCAATGGCGACCATTTACGAGATATCATATTCAAGAAATAATGTAAGCAAATCTACTTGAACCCAATTAAATGATATTCCTGACGAACAGACAAAGAATTGTGGTTTCTTTGATTTATTTAAAAATAAAATGAGCGCTTCGAATATGGACAACCCTGTATTAGCACGGCATCCACCACAAGCTCCGTCTGCGCATTTGTGATAGCTCTTGCTTCGACGTTATTAAAGCCCCCTTTTGTATCAATAAAAGCTATCATTGTACATTCCTTCTGATAGATGGATTTTTCATTGGATGAATTTCATTTAAAAATCGAGATAAAACTGAAATTTTGAACCCGACCACCTCAGATATCGATGAAATTTTGTTCATAGCTAAATTTGATCAATACAAACAAACTCTCATTTTTAGAAATGACTGTTTTGCGATTTTTTGGGCGTGGCACACAGGGAAAGTTTTCGAAAAAACGCGAAAATGGTCAAAAAGTGCTCCATTTAAACTACAATAACTCAGAATCGGCTGAACCGATTTCCATGAACTTGGTATCATTAAAAAGATATTTGGTATCATTAAAAAAAATGACACTGTAAAAAATTTATAAAAAAAATTTTAACTAACGAAAAATCCAAAAAGATCAAGGGTTTTTTTTACAGTGTATTACTTTTTAGAAAGGTTTATCCTTCACCTATACCATATCAAAAAATAAAAATGGGTTATTTTTTAGTTTTTTTTATATAATTTCTTAAGTAGTGTCACTTCTAGTAATTGCCCTTATATTTCATATTTACAGGTAAAATAAATAAACATTGTCCCAGGAAAATTATGAATATGTTTTAACCCCAAAAAGTTCTTGCTTGCCTTAAAAATTGCTATATAAATGCACCTGATGAACGTACCGAAATTCATAATTATAAACAGTTTCGAGAAGCCAAGATATCCCATTACAATTTTTACGCGTATATTTTAAAAATTTGAGTGAATATGAATTCAAACAATAAGTACAGATGCATAAAAATATCTAATAAGTGTTGCGCTTCGCTTCGTAAAATAAGGGAAAACGAGGCTGCAAATATAATTGAATATTTTCCAGTTGTCGCCAGCTTTCATTGTAGCCGTATTTGCGAAACTTGCCGGAATACACTGAGAAAAGCGCGCAGTCGTAATGAATCCAACGTGGAGCAGAATGAAGTCTAAAATTATTTACCAACAACGCCCAGCGATGAAATTAGCGAAGAATTGGATGAACTTCCAACTTGTACCAGCCGTAATGCAAACATCGAAAGCAACAAACTCATTGAAAATATAAATGATCATATTATTCCTCATCTACCAAACCAAATGTCGCCTCTTAAGAGGAAAAATATCAAACGAGCTGCATACAGAAATAGAAAATCACTGCAAATTTTGGAAAATGTAGCAGATTCACTTGGAGCTGATCCATTGTCTGATTTGTCAGCGCAACTTGAAAACGTCAAAGCCATTTACCAAGAAATTTTGCAAAACATCAAATATCAAATAGAGAACAGCTCAAATCTTTTGGAAAAGCAAAAACTTTTATCTCTCTTACCAATCAATATGAGTCACGCAGAAATTAAAGATCGTTTTGTAAAAAGTAAAGATATCCAAAGGAATAAAACGAAGTTTGCAGATATCAATCTTTTAAAAATGAGCACACGTAGTTTACCAACCGAAACTCTAAGCACAGTCAAGTTATTTTATGAAGGTGATGAAATTAGCCGAATGATGCCAGGATCGCAAGATTCAATTACTCAATTAAACAAGGAAACTTACGTGAAAAAGTTCAAAAAAGACTGATGTTATCTTCACTACGCGAATCTTACTACGAATTTAAAAAAAACATCCCTTGGCCAAAGCGGGTTTTACAAAATTTACAATGTTAAGGCCAAAAAATTGTATGAAACTTGGAGTTGGAAACCAGCAAAATATCTGTGTATGTTTTTTTAAACGCGTCATAAAGCCTGTTAAAATATCTTTTTAATGATACCAAGATCATGGAAATCGGTTCCGATTCATCGGTACCGATCATGGAAACCGATTCTGAGTTATTGTAGTTTAAATGGAGCTCTTTTCGACCATTTTCGCGTTTTTTCGAAAACTTTCCCACTGTGCCACGCCCAAAAAATCGCAAAACAGTCATTTCTAAAAATGAGAGTTTGTTTGTATTAATAAAATTTAGCTATGAACAAAATTTGATCGATATCTGAGGGGGTCGGGTTCAATGCATCTCGATTTTTACATGAAATTCATCATTGATGGAAACTATAGAGTGGAGAGCTGTTTCCTAGGATTGGCCTTCGATGTAAGCAGAATACTGCCTTAAGTTTTTACAAAGTTTGAGGTCGTCCGTTTTGACAGTTGTATCGTAAAGTTCTTAAAACATTTGAGTTTTGGGCATTATTTTCTCCAGAAGCTTAACTTTGCAGTTTTTTTTTTCTCTTAGACTTGCCATTGTCTGCGGAGAACTATTGAATGAATTAAAAAACATTCTGTCTGAGCTGGGAATTGAACCCGGACTACCGCTGTTCCTTAGCATTCGGTTCACGCACTTTATCCAGTAGATTACGGCCGCCATAACACGAAATATCATCTAATTAAATTTATGTACTCTTTTTTCTATACATGTACTTTCTTAAAACTCAATTCAACAATTAGGTTGTTTTTATATTTCCAATATATTTCAAATTGTTGTCATATTCAATTTTATTGACAACAACTGACCATTAAAATGCCATAGTGAAAACCACGCATTAAAATATTTTTTATCCAATACAGCGTATGAAAGTACACATGGGACTCATTGCAACATACATACATTTTTTTGAAATTATGGATAAAAACAGCAGTGAACCAACTTTGTGCACATCCTCACTCATGAAAACTTTTCTAATATGGTAATTTTCTATGTCATGATAGCAAATTCTTTAAAAGCTAAATGTGTGCTTTGTATGTCTTGTCCTTAAGACTGTTTAAGTTAAAAAGGCGGAACTTCTTGAATACTCCAACATTTCCTTCACTTTATAACCATTATACAGTATTTTTGTACTCAATAGTTGACAATGCTGTCACAGCGGAAGCTTATGTCACCGCCCAACAGAGCTGAGCAAATGATCGTTATAAATATTTTACTGCCTGCCACTGTTACCACTTTAATTGTCTGTCCACACTCATCACACGTTTGTTTGCTGTCATGTCTGCCTCGAATGCGCTGATAAAATTCAGACGCTGGCTATGACATTGGTGTGGGAGACCAAGCGAGCGAGTGATCGCCATATCTCGTCTTGTCGTCCATGTTTGTTTGCCTATTTGTTGACATATTAATTTATGGAATTTTGTTTATTTATCAGACTGTCTGTCTGTCATTCGTTGTGAATCTTATCGCCATGCTGTTGATCGCAGTTAACATGTTTTAAGCTGTTGAATTGAAAAAAACTAAAAATCGATAAAAAATGCTTGCGAAAAAGTACCTAGTATTTAATCAATTCATTTTCTAAGTATTTTACAAAATATTTTAAATTCTTGTTGTGTTGTATTTACTGCAGCGTAAATACGTTAAAACTGCAAATTTATTTGTAGCAAAAAGCTGAACAAAGCTTGACAATGCCACAAATGTCAATGATATGTTTTTTATTGAGAAAAGTAGTTGAAATAGCTAAAATATTTCAGCATATTTTTATAGTTTACAAATGCAATTATTTCTAAATGAGCTATAATGGAGTTTACTTCATTCCACTTTTCATGAAAGTTTAAGTTTAGAATTTCTTATTTTTTTGGGCTTGTTAAGGTTTTTTTTGGCAAAACCTAACAATAAAGCTTTAAAAATTTGGTGTTAGTGCCCCTGTTAGCCATGTTTTTTCGCTATTCTACAGAAAAAGTAATCACAGAAATTAAACTGTCATGGTCAGGCACGCTATAATAGGCATCCGGTAAAACTTATGCAAATCAACACTAGCAAAAAACTGCTGCCTGTTTAACAAAAATAATAAAAAAAAAAAAACTTAACTCCTTTTATGGCAAACAAGGAGCACACAACAACTTAAGCGAAGCATAAAAAAAGGAGTACAAATTTATTTAAAACGTTTTATGACAGAGTCTAGCATATAATCCACTTAACGAAAATGACCACCCCTACCAGCGACTCACGCCACCACCATCATTGTTAAGCTGACAGATAGTATGCCAAAAAAATGCGCTAAAATATAAGGGAAAAAAATTACTTTTGGTGGCACACGCGATGTTTTTATTTTCAAGAGACTCCCTTTTTACAAAATTTGGTGGAAATAAAAGAAAGTATTGAAAAAACTGCTTATTTGTTCCTAGTGTCAAAAATATCACTCATTCTACTTCCACTCATCCAGAATAAGCACTAAATTAACGATAAATTTTTTAATTTTTTGGGTGTTGCACAACACCCTTATTTTGCACTATTTATGACGTAGTTTTTGCATTTATTTTTATTTTTATATAATAAAAAGTCATAAATTAAGGCAAGATATTTTTTCTGAAGCTGCTATGGCCTCGAGTTATAAAATATTCGCGTGCTTGGCGTTAGCCATGGCTCTAGCTGTGGCGAAATTTATTAGTTTTTAAAGTTTTTCTCGAATTGTTTGTTCCTGCTTCATTTTAAAATAGTGGAAGTAGCGAGCGAAAAAAAAAAATAATCACAGTAGAGCGCCGAAAACTTTTTGCATAGTTGTCAGCACGCTGTTGTATAATAACCCTAATTAAGATAATTAATTGCACCCCTGTACACGACAACAACAACTACAACAAAAAAACGACAGTTACAACTAGAAAGCATTCATTTCTTGCACTGTAGTAAAAAAGTAGTAAAAATTAATTGTTGTTAATAGCAGTTGGTTGTAGCGCTGACAGAAGTAGCTTTTATTTGACAACTAAAGCACTTTGTTTGAAAAGTTTAGCTGTTGGTTAGTTGGTTGATGATCGATATAATTGGATGCTGCTGGCTTCATAACGACTCTCTTCTGATTCTGCTTGTGGCTGCAGAAGCCACAAATTTATTGAATATGAAAAAGTTTAGATGTGTGTAGTTGTCGCTTAGGTCGTTTCTATTGTTGTTGTTTTTATTGTTTTAACTTTAATTTGGAAAGTTTAATTTGCTTGGCCAACTCTTACTGACCGCGACACAAAAAGCTTTTGTTTTACATGTGCTTTACACACCAGCACCAAATTGCAATTGGTTAACTTTTTGTACGCCATTTTTTGTGCTTTTTGCACACAACACACACTCCGCAGTGGTGTGAGAAGATTTTTGCTTAAAAGGGGGTTATAACTAGACCATACCAACAAAAAAGTGCATCGTACACCATCGAACCCGAAGCATTTTTTGAATGAAATTTCGAAAAATTTTGTTTATTTTCTTGACCGATCTCTTAAATTTTTCATCACACGTAGAGAAAAAAATCAAGCATTTTGAATCAAGCAAGTAAGCTATCACAATTATAGGCTATAAGGCACTTAATTTAGGCGTAAATTTCTCAATTAAACCATTATTTTGCTAGAATTGAGCAAATTTAAGATACATGCTATTAAGATAAAAAGGTTTAATTCAAGAAACATTTGCTTAAAACTCTAGAATATTTTTTCTAGATTCAAGTCAGATATTTGCCTAAAGTGAACAATTTGCTTGATTCATGAAAACAATTTGCTGAATATTGGACTAATTTTTTTGATTTAAGAAATTTTTCCTTGAATTGAGAAACATTTGCTTGATTCAAGTGAACAATTTACTAAAACCTAAATCAATTAGCTTGATTTGAGAAATTTATTTTCCTTGATATAATTTTTTATAACTCTAAAAGCATAGATAATTTTTTTAAATTATATTTGAGCTTAGTGCTAAATAAGTTCACGAAGCAACTGGTTGCAATAACAACAAGTTTTTTGCAGAACAAAACTGTTTCTTTGAACGCCACGTCAACTCTTCAGTAGTCTTCTGTGGTTTCTGCAGTCCATCCACTTGATTAAGCCTATACTTACAACTTCTGTTTAATCAAAACATAATTATTTGTGCATTTTCGTTGTCTTTCAAAGGAATGCTTTTCTGCTATTTTGCAAAAAGCAAAAGTTCGAAAAAGTGATTGTGTGATTCAAGTAAACAATTTTCTTAACACTGGAATGTTTTCAATTGTGGGCCGCATTTTACATAAACTCGAGAGCGGCCAGAAATACAGCCACTTTGAATACGTCAAAGTGCAATTGA
This sequence comes from Dichetophora obliterata, assembly GCA_963920525.1. Taxonomy (NCBI): domain Eukaryota; kingdom Metazoa; phylum Arthropoda; class Insecta; order Diptera; family Sciomyzidae; genus Dichetophora; species Dichetophora obliterata. The sequence goes on from OY986438.1 coordinate 160,679,815, forward strand.
TTATATAATTGATTATGCTTTTCATATTGAATTTGATGCTACTTCAAAAGTAGATCTTAACATTAAAAGACCTTTAAAAGTAACGCCAGCTGGGTTTTTCAACATAAGTTTTCCCACTATAAAAATTCTATGTTTTATTTAAATGATAAGAAATGCGAATAAAACTGTTTTATATGGTATTATAGATCCCTCGAAATGCTTCACTCAGAAAATTAATTTAAAAGCCTAAGATTGCGGAAGATGAATATTATTTGCGGTAATCGAAAGAAAATTGCTACACCTTAAATTTGGTCCCCTCTTTTTCCAATTTGTATTCTGTTGAAATGATGAAATGATATGTTGGTTGCTTGAACTTAGCAATTTTAATTATTTCAACTCCTCTTGCCATTATTAGAGACATCATTTTCTGAATTAACTAACTGAAGCCATTGCAGAAAAGCGAACAAAAAGAGTTATTCTACAACCACATTGTAAGATATGTCAATAGCATTCTTTTTACGTTTATTGAATTAATCAGTTTAGTTGTAATTAAACCCTTTAGTTGCGTCAATCTCAACACTTAATCTTGCGACTGGAAGTTTGTCAAACCATCCAACTTGTCGAGTGAAACAGACATGCGTTCACAAACACGAAGTTAAGTAAGTCGACCTTAATTGCAAGACGCTTGTATATAGTTTCTAACAGTTGTTCATCGCGCTTGACTAAAACGTTTTCTGAAAGTTTTCTAGTTTTTTAGTTAAAGTGTGGTGTTAAACACAAATTCTTTGTCTTAACTTAACTGAAATAATAATCTTAGCTAAATTCACAGAGGAACGAATTCTGGAATAATCTGGTTAGTTTTCTACAGGACCAACGGAAGCAACAGCTGGCACCTGTCTAAAGTCTTCCGTATACGGCATCAGTGCATCTTCCAGTGAGAGAAAGTAAGGGCAACGTTCCGAAACATAAAATTATAATACCATTTGCTATCTTTTGCTACATAAGCAAATCTTTGGATGGAATATGGACCCAACCAGTTGTTTGAATATTAGCCCGACCTCAGCTTCGGTTACTAAACAGCAGAGAAGCATCCATTTAAGTGCTGAATCGGTTGAAATTCGGTTGCGGTAGTGGACTTGATTCTCTGTGTGTGAGCAACTCCTCTATAACACTTTATTTGTTATCCAGTGTTATGTATGATCTGATGGGTAGGTACTGAAACGTGGTACTGGACAATGACCTTTGTAGCAAAAAAAAAAAATTGGTCTTCTCTAGTCAAAAATATAAATATATAAAGTGTTAAGATTCGACTTCAAATACCGAAGCTATGATGAAAAATAAAAAAGGGTACCCTACGTTCGGCAAAAAAGAATTTTTTTTTAAAAAAAGTTTTACTGTAATAATCGAAATACTTCCTCAGAAAAAGTTAAATAGTTTCTTATGAGCCTTAATTTTCTGACATTAGGGTGATATATTAATACGGTAAGAACTGAGATCTGGTGGGAAGGTACTAGAATAGGATACTTAAGGAAAATGACCTTTGCAGTAAAAAATTTTACAAAAACATCGATGTTTCAAACTAAATGATCGGACTGTAAATGCCGAAGATCCCATATGACCCATACGTTCGAGAAAAAAAATTTTTTCGCGGTCAGTTTTTAGATATTTGGCAATTTTTTTAGGCATAATTTTACTTTAGAGCCCGGACACGAATACTTTTTTTTTTCTTATTTTTATGGAATGTACTTGGGCCTCCTAAGCCTAAATATGAAAACAAAAAGTGCCGCTCTCGTTTGGTATAGGAGATAAAATTCGCGGAAGTTTGAAAATTCAGTGCAAATTTTTAAGTGTGTTGAAGCTAATTTCCCCTTTTACGAAGTAATCGCGGCGAGATTTATATTTTTGAAAATTTTTGAATTTAATGATGTATCTTAATATATAATACAAGTGATAAAATAAAAAGATAATTATATACAGAAGTACTGTAGGCAGTGTAGCCGGTGTTGGACTTACTAAGGGTTGTAATCCCTAAGCAGCGGCCAAAGGCATTGAAAAGAGGATTATATCCACAAGTACTGTAGACTTTAGACAGCACTTCTCCAGTAGACAGCATTTATACTCGCAGCTATTACTTCGTAAAAGGAAAATTAGACAACCTTAAATATTTGCACTGAATTTTCAGACTTTCAAAATTTTATCTCCTAAACCAAACGAGAGTGACAATTTATGGTTCCATATTTAGGCTTAGGAGGCTCAAATATATTTAATAAAAATAAGAAAAAATATTTGGGTCCGGGCCTATTTAAATTATTCCTTTTTTTATTCGGCTATGTTTTTTAGTTCTGACGAAAATTATTTATTTTTACACCTAAATGATTTAAAATTTTTCGCGAGAGTGGATTTTCTCTTCATGTAAACACGACCTACCAGCAGCGGCGGATCTGGAAAAATCTTTGTTGGGGGGGCTAAAATATGATGGACACATTTTCCCGATTTTTGGAATTTTGTCTTTTTACAAATCGTTTTATTAAAATTCATTAAAAATTCTCTAAAAATTCTTCTTGAACTCTTTCGCAAATGACAAACTGTATTTACATTAATTGTTACTAAACGAATTATAGTTAGACGAAATGTTTTAGATGAACTTTCGCAGATGAACATTTCCATATACAAATTTTTATTTCTCAATTTTTTGAAATAAACATATAGCGAAAAGAAAACTTTAAAAATTACTTATTGTTTAGATTTAAGGTTGATTTATTCAAATTATTAAAATTTATCCCGTTTTAAAAAACATTGCACTATTACATTTTTAAGTATGTGTAATGAAAACTGCATAGTCTTTTTATAAAAAAAAAAATTAAAGCAACTTAAAATTTGTATATCTGGTGGTATGACTATGATATGGTACTCTAGGTACAAAAGGGAACTATCCTTACAAAATGTTTAGTTGTGAGTTCAAGTAAACAGAAGAACAAATTGTAGGACAAAATCATCATAGCGGTTAATTTTTGCGGCAAATTTATCAATAACTTCACAATAATTTAGTTTAATCTCTCTATCAATAAGCAATTATGCAAGTGCATAAACTTTTATTGCTGCATAGTTGAACATTAAATTGTTTTTAATAATCGAAGCGTAGAAAAACTTCACTCAACTGTTGCTACACTGAGGAGAAGCTCAGTGAAGATAGCAAACGTTTTGGAAATCAGTGGAAAAATTTCATTATAGAAATTGCCCTATTTCATAGAGCAAAAACGGAGTAGATATCATTTATCTGAGTTTTTCTCTCCTGTTTACACTGCCAAATCTGAAGTTTGTGAAATCATTGCATTTCTCATTAAGTGTATTCATGATTCAGTGCACTTTGCTGTGACGTTAAGGACTTGAGGAGCTGTGCAGTTAGGTTTTCGTGAACGCACTACCATCGCTATTTTAAAGCTGTAACATTTTTCAATACACACAAGTGTACAACTGCTCCTCAAGTCCTCAAGTTTAAGGCTACAGTATAAAAGCACTTGTGCAGATTTTTGATATACGTGGATTTTGTTTTTGTAAAGTGTACAAGTCCTCAACTGCACTGGCATGTGCACTGAATCATGAATAACCCTATTGGTGTGTCTATTAATTTTGTTGGACAGAATTTCATTGACATCTAGTTTTTGGAAAAAATCTTATCTGAAAGAGCCCCTATATCAGCAATGATATCATCCAGAATACATATGGAGATACGGAAGGAGTTCTCTGGTGTTGAAGAACTGATATTATTACTTGAACTTGTCTTCCAGCAACACGAGGCATATTAATTGACATATTTAAGTTCTCATGTAATTCCTGTACTTCTCCAAATATTTTTTTAAAATATGGTTGTGCGTTTTCCTTTTTTTTGTACTAAGCAATGATTTAAAATTTTTAGTGGAAATTCTTGCTGCATTCTTATAGAGGTTTATTTTTTGCAAGATCCTACTTAACCCTCCATTGCTGTAGTGGGTGAATTATACCCACTAGCACTAAATTTAAAATTATTCCAAGCATAGAATTAGTAAATGAAATTAATAAAAAACGAAATATAATTTGTTAAAAAATGTTTAAGTAATTTCGAATTTAGAATTATGAAATACGGTAAAAATGTATACAAAAATTGTATTAATCTTTAGATAGAATATTTGTGTTCTAATGAATTATTATAAATAGTTTTTGGTGGGTAATTGCACCCTTCCCTTCATGGAGCCCCACCTGCCTACCAGTGATGCCAATCGTGCAGCACACGGCAAGAATAAACAATAATTTTATATGTGGCAACTCAAATCACGTGTCACTAAAGAGTTCGCAGCAATGTAGATAACTTTGATCATGAAAAGAAAATTGTGAGAAATTTGCTTAAAAAGCCAAGTTAAGAATCAGCATGCAAAAGTAAGAATCTATTTGCAACTAGTTAGAACAAGTAGGTACACGGTTACAAATTTTGGACTATTTTTAATCCAAACTTTGGTTTAAAGGAATTTTTAATCCAAAAAGTACTATTTTTAATCCAAACATTAGTTTAATTTAGCTGGGTCTCAAACTCACGTTCCTGAAAATAATTTACTTGCATTCATAATGATGCAAAATAAGCGAAACTATGTTAACAACTGAGTTGTACGAGTGGATAAGGTATTGGACCAGCACATCAGAGGACGTGTGTTCAAATCACGAATTGGTCAGAAATTTTTTTTATTTTAGTTTCATTTAGCTGGGTCTCGAATTTATATTGCTTTTTTAAACTTTTTGCGGATTGAAAATTAATCTTTTTTGGATTGAAAAATTTTAAACTTTTCCTTGTCCTATATGTAATCCAAAAAAGTTTAAAATGTAGTGCAATATTTTTAACCGTGTATGCAATTTTGTTTTGTTTCTTTTTTATAATACAATGAATAAATATTTTGGCTATTTTTTACATTTTGACTATTTTTATTTTGCGTTCTGGTTACAAAAAAAAAAAAATTTGCTCCGGCAACACTAGTAACATATAGTATGTATCTACCTTTTCGCCTTGATCGAGGCTCATCTGTTTTGTTCCGCTCTGCTATCTGAGCACGAAGAGAAAGAGAAGAATAGAGAGCAACATGGATTTTATTAAAATTCTTGAAACACAAACGCGTCGAAAGAAACCAATTAAGCAATAGTGGCAGCTGGGATATTTTCTTAAACAAACTTAACACTTTAATTAAATGAATCGTTTATTTCAGAAACAATATCAGTCACTCAAATTTAATTTTGAAAAAAATCAATAAAACTATGTAATTTACAAAAAAAGAAAATTAATTTAAACCAAGACTGCGAGATATTTATTGACTACCTTTAAGGTAGCGTTTTTAACAAAAAATGCATGTTAAAAAATTTGACTTATGCTGTTTCTGAAATTAACGATTCAAATATATCAATTATTAAAAATTCGAAAGAAAACTACCCTAAAAAAATGATGTGGCACAAATATGATATATTAAAACTTTTTTCATAAAAATCAGGGCAGTTTTTTAGAGTTAAATGGCAAGATATAATTTACACTTCTATTTATAGATATTATATATAAATTTTTTAATGTTAAAAACTTCTTTTTCTACTCACAAAATAGGTAAAGCTCAGTGAATGTTTTTTCCTATTTTAGTTTTTAGAAAAACTTTTTTATGTCCGTATCAAGTTCTTAAAATTGGATTAATTTTCATTTATTGTGGTATCCCTATTTTAAATTTTTTATTTATCATATCGGGAGATAGCAGCTCCTTCTGCCAATCCCCCCATGCACAGCCCTGTTCTACTCAGTAAAACTGTCAAGTGCGCTGCATTGTTGCGTTGCTTAATTGTGGGTTCACTTGCTCGGTCGTTCTCCCTGCTTTTGTGCTCTATTTAGCATGTAAAACCGCAGGATAGCAACTTTTTTTTCACTGCACAAGAGAAAATAAAAACACTTGGTGCTTCGTTAATCCGTGTCGTTGTGGTCTCGCTTGCCAGCTATGTTTGAGCAAAGGTTGTTGGTAATATTTATATATTTTTGGGGTTTGCTAAACTACAGATTTCACCAAATTTTATTGTATTTGGTTTGCTGCTGTTAAGTTTTAACTACTCTTTGTTGTAGTTAAGTGTTGCACGTTGTTGATAGCAGCAAGTTCAGGTCAGGCGATGTAGTTGATACTGTTTTTTTTTGCAGCTTTGGCTTGTAATCAGCGTTGACATTAACTGTGGTTATTTCATACTCTAAGTTAATTTAGTAAAAATTAATGAAGAAATTCTGCAAACAGATGTGAGCGCATTTAAATTGCAGCCAGTGCAAAACGGAGTGTTGTTACTTGTTAAAAATATACCTGTTTCAATTATATAATATCTCTCCTGGCACCGTTTCTATCCGATTGGCATGGCTTACTTTTAGACATTTGAATTGGCTAACTAGTCTCGTCAACTTTTAAAGTATTGCTACGTATTTATTGTCGTATTATTTATGTTTTTATAATTTCTTAATACATGTAATTTCAAATTTTGATTAATTATAAATGCAAGAGGTCGGTTAGCCTCTTATTCTTTATTATCTAACTTAGTAAAAGTTCATCTTTATTAAAAAACCAATTGTGTTCTGTTGAGTGCATCACAGAGCATTGAATTTCCATACAGCGCTTTATCCTTACTTCCTGACACACAGCCCTCCGTACTTCCTTCCTTCCTTCCTGCCTTCCTTCCTTCCTTTTGTCCTATCGTGCTAACGTCCTTGCATTGCAGCCTTTTCTTCTATTTGAAAAACTTAGCAAATTACTCACTCACCACACCACGAGCGGTTCGTTCGTGCTGGCGTAGTCTTTGCCGACAGTCTATTAAGTCTCATCAGCACATGACCTGGCAAATAGTAGTCGACACATGGTTGCCACACGGATGTCAACACCATTTCGGGCACGATTCACCAGGTTCTTAGCGTCGGCAAATCTGTTTGGAGTGTTTTTTTTTTCTCTGCAGTTCACCTCTCTGCAGTTGAAGCTTTTTTTCTAGCCAAGTTTAGGCAAGAAAGCATTGTTGTGTGTTCTCTTGCTGTTTTTTGTTGTTGTTGTTGCAGTTGTTAACAATCGTCGTGGGTGTGGGGTTGAGTGCTATGGTGTTGCAGTACCATATGGCTAGTCATGTACTTGGCACTAGTACTAGTTGTTGTTGTTGTTGTTGTTGTTGTTGTTGTTGTTGTTGTTGTAGTTGTTGTTTACCATGCTGTTTTAGTTTCGGTGCCTGTTTATTATGCTTAGCGTGCAATGAGTCCAAGACCAAGACAAACAGTCAAGCTGGCAAGCAGGCAAGCAGGCAGGAGAAGGAAGTGCAGGCACGAACAAGCGAGCCGAAACTAGTTTCGTGCGCATAACGACTGATAGTTGTTCATATCCTGAACAAGTGCACACAATATTCATATATCACCAGGATAAGCGCAATGCAGCAAACGTCGCTGAAGCGTCGGCTTTTGCACCCTCCTTGACGCTTCCTACACCTCCGCAGCCCCACACCACCCACTTTCGATTGCGTCTTTAACGTCTTCTGTGTGAGAGCCACTAACTAGAAGCTTTGCTGTAGTCGAAGGTGCCGCTGTTAAAGGCGGTCGTTACAGGTTCTTCTGTTTATGTTCATGTGTATGTTGTTGTTTTTCTGGCTTACTGTGGCACGCAGTAAATGTGACCTAAACACACGATGCCATAAATTGCCACATCAACGAAAATGCGTTAGGTGCATCCTTTGCTATCATAAAATTTCTTCAGTTAAGTTCAGTTCAGTTTCGGACGACGAACAGAAGAAGAAACGAGGGAAGAAAAATATAAAAATGTTTTTGTTTCTTCTCGTTGGTTGACCAATCTTATATATTGCTAGCCGAGCCAGCAAAGCTTTGGTCAAGGCAAGTCAAGCTGCATGCAAAAAAAAAAGAAAAGAGACACTGACTTCAAACAGCAGCAGCGCTTCCTGACTTGGCCCGGTCCATGCTACTGAACTGTAATAAATTTTCGCACCATAAAATCTTGCGGAAAAATAAAATACGTCCGACGGTTCGCTGCTGACTGAAAAATTTGTCGCAATCGCATAGCGCAACGCAGCGTAAATACGAGCGCTTGTATACAGCCAAAATTTATCTGGGCGAATATGAGCCCTTGTTGGGCTGCAGCATGGTCGGTCGGTTATTTTCTGTTGTTGCATTAGAGCGGGTCAAAGGCGCCGGAGTTGCTGCCAAAAAAACACATGCACAAAAAAATAAACATGCACATAAAATCCTTAAAAAGATACCGAAACAAAAAACAAGCGTCACTCTGCTAAAGTTTATGTCTGCGAATGTTTGATGCTTGAGTGATTCGCACACTGCAGTCGGCAACAGAGACGGTGGGAGGGACTGTTAAGCGGCGGGGGACGTTCTCAATGGGTTTCAGAGGCAAATAAAGAAAAAGCTTACTGACATATTTAGTAACTTTTTAAAACGGTGGCCGCACCGAATCAATATCAAACTCTTTTCATTTCAGAACCATTCAGTTCAACCATGCTTTGCTTCTGCGAAATCAAATATAAATTTTCTTAATTCACTATGTAAATAATTTGTATCAAAAAATCTAGAACCCAACTGTATCTTCTTAAAAATAAATGCAATAAAAAAGAGTTCCGCTACTACAACTTTTTCACACGCTCTGAGCAGTTGATCTCGACGTTATAGATTAAAGTTGTTCAATACAATTTAAAGTGAGAAAAATTTACCAACTAGAAAATGATTCAAAAACTCACTGATTTGTTTAATTACACGGTGCTACAGTGGAAATGTACTTTTTAACGAGATAGTATAGGTTGTAGACCTGGTCGAGTACAATACGAAACCATTTATGAAATTGTTCATACACCCACCAAAAAGACCGTTTTTTAGAAACTTTGCGTACTAAACTATAAACAACTCAAATAGTTTTTGAACCGATTTTCGATTTTAAAAAAGTTTTGAAAATATGAAAAATTAAGCTTTTGAAATATGTATATTAGAGCGGATCAAATTTTTTGTCGACCAAGCGTATAGCAGAAACGTAATCTATGATAAAGTAAGTCTGAGATAATTTCCCTAAGAAACCATAGGTCTAAAATCAATCCCAATATCGCGCATTGCGAGGTAAAATTTGTGTATGGATTTTAAAAAAAACGAAAGTTTTATATAAAAATACTATTAAATAGTCCAAAAATGGCAGCGTATATCATTGATTTTGGGCTTGTTGATATCAGGAATTTTGGCCAGCTCTCCAATTCTGATTTAATTTTATAAAGATTTTGCTTTTAAACCAAATTTTGCCAACCTGATATTGAAATATTGTCAAAAATAAAACGATTTAAATTTACAAAAAATATCTTTTATTCAGTCAGTGTAAAAAGTAAAATTTCAGACTTTTAAGTCTTGTTTGCTCTCAATGCGTGGTATTTTAGTTCGACTTTTTGTAGCTACTGCCATAACATCGTCTTGATTTTTTTCAATTACGCGTCGCGAAACACTTGAAATGAATCGTCCATTTCCGAAACAGAAGAATCAATGGACTTTGCAGCAATGAGATTAGTTTGCAATACAGTGGTTCAAACTTCAAACTTTGCTTAGTTTTTAAAAACTAAAATGTGTAGTATAGTAAAAATGTAGTAAAATAGTAATAGTGAAAAATTCAAATGTAAAATTAAAAATGATCAAATCGTTTTTACGATGATTTTTTGGCAAATTTTTCAATATCAGGTAGGCAAAATCATGCTTAAAAACGAAAACATTTTTAAAATGGAATCAGATTCGGAGAGCTGGCCTAAATTCCTTTTCAACAAGCATAAAATCAATGATATACGCTGCCATTTTTGGACTATTCCACAGTATTTTTATATAAAGCTATTGTTTTTTCTTAAATCCATATACACATTTTATTTATTTGGCCAAGCAAGGCAATATACTTATTCTAACAGGTTGTTTTTTTATTTATTTATTATTTTTCCTCACCCCTTACCTTGTTTTGGTGTACAAATACATCGAAGTGGGCGTAATCCGCCCACCTGAACGACATGAATTTAAGAACACGTCAAACATAAAAGGAGATAAGAAAAGAAAAGAAACAGAAGGAACTTATAACTAACATATTTTATACAAAGTAGTAGAAAATATGACTATTAAGCTACTGTGCCATCTTAAAAAAAATAGAAGGAACTTATTACTTACATATTTTATACAAAGTAGTTGAAAACATGACTATTAAGCTACTGTGCTATCTTATACTTAATAGGGAACAGTTAATGGATGGTGATTGGTGATCGTGATAAGGATAGATGCTTAGGGTGGAAAGAGGTGATTGGAGAGGGTACGCTTGAACATGTATTTAGACATAGGTGGTAGGTAGTGCTCGCTGATAGCATTAAATATCATACAACATCTGTTAATTGGTTCTTTGAAAGCGTAAGTAGTGTTGTGCTGTGACTCACATAGAAATCTTGTATGCCTAGTTCTCCTTATTGGGTCATTAATTGTTACTTTGTTGGAAATATATTCGCTGTCAATGTTTCGGGCAATGACATCAAATATAAAACATGAACAGAGTAGCGATCTTCTTGTTGACAACGGCATTAAGTTAATGGCCTTTTGTGAACATATGCTGGCAGGTTTCTATAGTCCCGAGGGTTGTACGTGTCTCTCAAGGCAAAAAGTAAGAATTGTTTTTGGATAGATACTATTCTATCACTATGCACTGCAAAACTTGGGTTCCATACTGTGCAACAATATTCAAGAATTGGACGCACTAGTGTGCAATATAGGGTTTTAGTTACTCAGACGTTCTTGAATTCATTTGCGCGTCTTTTAATCAATCCGAGAAGCTTGTTTGCCCTGGATGTGATATGATCGAGGTGAAGATTAAAGCGCAGCCTAGAATCTAGGATAACCCCAAGATCTGCAATGTGATTGATCCTTTTTAGATCAACCCCATTTAGCTCAAAACTACTGTAAAGCATTTCTTTTTTACGGGAATAACTTATAACATAGCATTTATTTTCATTTAGAGAAAGCTTATTTTGATTACACCAGTTTCCCAGGGATACAAGTTTACTCTGTAAGAAAACTGTATCCACATCTGATTTAATGACATAATACATTTTTAAGTGGTCTGCGTATAAGAGATGTGGGATATCATACAAAACTTCAGATATATCTGCAATAAATATGTTAAAGAGGAGTGGACCGAGGTGACTTCCTTGGGGTACGCCTGATGAGACAATAATCTTATTAGATAGAGTACCCTGAAATTTAACGTGTTGGGATTTTCCACTAAGATAGGATATAAGCCAATTCAACAAAGAACCTTATATACCGAATTTTTCTATTTTTTTAAGTTAAGATTACGTGATCAACTCGATCAAATGCTTTACTAAAATCGGTATATATAGAATCTATCTGATGACCTTTTTCCATATTGTTAAGAACATCTGAAGCCATTATTGTGAGGTTTGTAGTGGTTGATCGTCCTTTACGGAATCCGTGTTGTTGTTCATTTAAGTGTGGATTAACTATTTCAGTGAGCTTACAACATATTATTTTTTCAAAAAGCTTAGGAACAGTTGACAATAAGGCAATACCTCTGTAGTTTTCGATCACTCTCTTATCGCTATTTGTATAAATTGGTGTAAGATGAGACAACTTCCAAAAAGATAGAAAAACACCTATTTCCAAAGACTTATTAAAAATAATATGTAATGGTGTAGTTAATTGAGCTAGGCACTGAACAAGGAGAATTTGTGGAATAAGGTCCGGACCGGGAGACTTGTAGGGATCTAATTCATTTATATAATTAATTATGTCCTCTTGTGTAATATTGACTGTGCAAACCATAGGGGACGTATTGGGATACAGTAACGGGGTACGAATTGGGGTTGAAGGAGGACGAAATACTTCTTTAAAATGTTCTGCAAAGAGATTACAGATCACTTATGGGTTTGAAGAAGAAACATTTCCCTTAAACATGGTTGTAGGATATCCGGCCGATTTACGCTTGACGTTTACAAAGTCGAAAAATTTTTTAGGATCGTTAATAATTCTTTCACCAATCAAGTTGGTTTAAAGTTTATATGCTTCTTCAGACTTTTTTGAAAACTCTTTAGACAGCTCTGCATGCCGTGCCTTTACTTCATCACTTACAATGACGGTGTTTTTAACGATTTTGCAGAGACTATTTCTTTGATTTCTGAGTTGCCTAAGATTGGGATCAAGCCACGGTTCAGATAGTTTATTTCGTTTTTTTATTTTTGGAACAAAAGTATCAAGTACGGAAAAGACACTCTGATAGAAAAACGAAACAGCATCGTCCAAATCCAAGACTGATAGTTGGTCCCAGTTAAAAGAATTCAGTTCATTTCTTATATTATTATAATCAGCGTTAAGAAAGTCATACACTACAGAATTATTAAAGGATTGTCTAAAGGTTATACGGGAAGCAAGTAATTGAACTGTAAATGCAGTGTGGTGAAGGGTATTTGAGAATAAATGCTCTGCTTCACAGGTTGGAGTGACGTTGACTTCGTCGTATGAGTTAGTAAAAACTAAATCTAGCCAACGCCCATTCTGGTTAGGGATGGGAGCTACTTGCAGACAATCGTTACTATTAAAGATGCTAAGTAAATTAAAGTCGACCGAATTAGTAAGATTAGAAGGAAGAAGGTGTTTGTCATTATCATCGGTAATAAAAGAAATATTGGGACGAATTTTATCTACTTCGTTTAAGTTGGCAGTAACTGAAGTTATAGTTTCACATAACTCATTGTATGAACTTTCTTTTGAGTTGGGAGCAATATATATTGCACCAATATATATATATAACGATTTAGATCTAGTATTATTCTTATTATTAGAAATTCAAGGCAATTATGAGAGGATGTTTCAATTTTGACCTCGCTTTGCGCTATATTGGGATTGATTTTAGACCTATGGTTTTTTGAGAAATTTTCTGAGAATCCATCATAGACTACGTATCTGCTACACGCATTCTTCCTTTTTTCTCATTAGAACAATTTGACCCGCCCTTATGTGCTATATATCTCTAACACTGCAATAAGAACTTTTTGAGTTACAATCCACTAAACTTAAAATTTTTACCTTTTTTCTAGTTTTTTCAACTTTGACGATTATTTACTGCCAAGGTTTTCTTAAGAACTACAATAAACGTAATTATTTTCTGAAAGTTCAATTCATTGGAAATAAAATTGAAGTAAATTTATGAAAATCGATGAAATTAGACGGATCTGTTTAATTTATTTGTAAATTAGAAATTACTCCTTCATTGGTCAATGGGTCTTGGGAGCGTCAAGTATCGCTTTAACAGTTCTATTTAATATATTATTATGATTTCTTTTAAAATGGATGTATTTTTAAAAATGAATGACTTTTTTTTTTTGGAAATATCCGTTTAAACAACCCAAGGTTATTACTTTTACATTAAAATATTCTTTATATGAATAAAGCTATATTTAAGGGTTATTCATTCCATCGCACACTGGGACCGTTCCATATAAGCAGGTGCTTAAAATTCTGATGTCACTTTCTTTCCATCAAACTTACTTGAGCTATATTTTTGCAGAAATTTTTTGATGAATTAACCCATTGATGACCATGTTTTAACCCATTGGTTAATAGAAATGATTGCGAACCATTTTTCATATAAAATAATAAAAATGTGCTTATTTTTATTGTCATTCTGTCATAGTAAGGGTTTGATATATAACACGTTGTTAATAAGTCGCGAGACTAACAGCCCTATTCTGACAGCTTAACTAAGCTCACCACATTAACAAAATAGTTAATATTAACAATGTGTTAAGGTTTCGTATTCTGCTGCAAATTTAAAAGCTCTTTTCCTTACAATTTTGTAAATAAAAGAAAGAGTCTTAACAACGAATGAAATGTATGTGCTTAGATAGAAAATTGTTGTGAAAATAATAAAAAAATACAAATTATAATATAATATTGAGTTTAAATACATTAAACTGAAAAATGGAAGAATTTTTTACTTATTTTAAGTGTTGATAATGAAATCTTTCAGTAGCCGTGGCAAATTTTTCAAGCGCTTGCAAAGTCACAAGCTGCACTCGAAGCTTCTGTTTACATAGCGCATCTCTTCTTTCAATAGACATATCGATTTTCACCATGCATGGTGAACTTTAAAAGCTTTTTAAGCTTTTATGTTGTTAATGATTTTTAAGAATACCAACATTTACATAACATAACAATCAGCTTAACAAGAGCTCCTTAACTATTTCTTGTTAAGCTAACAAACAGAATAGGGCTGTAAGTAATAAAAAAATTTTTTTGCAAATATTCTTCTTTATTCATCAACATAGGTTCTTTCAAGAGCAATTCATTCATTCCACCGCTTTTTTAACTTTTCAATACCGGTTTTGTAGAACGATTTGTGCCTCGTCTCAAAATACGCTTCAGTTTTAGCCATCACCTCTTCATTGGAGCCAAATCTCTTGCCGGCAAGCATGTTTTTGAGGTCAACAAAGAGCCAGTAGTCGCTGGGGGCCAAATCTGGCAAATTCGGTAAATGAGGAAGCAATTCGAAACCCAATTCGTGGATTTTCCCATCGTTTTCATCGATTAGTTACACGGTGCATTGTTTTGGTGGAAAAGAATCTTTTTCTTCTACAAATGGGGCCGATTTTTCGCGATTTCATCCTTCAAACGCTCCAACAACGCTATATAATAATCGCTGTTGATTGTTTTTAACTTTTAGAGATAGTCGATGAACAAAATTCCATGCGCATCCCAAAATACAGATGCCATAACCTTTCCAGTCGACTGTTGTGTTTTTTGTCGCTTTGGTCTGCCTTCATCGGTTGCTTTCCACTCAGCTGACGACCGTTCTGATTCTGGTAATAGTGGATCCATATTTCATCTATTGTCACATACCAATGCAAAAATGCATGTTCATTCTTTGTACACAGTGCCAAACCGCTTTCCGAATCATCGACACGTTGTTGTTTTTGGTCCGGTGTGAGAAAACGAGGCACCAATTTCGAAAGCAGCTTTCTCATCGACAAATGTTCCTGTGATATTGTTCCCACACTGCCTTTCGATATCTTCGGAGCCTCAGCTAGCTCGCGCACCTTCACTTTGCGGTCGGCCAATACCATTTTGTGTACTTTTTTATGTTTTGTGGAACAACTGTCTCACTTGGGCATCCTGAACGTTCAGCATCATTTGTTTCTGTACGGCCAAGTTTAAACTCAGCATAGCATCGGCAAATGGTTGCTTTTGACGGAGCAGAGTCCGAATAATACTTTCGAAGCCATTGCTCAGCTTGGACGGTATTTTTTCCCATAAAAAACATTGATAAATCAAGACACGGAATGGTTTTGAATCCATTATTTTGCAAATATCAAAAGTAGCGTCACTTAAATCATTGCAACTTCTGAACTAACCATTACATTGTCATGAAATTTTGACACGTATTGCGTGAAGGTTGGTACTATCGAAATATTATATCGATATTTCGTTAAAGGTGCCACCTAGTAGTTAGTCTGGGAACTTATTGAACCATGTTTTATTCCATAGCTCGTAAAAAAATGTATAACTTAGACTTGTGATAAGCAAATCCATTTTTTCTTTAAAAGAATATGATTGGTTTCCTGAAGGACAACATGCTAAAAAGTCGACTCCTTTTTGCAAAATTGCTTTCACAGCCTTTTACATGTTATTTTAAATATTATTTAACCTTCAAGAGCCCTTCTCTGTCCCTGAAAAACAGAGGAGGACGAAACTCTAGTTTTAGTTAAAACTTCTTAGCCTTAATTCTTAACATTGCTTCTTTCGTATTTATAAATGTTTTCTTTTCCCTCTCTTTCTTTGCAGATCTCCCGTTAAGCCAAATGCATCAACTACACTAAGTTCAACGATCAACGCAAATACTTGTTTTTCCACTGTGATCCACACACACACTCAGCTTCCCCCCTAACATTTTTTCGAAACGTTGACCTCATGACTATGGCAGAAGGTACCGACCCCATGGGGCATCACTCAAGTTCCCATCATTATCACCATCATCATCAGCAGCAGCAGCAGCAGTATCACCAACAGCTACAGCGCCAGCAACAACAGCCGCATCATCAGCCCCACTACGCGGCATATCAGCAGCTGCCGTATGGACTGCCGCAACACTTGCCACTGGCACTAAGCTTGCAGCATCACGCAGCTGCAGCGGCTGCTGCTGCTGTGGCAGCGGAACAGCATAGTAACAACAATAGCGTCAATAACAACAACAACAGCATCAATAATCAGCAGTATGTTGCCAACAATAACAATAACAACAACAACAGCAACTGCTTGAACAACAAACCCTGGAAGCAACGTAAACGCAAGCGACTCTCTGCGGTGCTGGATAAGCTACACAACAACAATTCAAATGCTGCTAACAACAACAACAACCATCACATGAGCAACGCTGAACATGAGGCTACAAACTATACCAACAACACCAGCGGAGGAAGTCACAGCAACAACAATAACAGCAGCTGCGACAACATGAACGAGCACGATAACGATGTGGTTGGCAACAAAAATTGCACGCCAAGCAGCAAACGTTCCAGTACCAGCGGCGATGAAGCTGAATCAGAGGATCTCTCGCACTGTGATCAGGATAGCCCACGCATCAGCGTCAGTCCTTTGCAGCTGTTGCCCAAAAATTGTTCACCAACAGCAGCCACAGCCACGGCTGCTGACAGTCAGCTGCATGTTGACATCAAGACTGAACAACTACCCAGCCCCTACGATCGCTATTTCCCCATACCATCGCCGCTCTTCGGCTACTATTTGCACACGAAATACTTGAATGAAGTGTTTCGACGACGTCCAGATCTCTATCCCTCACCCATGCAGCACACACCTTCATCGATAGCCTCCTCCGTGGCAGACGACACGTCCCCGTCGAGCCAATCGAAGTCCGTTGGGCACTTAGACCATCCGCCCCCCGCAGCACAGCCACTCACAACTGCAACCTATACTGGTGGCGGAAATAGTTCGCCACCGCATGCGGTGTCGGTTACACTGCCGTCTCCTCCACGCAGCGAGTCTTCGACACGCATGAGTCCTACGCCCGCAAATACGTCGAATCCGGCCATTATGCCGCCGCCGCAAGATCGTCCCCTCGATTTGTCTGTGCGTAGCGGAACTCCAACCGCTGAGTTGGTGGCCAAAAAGTACAAACCGCCATCACCGTTGCCGGCAACTACCATGATGTTGCCACCAAGTCAGCAACCCATAGCAGCTGCCGTTAGTGTTGCCAACATGTCACCAAGTGGCACGGGTACGCAAACCAACTCCGCGCCCGTCTCACCCTACGCTATGCATTCGGCTCATGCCGCTGCTGCAGCTGCTGCCGCGGCCATGATAAAGCTGGAGATGCCACTGCATGCGCTACACCATCATCACGCATCCAACTCTAGTGTGGGTGTGCCTGTTGTCAAGGGCGATGTGGCTTCACCCACCACCAAGGAATCCGTCGCCTGGCGCTACAATCTGGATGTCTCTCCAGTGGTCGAGGAAATGCCGCCTGGCTCGGATGTGGCCTACGTCTGCCCCGTTTGTGGTCAGATGTTCTCGCTGCATGATCGGCTGGCGAAACACATGGCCTCGCGGCACAAGTCGCGCAACCCCTCCAACGACATCGCCAAAGCCTACAGCTGTGAGGTGTGCAACCGCTCGTTTGCACGTTCCGACATGCTGACACGTCACATGCGACTGCACACCGGCGTTAAGCCTTACACGTGCAAGGTGTGCGGTCAGGTTTTCTCGCGTTCCGATCATCTCTCCACGCATCAGCGCACTCACACCGGCGAGAAGCCCTACAAGTGTCCGCAGTGTCCGTATGCAGCGTGTCGCCGCGACATGATAACACGGCACATGCGCACCCACACGCGCTACGAGGCACAACAGCAACGTACTGCAGCCAACAATAATAACAATCTGGCTACTTTGGGTAACAATAACAACAACAACAACAATATGAGTGGCATGGTGGATTCCAAGTCGCCGTTGCCCATGATGGGCGATGTCAAGCTGAACTTGCCAATGTTGGTGAAGAACGAGGATCTGTCGCGTCAGTCGCCGCTGCACAGTGGGCTGCACGGAGCACAACTGCCGATCGTGGTTAAGACGGAGAGCGCATAGATGTTGATGTGCTGGCGCTCAGAAGCTCACTTGGCTCAAAGCTGACAGAAAAGTTGGCCCCGTTGCTGACTCCTATGGAGTGATGAGAACCTCACCTAACTTAAGGCTACACTACTAAATGCTAAAAACAATTTTAGAACAATGCAAAGAAACAACCCGCTTGGAACTAGGCAATCGTAAGCAATGTGAAGACGGTGCTGTGCATTAGTGATGAATAAGTAAAGAAGAATAGATAAATTTGAATTGGTTTTAAAACAACAACAACAAAAAACGCTCCTCTTGGACAGCACCTGGGCGTAGATAATTTCTGACAGCACTGCGTAACGTAACAACGAACAACGTAGACTAAGCAAATATCTCTGGCAAAGACTGAGACTACTTTTTAACTTTAATTTTCGTATTTATAATATACAATAGTTCAAAAATAGCGTTCAAGCTATTCTTCCAAAAAGCGAAAAAAGGCACAAAAACACACAAAAAAAAAACTCCCACAACGTATTATTAGTAATATTTTCTAAGTTACTCCCAACGGAATTTCTCTGATATTATTTAAACAAAACAACTCTAAATTTAGACTTATTTGGCAGCCAAAACCCACAACTTGCCACACCAAAATTGAGCACAGCCCCTAATCTTGCTACACTTTAAGCATTCCCACCTCCTAAAAGGAGCCACCTTTTAACCCCAAATTATTAATAATAACATTTATTTTTTACAATAAATGGTTGTGACCTAAGCTTAGTATAAGATTATAATGGAACGTAACGGAACGGAATGCACAAACAAGCATTTTTCTTCAACTAATTAACTTATATCCTCTAATTACCTAATTATTTATTTTTTAAGTATTAGTTTTTAAGTATTTATTTTTTAGTTGATTAGCTTAGAAGCAAGACAAACAAACTACTTGGAAGCCACAAACATTTCGAAGACACAAACCTAAAAATTAAGTTAATTAACAACAAAAACTATTAATTTAAGTTAATTTATTTTGTCATAATTTAGTTATTTATTTTTAGTTTACATGTAGTTATTTAATATAATTAAAACAAGAATTTGTAATACAAATGTAAAAAAATTTCGGCCTGGCCGCATGGAACCTGCAGTCGCTCATGCTATTTTGTAAACCATTCATGAGTCTCGGCTAAAGCAAATAGCTCAAAGTTTTAAATTTAGCTAAAAATCTTTTCTTTTTATTGACTTTTCTTTCTGAAGCTGATTTCTTAGTTTTTTGTTTTTTTTTTAAAAACCACAAATTTAAATGAAAAACATTTAGCTAGAAAAGTTAACTATTTTCATTGTTCTCATTTCATAGAATGAATTAAAGTTAAAACTAAATGTGTTTTCTTGATAGAAGCTAAAAATTCGTTAAATTGTTCTAGTTCTTTCAAAAAAGTTTTGCTATCAAACCCAGTAAAATTTTATGAAAAATATTTTAAAAAATTCCAAATTTTTTGCTCTTAAAAACATTGAACTACTTGTTGTTTTAGTTTGAAATATTGATTAACTCTTTAGCGTACGTTGAAAATTGTTTCGTTTAAGTTTTCTATTTTTCTTGTTCTCTATTGCTGCTGCTATTTGTTAATTATTTTATTTATTTATTTCGATTTATAAATATTTTTTAATAATTAAAGATTTTGCATTTTTATCTGTGTGTTATTTATATCCAAAATTAATTTAATTTACATTTTAACGTATTTTGTAATTCCTAATTTTATTAATTTATATTCAGATTTTGGTTATGATTAGATATTAGCGTTTTTTTTTTATAAATGAATAAATAAATAAATTGAATGAAACTGTTTTGAATTCTCAAAAAATGTAAATTTGTGTTGATTTTATTTTGTGTTGTTTTTATTTTGTTTCTTCCCCTTTTGTTTTTGTCTTAATTTGGCATTCATGTTTTTTTTTTTTTTTGCGAAACCTTTTAAGCATGAAATGCACTAAGTTGACTCTGCCTACAAAAAGTACTTGAGTTTAGGAAAGACAGTGACCGTGGCAACCTTCTTTTTGTAATTCCTCCATTTTTTTTTTTTTTTTTTTGTGGAATGATACCAATTATGTAAGCCACTAAGATTTATGAAAACCGATCAATTATTGTTAGCAATGTCAATAGAAAAGTAAATGATTGAATATTCAGATCAAGAACGTTAAAAAAGTACAAAAATAAGGGCAAATATAATAGAAATTAGACACAGAGGCATTGAGATTGGTGGATAGAACAGTCCTTAAAACAGTGCTTTTTGGTTAGACGAAAGTAAAATGTGTATTCGAGTGGCAATCACTAACAATTTATTATGTCTACAACAGAGCTTTTATGTAACAAGTCTTTATTTCACAACATTTTACTTTTTCTCTATACTCCTAGGACCCGGGCTATAAATTTTTGAATTGAAGCAGTATTTTCCGATTAATGGAACAATTTGAAATTACAATAATGCAAATATATCAATAATGTGTGAAATAAGTTTCTACTTCAAGATGACGGCCTTTGTAGTCTAGTGGAGAGTGCGCTAGACTATCAACCAAGAGGTCCCTGGATCGCATCCAGGCTCGGGCATGGTTATTTTCACTTTCTTTGTTCTTTCCTACATTTCAGAATTATGGAAAACTAAAAATCTACAACTAAATTGTGGAAAATGTGGAATTAAAGGACAAGCACAACTAAAGGCTGGAAATGCTTGCCGAGGTTAGGGCATAACAACACTAGCTTCGGTTAAAAGCAATTCAAATTGTCTTTCATGGTTGTTTCACGTAATCAATAATTCATGTATGGTTCCAATCAATTCCTCTAAATAAATCTAACCCTTTCCTTTCAGGTCAAAGGCCAAACCTTGTTTGTATAAGGCGCATGCCTTGGTACTTTGATCTTTAAAAAAAAAAATGAGTCTCTCTGTACTCTCTGTGCAAGTAGTAGTAATGAAAAACACAGCTTTTTGCTAATCAACATTTTTGTGATCACCAAGAGGAAGTAGCTGTACTTCGAAATCCATTTTTTTTCATTTTATTATTATTTTTTTGTATTTTTATTTTAACCCTCCTGTGTATACGAAGGTACCTTTTGCAATTTTAAAGCAAAAAAAAAGGCAACTTTCGTCCAAGGAACTATATACTGAAATCTTTAGTACCTTCCTAAAATTTATTTTTTTATTCAATAAAGTTTTTATATTGCAAAGAAAATGTTTTGCCAAGTTTTTATGAAAGATTTTTTAGTACTACCCCTTCGTCTTATACGAAGGTATCCGGGTAAACCTCCGGGTAAAATACATGCGAATTCGAACTGTTATGGTCTTTGTCGATTTTTTACGTTTAGAGAATCATGTACTGATGCAATCAGGATGAAGGATTACAAAGTTACTTTGGATTTTATCATTCACATCTAGTTTCTTTCATACAGATAGTGTAAAGGTACCCGGGTACCTTCGTATACAAGAAAGGGGAAATTTTTCATGCACACATGATTTTTTTCATTCACATATAGTTTCTCTCATACAGATCGTATAAAGGTACCCGGGTACCTTCGTATACACGAAAGGGGGAAATTTTTCGTATGCACATGAGGGTTAATGTTTTTTTGTATCTTTTGTAAATTTTTTTAAATATTTGTTTTTAATTTTGTACCTTTGTAGAAAGTAGTCTTTGTAGAAAGTCTGCTTTTGTCTCAAATTTAGATAAGGTTGTTCTAAGTTCTATTTTGGCCCTTATAAATCCGCCCCTTGCTTCATCGCCGCAGACAGCAGAAGAAACTTCGGTCACCAGTTTTATTTAAAGCTTATTTAAAGTTTTAGTTGAGCTGCCTACCAACTCATGTAAATCATTGCAAGCTAGATTGCTTAGAAGTGGAGGATCTGTTAGCTTAAGACTCTGCCAGTCTATCATTTCAATATAATTCCCAGTGGTAAAGTTTATTGTTGGTTCTGCAAAAATGCGTACTTCATTTTGAGACGTTGTCAAATTAGCTCTAATCTTCAGTATACGTCTCAAAGCAAGTTCCTGTTTATGTATCATATCGCCAAAAAGCATAATCATCAAAATATTCTCAGAGTGCGCAAAATAGGCGTTTCTCTGAATAACTGGGTCAATGATCTTCTTAACTGTTAAATCGAATGATCGTGATTTATAAATCGGACTCAACAGATGCTTAGGTCCATATTTCCAAGAAGGTTTACTTTTGATATGACACCATGTCTGAGCATATACCAGCACGAGTTGAACCAATGTGCGAAGATTTTTGAATGGATTTAGTTGAGAGACATGCAACCTAAGTATTCGACTGGTTGTTGTTAGCCATCGAGAATGTGATAGTTTCCCAGGTTTTGCATTAGTTAATTTGGAAGAAAAATTGTTGCTAGAAATTGCGACTGTCATTTCATACAGATACTTTTGGTCTGAACTAAGGTCTGGTATATATCTAAATATATCTATGTGTGGTAATTCGGACAAGATCGATTGGAATGAAACCACTAGAAGTGCTTCGCAAATTTGAATTTGTTTTCCTCTTGAACATGAGTACGCATTTGGGCTAGGCCCGTAGACAAGGGGGATTTTAGGGTTAAAACGCGCCTTAGGGTCTAGAAAGTATAAAAATCTAATATATTAGCATTAAGGCAACTACAACGCAACAGCGTAAAAAGCTGCAAACCACTTTAATTCTGAGCTGAATTGAGACCTATGCTTTCAGATCATAGATAATATAAGGACTTCAGTATAGATTGCTATTTTATGTTCGGGCAGGGTTACGATGGTTATGAGCACAAGCGTATGTAGCGGAAGAAGAGCTGCAGGAAAACGAATTCCGAAATGCCACAATATCGCCTCTCGCATTTCAAGTTAAACTTTTGATTTTCAAATTGCTATTAATGTTGTTTGTTTTTTGTAATTCTTTTTTACATAATAGCTAAAGACTATATGAGTCGGTGTTTATCAATGACTAAGTCCATTTTTTAAAAATTCTTATTTTTTTAATGAAAGAGATCTTTATATTCTCTATCTCTACGCATACAATGTCCCTATGCTCGAATATGCTTTGGATTTTACTAAATAGTATCCTTCATATTAAACTTTTTGTTCAAAAGTAACTAAGTCCATCTACTTGTGCCTATCAAATTGCTCAAGTCCATTTCAAGCAATCAAAGCACGCCATCAGTTGTCAAAGCTATTGAAAATTTAAAAAATATTTCAATTAAAAATTTGCGGCACATATAAAAAGAATAAAAAAACGTTTAATCATGGAAATTTCATCTCCAAGCAAATAAAAAAAGAAAATAATACTCATCACGGACGTTAAGAATAAGGAAAAACGTCGGAAATTGTACGTAATTTCATTTAAAATGCATTTATATGTTAAATATTCAACAGTTTTTAGTGTTATTTTTTAAAGAACACAGGGCCGAGTTTTTTTTTTTATTAAGGGCGCTATTTGATTTCTTGTTTTTAAAATCCTAATATTACAGATACTCACAAAAAAGTTTACCAGATATGTCGGAATGCAAGCATGGAAAAAAAAGCGTTTTCCAGTGCAACAATTTGTCAAAACGCGATGTTCATCATTTCAACAAAAATTTTTACAAGCTAACAGAAAAAATAGCCAGTACAATTTTATCCTTCGAAATATTAAAATAAATTAAATATTCAAAGAAAGAGACCACGCAACAATATTCGTCGAGGTAAAGCCTTTTCATGCAAATATCACTATACATATTTTAAATGTAAGCAGCTTTTATCAGTTTGCGTGTCCGCTTTCTGCGGAATCCTTTGCGTCAAGCCTGGCAAAATAAAAGGTATTGTAAGACGTTTTGCCAACACCGGCGAAAATGCTTTGGACAAACGTGGTGGAAACCGAAAAGAACTTGACTTTCATGGCAAAAACGTATCGGTAATAAATTTTATAAAAAAATTTAAACCTCTTGAATCTCATTACAGCAGAGGAAGGATCAAGCAAAGAATTTATCTAAATCCATCTCTTAGTATTTCAAAAAATTATCGTATGCATGATGAGCAAGCTTTTTCCGGCTTCAGTGTAAAATGTGGATTTTTCCGTAATTTTTTAAATAAATATTTAAATATATAGCTCACCAAGAGAAGATGTCTGCTCTACGTGCTTGCAGTTGCTGGAAAAACTTAAAGTTAAAATTCGTGAAAATGAGAAACAAATAATTCGTACGGAAAACATGTTCTTAACGCCAAGTGCTTCTTCACATTTCTTTAAGACAATAATCAAGTAACTTTAACAATATCGTTTGATTGTCAATAAAATTTGCCACTTCCAAAGATTGCCGATCAGTCAGCTTACTAATCTAGACAGCTATATGTATACAACTTTACTATTGTAGTAAGAAGTTCTCATTCTACCTTCGGTAATAATATACATTCATATGTTTGGACAGGAGACCAATCTCCAAAAGGATCAAATAGTCGTTGGAGCTAGGTTTGCTCGTAATGAATTTTATTGAATCGTATTTGAACACTCATAAATATAATAAAACAAAGACTACTCAATATCAGAATTATGCTAAAAGCAAGTAAATAAATATAAAGTACATAATTAACAGTAATAGAATTTAGGAAGTGCCGCGCTACATACTCCCCCTCATAAAGTATAAAACGTTGGATGTACTTCATGCTCTGTTGAGCTTTCGTGGCCTTCCTCTTTTACAAATAGGATATATGGGCTTACTTGATTGAAGATCGTTAATATTGCTCCGTGTTAAGGCTGAAGTATGGAAAACGCCTACCAAGGATTTAGGATCTTGCCTGCTACCTACTTCATAGGTATTATCTCCAAGTTGCTTTAAAATAAAATATGGTCCATCGCGTATTGGAACAAATTTTGCTGAAATATCTTTTGAAGCGTTGCTAAGTACATGTGTAGTGATCCAAACAGCTTCACCAACTTTATAACTCATTACCGATCTTCGTTTTTTGTTTGCATGATAATTATTTCTTTCGGCTTCTTTCAGTTGGTGAACTTTTGATTCTTCCAATAAGTTAGAAAAGATTTTCAGTTGTGGAGTAATTTCTTCAACAAAATTTTCATTGTTTATAACAGATGATAAATCGTGTTCTAAGTTCTCTGCCAAAATTAAGAAAAGCTGCTGTGTGACCAGTATTTCTAAAGACTACGGTGTTCATTGCAAAGCGAATCGCAGGTTCGCTGAGCGAAAGCTTGTTGTTGATTTTCGTTCCATTTCCACTGAATGTTCTTTTTTGATAGTTGACTTAGCGGTTTACTCACATTTGCAAAGTTTGGAATAAATCGACGATACCAAGAGCAAGTCTGTAAGAACGAAAGAAGTTGTTTTATATCTTTTGGCTCAGGCATTTTTAAAATTGCTTGTGTTTTCATCTCATCAACTTTAATGCCATTTTTTGTTAAAGCGTGTCCCAGATACTTAACTTCAGGGCAAATAAATTTTCATTTGTCTCGGTTGACACGAAATCCAAAATTAGAAAGGCGCTGGAATACATCTTTTAGGTCCATGATGTGTTGGTTAAATGTTTCGGAGCATATATCGTCTAGATAAACCTAGATAAGAATGTTAGGTAAGCCATTGCGAAATCTATCCATAGTTCGTTGAAACGTAGCGGGAGCGTTGCGTAAACCAAATGGCATATGTACGTTTAAAACAGTACGTACCAAACGGTGTAATAAAACCAGTTTTATTAACATCTTCTTCTTTTATGTTTATTTGCCAATAACCACTTTGCAAATCCAAAGTTGACATATACGGCGTGCATTTTGCGGCGTGTAAAGGATCGGCGATGCGTGGTAAAGGATAACGATCAGGGATTGTTATTGCATTAAGTTGACGATAATCAACACACACACACAAATTTTCCCATCTTTTTTTGGTACCATAATAACTGGTGATACCCATGGTGAATCGCTTTCAACTATAACTCCTTTTTGTTTCATTTTGAAAATTTCGCTTTTAAGTTCCATCTTCTTTGTTGGTGAAAGGCGATACGCTCTTGTAACTGTTGGCTCATTCGTTGTTGTATTTATAGAATGGAAAATTCTGGTCTGTGATGTGCTTACATCGTCAAAGAGAGGCTGATACTCATCGAAAATATGATCCAGTTTTTCTCTTTGCAAATTGTTTAGTTCAATAGCTTCATCAAGGCGTAATTTCACATTTATCATGTTGAAGTGAAGCTTTCGATACGGAGGTGCAAACAGTTGGTCGTCCTTTTGTAAAGTATGTCCTTGAACTTGTTTCAAAAATACGTTTGCTGTGCTATGTTTATGTGGACTAACCACATGCAGAGGAAGAGAATGACGACACAAATCATAAAGCTCAGTTACATCGCATGGCTGACTTTCATTTAGGCATCGCTTTTTGGAATTCATAGAACACAGATTCTTTGTTGAGTTCAAGTTGAATAATGCTTTATTATTGTCAGAATTATGAAAGTAATCATGTTTTGTGTTTGGTGTATCGACATAATACCATTCCATTTGACCTGTACCGATGATTATTTTTGCTTTTTCCAAAAAATCAATGCCCAACAAGGTATTATTCGATTTTGCATTTGTGAGGATCATAAAAAGTTGTTATTTCTTTGTTTCCGAATTTTATGTTGACAACTGTGGTAAGAACATCTTGTACCCGTATAACACCATCTGCGAGAGTTACTTCGGCTTGAACCCGATTGAAAACTTGGTCGTGGCTTTTCAGATATTTATAAAATGTATAACTTGCAAGACTGGTTCTGGAAGCTGTATCTATACAAGCCATTTCATGGAAGTCTCTAAAAGTTATCATTCCTTTTGGTAATCCATTGCCAGAGGATATATTTATGAAATTGCATGAATTGGTTGCAGATGCGATATTGGGTCTATATTGAGAGCAATGAGGGCAATTTGATCTATAATAGCCTAATGTACCGCATTTGTGACACTTGACAGGTTCGGAGTTATTTGTATTTATACGATGAGGATTTTCCTGGCTCAGAATTGCTAAGCGCTTTTGGCAAGTTTCAACGGTATGATTTCTTACACGACAGAATTTGCAGCGGTTGGATTTGTCATCAGATTCGTTTCTTTCGACCGAGCCTTTGACCATTTCATCATGTTCAAGGTTTGAATCTAATTTAGTTTTTAAATGGGATTCATAGATACGTGTCTTGGTGTCTTGGACCACAGCAAAGTGGTCATCTGATATGCTTTTCACATCTTTAAATATGTTGAGGTTCATTATAAACGAATCAACAGTATCGCGATCTTTTTCTCCATAAAATCTTTCCGGAAAACTGCTCAATGTTTCCAATGAAGAATTTCTTGAGTCTAGCAGCACTTTAAACTGGGCATCAGACAACACCATTGAAGGAACCTGCGCAGGCTGAACCCTGGATGATGGAGCCTCCAATGGTGTTTCCGTGTGCGGTAATGGTGATGTTGATCGTCGTGTTCGTGGCATGATGTTGTTCCCGTCAGATAATGCTGAAGCAAGGCGCGATGGAAAATAAGTTTTATTTAAGGAGAAAAATTTTCAGTTTTCCTTATATAAATTTTCTTTTTTTGAGTTTTTATATTATGAAAAAAAAAATTTTTTTACGTTGGGCGCCAGTCGTTGGAGCTAGGTTTGCTCGTAATGAATTTTATTAAATC
The DNA here is from genome assembly GCA_963920525.1 of Dichetophora obliterata. NCBI lineage: Eukaryota > Metazoa > Arthropoda > Insecta > Diptera > Sciomyzidae > Dichetophora > Dichetophora obliterata. Next base: position 160,707,594 of record OY986438.1, read on the forward strand.
GTATTTGAATACTCATAAATATAATAAAACAAAGACTACTCAATATCAGAATTATGCTAAAAAGAAAGTAAATAAATGTAAATTACATAATTAACAGTAATAGAATTTAGGAAGTGCCGCGCTACAAAATGAATTTGCATCTGCACTGTTTCACTGCTTAAATAATATCAATACACAAGGAAAGAAATGCATAAGGCTAGTGGTAGAGGGCTGTGCAGCACAAAATAAAAACTCTGTAATAGTAGTCATGCTTTCAAAATGCTTTTTAAAGGTTTAGGTTATCTTTCCTGTCACTGGCCACAGCTTCATACCACCTGACCGTGTTTTTGCCCTGACAGAAAAAATAATTCGACGTGAAGAGACCATAATTAGTCCCGAGAAATACATCGATATCATGTCAATACATGCAAAAGTACATCGATTGGTGCGAACGGTTCCTGTTTTTGACTGGAAATCAGTTTGCAAAGATGTTTTAAAGGGTACAAAGACATGGCACTTTCAAGTCAGCAAAGTAAAGCGCTTAGTGATTGAAAAACTATCACAACAGCTTTATGTCCGTGGCGAATTATCCTATACTAACGATTTATCGCATAGAAAATCTGTTATCAAGAGAGCAAAATCTTTAGTTCAGTTAAATCCACATATATTATATTCAAAGACTAAAGTTAAAGAAGAAAAGCTAAGCGATGTTGATCAAACCCTCCACAATCACTACGGTGCTTCATTATGGGAAAATCCTTATTTGAAATACTTTTCAAATGCAATGTTATCGAACATAAACGATAACTTTAATATATGTGATACAGAGTTTGTTTATAAATATTTTGAATAATTTTCGTTTTAAATCATTTTTTACTCTTAAAATTTTTTTGTGTTTTATTTATTTCAAGTTTTTAGTTTGCTTTAAGTTAAACTTTCCAAGAATTTAAGCTTAACAATGCTAAACTTTTTGGGCCTATTAAATGGGCCCCTCTGATTCACCCTTTTTTTGTTTGTTTATGTTTTGTCATTATGCAGTTTTCAAAATTGCCCAAGTCCGTAAAATGTTTTATTCAAAAATAACTAAGTCGAGTGCGTTTTTATTAAAAATGACTTAATCCATTTAAATAATGCATTTATTTTGAGTCCTTAGCCTTTTTTGATTTATTTTTTGTTTTGATTAACATATTAAATTAATGTAAGAAGTAAATAGGAAACATTTATTGCCCTACATGGAATTTTTAGATTACCTACATTTATTGCATAAAGGCCGCTTTACATTGTCCTACTGTGTGTTACCACATGTGAGATAGAAAGTATTATTGAATTTCATCATGCTGTCATTTTTAATTTTTGTATGAAGAAATTAAATTTTCGCTTTTAGACTATCTCACAGAGTCGCACCACATTTTTATACTTTACACTATACTAAAACGTGAAAATTTGAGTAATGAATCGGGTTTTAATCAATTTAAAGCCCCTACAAAGTTCAATAAGCTGTAAAACTGCTTCCTTCTGTTATTCCATTTGAAAATACATTACGAGCTTAAAATTTTCTCACCTAAATAATAAATTTCAAGTAAGTTTATGGTAAAATGCATCTCTGGTGGGATAGAATGTGTGATGAAATTAGAAACAAACCAAAAAATAAAATGTGGTACGACATGCCAAAAAAATCAGAACACACATTGCTTTCCGTTGTTTACACCATCTCACTTTCTATCACACATGAAAATTTTGACATGTGTTAACACACAGTGGGATAATGTAAAGCGGCCTTAATATGTTTATAACGTTGGAATATAATGTTGTAACAAACGAAAGGTATTTCAATTACCTTTAACAAAATATACTTTTTATTTAAATCAGTTCTTAAAAACGTGTCTTATTTGCAATAATTTAGAAACACTTTTTCGAAATTCACTAAAAATAGTAACCTATCGATATCTAAAAAACGGTGTAACGCTATAATTTTCAAAGCTAATATTTGAAATAAGAGTACAAATTTACATCTAAATTGACTGTTAAAACTTTCAAATCAGAAAATTTTTGAAATTTTGTGGAGCAGAGTAATTGGATAGATATGCAAAACGTTGCTTGGATAAAAACCGCATTATATTAAATTAATGGTTCACATAAAAAATAAAACTATAAAAAAACATTTATACAAAAAAATATGGCAAGTGATTTAACAAAGTTGTTACAGTATAGGTTAGGTTAAACCGGATGCCTTCGTGAAGGCTCACATAGACCAATTCAGGTCCTTAGTGGTACCGGTAGCGAACAAAAGGAACATTTGTGTTTGTTTTAAAAGTCTTTAAAGATTTGCGTTGAGTTCGCAAAACCTTAGGAGGGATTCTAGAGACACCCTGGCTACATCTTTAAGCGACGGTAATGTCGATGAGCCTAGGTATTTTAGTCTCGATCTAAGTAGGGCGGGGCATGTGCATAGTAGGTGCTCCAGGGTCTCCACTGTGCCCGGTTCCTTGCACTTCCTGCAGTTGTCATCCGTGGTGATGCCAAGCTTCCTCGCGTGGGCTGCCGTCATGCAGTGACCAGTGAGCATGCCCACTAGTGTCCTGCAATCTTTGCGCGGGCGTGCCAAGATGAACAGAGTTCGTTTTTCGCATTGTGCATTGCACATGATTTTCGAGATTTTGCACGTTGTCGTATCTCTCCATCTACGATTCACTGCTAGTGTGGCTCTTCTTTCGAGGTTCCTGTACAACTCTTGTAGCGGAGTAAGTACATGTTCTGCGAGTTCTGATTCCAGCCCGGTGCCTTCCTTTGCTAAACCATCTGCAATCTCGTTTCCCTCAATGCCCTGGTGGCTAGGGACCCAGTAGATGCACACTCTTTTCGAAGTGCATAGTGCATCTAGTGCATCTCTGCCAGCCAAGACACTTTTGGACTTGATGCTAGCGGAGCGCATGGATTTGATCGCCGCTTGACTGTTAACGAAAATGTTGATGTTAGAGTGTTGTGTGTCCGTGCTGAGGGCTATCTCAGCAGCCTTCCTTATGGCAAATATTTCCGCCTGGAAGATACTGCAGTGGTTCGGCAGTTTATATGGCTGCCTTGTATTAGGCTCTGCGCAATACACCGCCGCCTACCCCCGTAGGCATTTTGGAGCCGTCTGTAAATATGTTGACCGCCTGCTGTGCTTGTTCTATACCTTTGCACCAGTCATTTGGTCCCAGAAGAGTTCGTACTTTGGAATTGACTATCGTGCGAGGTACCATTTAGTGCGTGCTACTAAGTAGATCCTTTCCGATTGTACAATTTCCAAAATTTTGAATGTGCATGTTGCCTGCTGCCGTAAGGCGTTGTGCCGTTTTACAGTATAAGAAACTGCTCAGTTTACACTTGGCAACTTTGGTTACACCGAGAAAGTCCATAAACCTAACATCCTGCTTCTTCTACCAATTTACCAAATATAGATACACTTTACTTGACTTAAACGCCATTAAAAATGTGATTTTGTAAAACATTTTCTTACCAACTTCTTGCAGTAATCCGAAGATGACATTTCCTGCTTATTTAAAATGTCCATTTATGTTTCCTACATTTCAAATATGAAAAACTTTTAGGACATTTTTTCGTCATTTTTCATCGTTTTTAATTTTTAGAGATCTTTAAAATATTTGATTGTCATTTTTGGACGTTTTTAATTTTTACAGAATTTTTCGGTTTTTTATGTCATTTTAAAAAAAAAAATTTTTTGTATTAAAAAATGTCAAAATGCAAATTTTTAAACATATTTCTTTAACGCTAGAGTCCCTTCAATCAAAAACATTACCTCTCGACAAAGGAGTAGCTTTGTTTATAGACTTCGACGAAAAAAAAGCTCTGCGCGTGGTGAAACTGACGAAAGAGTATGTGAAAAAATGAAACCAGTCTTAGATAAAAACTCAGGATATGCTAGTAAATTTTTATTAATTTTTTATAAATTTGAATTTAGTAATGTTTTATTTTTAAGGCTACATTTTTTTTTTTATTTTTTATACAATTGTTTGCGTTTTTTAGGTAATTTTTGTTAGTTTTAAGGTTACGTTTGTATGTTTTTAGGTAATTTTCTGCAGTTCTTTGGTAATTTTTGTCATTTTTTAAAGTCATTTTTTGCAGTTTTTAGGTCATCAAAATCCGAGGCCTGCTTATAACCAAAGAAATTTTTAATTTGTAAACAATTACATGCGTTTTTGATTTTCAGTAAAAATTAAACATTTATTGTTAAATTCATATTCTTATTGAACTATGTTTAGTATTTTAATTAAACTAGTTTAATTGTTATTATTAATTTTCACTGGCCTCTTTCAAGTAATTACAAGTTCTTGGAAAAAATCCAATTATTTCTGATGCCTCGTTGACAAGAGATGCCTACAGTATCCAAAATTAATGAACTATTTTTGACTACATGCAGCAAGTTGAAAAATTTTAAGCAATAAATTTCTACAACTAGATAAATGATGACCACCCGCCCATGTTACAATGACAAAAACAATAACAACAAAACCCATAAACAACAACAACTACACCCAAAAACAACAAGGTGAATAGGCAATAATTTACACGCTTAGATTTATGCCAAATTGCGCCACAAATTATGTCGCTGGGGTGCTTTATTGTTGTCAGTCAAAAAAGGAAACAACAAAAATAAAATCAAAATTTTAAAGAAAGTGTTGGTGCTCGTAACTAACCAAGCGAGTCAGCGAATCAGCACAAACGTTCCAAATGATGAATGTGCCGTAGCGGTAAAACAATAACAACAAAAGCAACAGCAGAATAATCAGAGGGCTTAGATGCCATGATGCTGGCGCAAAATATAGTTGCCAAAAACCACTAAAATAGACATGGTATAAAACAAAATGCATGGATGTAAAATTGCATTGTCAGCCGGATGCAGTGCTGCACATGTTCCAAAAGCGCCTTGGCCTAGCCTGCATGGATCCTTCATTTCATGGCTGCACTAAAGTGGCCTTTACTGGTCGCGCAGATTGACTAAATTCGCGCAATTGTTCGCGACGCGTTGAATGATGGGCTGCGCTGTGGCATCATTGTTGTTGATGTTTGTGCTGGGGTGGTACACAGTCATAGCATAAGGTAGGACCACAGCCGAATGATCGCATTGTGATGTAGTGCATCCAAAATGCACTATAAAACACACACACAAAAAAAAAAGGAAGAAAACAAAACATCCTGCTTTGAAGGCTACTTAGCCGATTTTTCACGGTGGTTTGGAACTGTTTTGAGCTGATTGATTAATGTTGCTAATCGCCACACATAATGACTGTAAGCACTCTATATCAATATTTATAATTACAAGTATCGCCCGCGGTCGAAATTCGACCAAGTGTCTGTAAAGCAGTGAACAAATATGAACACTTACGGAGCATATGTTAAGAAACTGAAGCGTAAGTTTGAGAAAATTTACATAAACATAAAAGATGCATAGCGTAGATAACAGTACTCGTGTGCCATTTTTGTTGCGTTGAAGTTTGTTAATTTGTTCTAGTTCTATTATTATCCCAACAAACATCTCTTCCAAACATATCCTCCCCCTTTCAGGCAGCCTTTTGCAACCACTCAAAAAAAACTCAATAAATGAAAAAAAATATTTAATTTTATTTCATTTATTCAGTCTTATGGAGTTACAAAATACTTACAGACTACAAAATTATAACACAAATAATAAATAATTGTATAGTGCAATCATACATTAACATTGAGATCGGATCGAGCTGAAATTTTTAATATTTTCCTACAAATCGATTTTGAGCTGTATTATGTCCAGAAAGTTAGAAAAAATTATTTGAAAGTTGAACATTTGAAAGAGTTTTTAAATATACCCCTCTAGTTACTGACAGGGTACCCGGGTACCGTGATAACAAGGGCGACGAAATCTATTTTTTTTTTATTTATATCCAATTGAAAAAAAATTATTTTATTAATAGAAAACCACCTAAATAATATTTTTATAGCTTTAATTAAAAATGTAAATGGATAAAAAAACAAGAAAATCATAAATTGCATTGCACATCTATTGCATGCGTATTACATACCGATTTCTTACAAACTGAGCACACCTTTCGAGTCTTGCTTTATGCAAAGAAAGCATCTCCATTTTACTGTCAACCTTCCAGTAGTGTTTTGCTCTTCACTAGCTCCCAAATCAGAGGCTCCGAGTTAGCATGAGATTATCGAATGGCCAATTATGCTTTCAATTACATTTTTGGTTCTAAGTGCCAAGTAATTCGTGTTATTTCCGAACGTCTCAAAACTACTATTATCACCAACTGCCACACCAAATCCTGCAAAAATGTTCGTGGCCTATTTACTGAATTTGAAAATTACTATTTTTTCCATATAAATAATATATGTGGCTAGTGCTGCAACATCAACACTATTATAAAAAAATGCTTTTATAAAAAAGGCAGTGGCTCTTTTTCAGAATTTTCTATACACAAGTGTGCAATACTTTCAGAGCTATTTCAGTTGATTTTACTGATTATTTTATAGCAAATCTCCTTGGACATAGGTTAGATTAGGTTAGGTTAGGTAATGGTGGTTGAGCCGATAGACGACTCGTACACTTAGGCCAGTGCAGGCCCGTTGTGATACCACATGATCTCTTTAAAAGCTAGTAGAGATTTCCCTTCTCAAACCCGTTCGAGCGGATAATGAATTTAAGGATATGCTTGATTTCCAGGCATGAGACTTCGGCAAGTCCATTTAAAAATGGATGGCCCAGAGTTGCCATTCTCCTTTAAGCTAGAGCCGGACATTCGCAGAGGAGGTGCTGAACGTTTTCTACCTCCTCCTCACATCTGCAGCTTCTGCAGCTGATGCAACTCCCAACCGAAGAGCATGCGCTCCGATCAGGCAGTGACCCGTTAGGATTCCTACTATTTTTGACAGGTTTACCCTGCTTAACTCAAGCAGTGAGTTGGTGCGTTTTAAGTCGTAGGTAGGCCATGTTAGCTTAGTTATCCTACATGTATCAAGGCGTTCCCAGCGTTCTTGTGCAAGACCTAGGGATCTGTTCTTGCACTGGAGTTTATAGGAGGAAATGGGTATACCAATAAAGTCCTCATTTAAGAGGGTGTTAGAGGTCGTACCCTTCCTTGCCAATTCGTCGGCCAAATTGTTGCCCTCGATATCCCTGTGTCCGGGTACGCATATGAGGTGAATCCTGAGTAGCCTTACCATCTCGTTAAGAGATCTGCGGCACTCAGTGAGAGTTTTAGAGTTGTCGATATTTGAGTTCAGTGCCTTCAGTGCAGCTTGGCTATCTGAAAAGATGAAAATACTCTTTCCTTCAAGGTCTTTTTGACCTAGAATTTTAGCGGTTTCGTGAATAGCCATTATTTCCGCTTGATAAACATTACAATAGTTTGTAAGTCTAAAGGACGCTTCGATTTTGAGATCCTGGGAGTAGATACCTCCCCCTACTTGTTCTCGAAGTTTGGATCCATCTGTGAAGATTTTTATGGCGGAGGTTTTAAGGGGAATTTTGTTTGCCAAATCTAGCCGTGAAGGGATGAAAACTACGTAGTTTTTTTCAAGATTAAAGCACGGTACACAGTAGTCTGTTTTGTTGGGTGCAGACGAGTTCAGAATAATTGTGAGGCCGCAGTTGTTACCTATCCAATTACCAGATTCTCTAAGTCTCAGGGCCGCTGTGTTTGCACATTCCCTGGCAAAGATATCGAGAGGAGGAAGGTGAAGCATGACATTGAGGGCGCTAGTTGGTGTTGAGGACAGTGCCCCCGTAATACAAAGACCTGCGCTTCTTTGCACTTTGCAAACTTCTGAAGTACGGTTGCCCTATCAAGGGCCCTCCACCATACCAGTGAGCCATACATTTGTATGGGGCGAACAATTGCTGTATAAATCCAGCGTACTATTTGGGGGGAGAAACCCCATTTTTTACCTATAGCTTTCTTACAGGCAAATAGTGCTATGTTTGCCTTTTTAACACGTTCCTTAATGTAAACATTCCAGAATAGTTTCTTATCCAGAATAACTCCTAGGTATTTCCTGCTGTCGCTAAAGAGCAACCTCGTGCCGTTCAGACGAGTAGGTTCTAAGTTGCGGGTTTTATATTTCCTAGTGAAAAGAATGAGATCTGTTTTCTCGAGGTTTACACTTAAACCATACGAGGATACCCATCTCGAGAGAATTAAGAGTGCTCTCTCCATGAGCTGACAGAGAGTCTGGGGAAACTTTCCGCTAAAAATTATTGCAATATCGTCTGCATAAGCAACAACCTTATAGCCTTCCCCCTCCATAATACGCAACAGCTGATCAACCGTCACGGACCACAGAAGTGGAGACAAAACTCCTCCCTGCGGAGTGCCTCTGCTTATAAACCTGCGAGTAGAAGATCCCCCCCAGTTCTGAGTTCACCACCCTGCCCAAGAGCATCTGGTGTATGAAAGTCACGAGAAAATCCTCCACCCCCAGTTCCGACAAGGCCGAGGTGACTGCACATGGAAAGACATTATTGAATGCCCCTGCTATATCTAGAAAAGCAGCAAGCGCGTATTCTTTGTTCCCAAGTGATTTTTCGATGGTAGACAGAAGAGAGTGCAGAGCTGTCTCTGTAGATTTGCCTTTAATGTAGGCATGTTGAGATTTTAGAAGCCTGTCAAGTTACGGCGTAAGAAGAAGCCTAATAAGTCTCTCTAGAATTTTAACCAGAAAGGAAGAGAGGCTTATAGGTCTGAAGTCATTCGATTTAGTGTGAGAGGACTTACCCGCTTTCGGTATAAAGATAACTTTTGTCTCTCTCCAAGCTGTTGGAATATAGTTAAGGCGTAGGCAACCATAGTAGATTGTCTGAAGCCAGGGTACTATAGCATTGAAGCTATAGTGGAGTTGGGCTGGTAAAATGCAATCGGGACCTGGAGATTTATAAGGTTGGAATGAATAAATCGTCCATCTTAACTTCTCCTTGCTGGTCAGGTTCTCAATCTGTTGAGGCGTAAGGTCGCAGGGGGGTGTTTGAAAACTGGAAATGTCAGAGTAAACATTACCAGGAAAATGCGCATCCATGAGTATATCTAGGGTTTCGATGCATGAATCCGTCCAGGTGCCATCTTCCTTTTGAAGAAAGCTTGGTACTTTCGGGGATTTCGATAGTATTTTCCTGAGCCTTGACGCCTCGGAAGTACCCTCTTCTTCTGTGCAGAAGGAGGACCAAGAGACCCTCTTTGCTTTCGTGATTGCAGTTTTGTAAATGCCTAGCTTGGACTTATAGCTATTCCATGAGTCCTCACTATTGCTACGTCTTGCGTAGTTGAAGCCTCTACGACAGTCCTTTCTGCGAATTTCAATCTCCCGAGACCACCATACGGGTTTATGGGATTTTTTGAAAACTTTTTTCGGACATTCTCGGTTTAGCGCATCCGAGCATTTTTTGGTGAAGTCTAGAACCGGAAGATCCAAATCTTCTTTGTTAGTAACAAATGTCCTTGGACATATATAATTTGAATGTATCCACAACGCTTAGACCATATGTTCTAGCTGTAGGTCCTGTAGAAATCAATTTTTAAAAATTATGCGTCAAACGTTTGCGGCTCCTTGGAAAGTTATCAATCCAAGCGGTTCCGCCTTTTGTCAAATAATGATTCAACTGCTCTGCAAGTAATATGAGTAGATGTGTATATGCACAATTGTATAATCAAAGCCTGCAATTTTTGTTGGATATGCCAGAAACAGGCTTTTTGAAGATTTTTGAAAGAAAAGTCTAATTTAAACAGCTATAACTTTTTTCCGAACTGTTTTTTTTTTAATCCAAAAATTCAATTTTGTGTTTTTTGATTTTTATGAATTTTTTTTCGTAAAAACACTCAAACTCGAAATTTTCAAAACGGTATGGTTTCACCCATTTGAGCTACCTATAAATCACTTCTGATGGATCTGAAATTCTCACCTATTTGCATATTTTTAGGAAAATCGATTTAAAAAATAGACATTTTTGAAAATAAGGGCTTCCTTATTCACATTTCCCTGCATATGGAATTATAAAACGTTGGGCACCCGGGTACGCTGTCAGTAACGAAAGTTGCTTTTCTTTTAACAGTAACATAAAGGTTAACAGTATTTTTAAGGATAGTTTTTGATGTATTGACATCTAAATCATTATTAAAAGATAACTCATTAAAAAGTAGTAAAGCCCTGATCAAAGGCTCATTCAAAGCATAATTTACTTTACAAAGTTTTATGAAAAATGTTTTATAAATCTGAGTTGTCTGGATGGAATATTAAACAGAATTCGTTATTAAAGCGATTGATAGTCAATATTTCCAGAAACTAAATCGTAAAAAAATACAAGTGAGGCAATATTACGCCTTGACTCACGAGATTTGAGACCTAAAAGCATTAAACATGAATTCTAAGGTGGTAGTTGTTCATTAAAATTTAAGGAGCACAAAGCAATTCTTAAAAATGTTTTCTGAATTCTTTCCAATCTAACAGTGAGATTATCAAAATAAGGATTCCAAATATAGGAAGCATATTCCCACCTCGATCTAACAAAGGCATTAAATAGCATTTTCAAGGGTTGGGGATCAGAAAACTCAAAGCTATTTTTTCGAATGAATGCAAGCAAAAAATAAGCCATAGGAATAAGAAAGTTTATATGATCTAGTGGCGACCGTAGCCTAGTGGGTAGAGTGTAAGTCCCCTAAGCAAAAGAACCCCGGTAGCCCGGGTTCAATTCCAGCTCATACAGAAAAGTTTTTTCTATTGAATTAATTTTTCTGTTCGATCTTCACCTCTCTGCAGACAATGGCAAACCTCAGAGAGTAAAAATTGCCATGTAAAGCTTCTTGAAAACATAAGCCGTTCGGAGTCGGCATAAAACACGTAGGTCCAGTTCTCGGTCATTTGTGATCAAACATTTAATAACACGCACAACACAATTGATCAATAGAAGCTAGGTCAAAGTCCTCCAAGGGCTGAAATGGCCAGTTTATTATTATTATTATATGATCTACGAACGTAAATTTACAATTAAAAACAACACCAAGATCTCGATAAGAATTAATTGAATGGAGTTGAATAGTAGCTACATAAAATGAATTGAATAGAGTACGTTAAGTGAGCTTGGAGAAGGTCACATGAAAACACTTTTAAAAATTTAGAGCCAAATCATTTACTTCACTCCACTGCACAACCCTGTTTAAATCAGACTGCAGGTTAGAGACGTCGGTCATACAAGATATTTTTTTAAAAACTTTGAGATCATCTGCATAAAGTATAAATCATGAGTTTTTGTACCATCTCCTAGAATCAAGCAATTTTTTATCGAAAGTCATCAGATATGTTTTTTAGTTTTAAGAAAATATGCACTAATAACAAAAATTATTTTCTAATTATTAGGTTGAAATGTTTGATTCAATTAAAATTTGAACTGTTTGACAAATTCTTGAATCAAGCAAAATAAGTTCACAAAATAAGAAAGTTATTTCTCTCAGCGTACAGAAAGTTCACCGTTAATTTGATTCACTTTACTGCTTAAAGTTTTACTAAAACAGTTATGGCTATTATTTTAACCCACATAGAATCCCAAGCCAACACATTTTATGCGGTTAATTTTCTCAAATTTTATCTTTATAAATTTTCACTGCACCATACAATATTTTATATTCCTTACAATGTACATTGTACATATACTCATCCTTTTAAATGTTGATATCCCCTTTTTGTAGTTCTAAGATTTTTATTTGTAAGCACTTAATATTGCCGCATCAACCCTTCATATTCAGTGACGACTGCTGCCTCCTTCTGCTCGTCTTGGCAACGTTTGCGTTTATATAAATACTGCGCTGCATATAAAATAGCAGCATTAATTTAGTCAGCACGCCACACAGTGTGCTCAAATGTTAAAAACTGCTATCAAATAAACCCTTCATTTATGCTCATACACTCCTTCCAGCCCATATCTATTAATGCAAATCTACTAACTAAAGCACTTTTTGCGCTGATATCTAAAAATTTCCGTTGTATTATTACTTAAAAAATATTCACACATTTTCAAAACTGTAGAAATTCTTAGTGCAATTACTTTTTTCATATGACATTGTTACCTACGAATGAGGAAACAAACTATCAGAAATTGAAAGTTTTGGCTTTCAATGCATTGTCTCATTAAATAATTATCTATACTATTGTTAAGATTGCGGAGAAACGCTTTAGTTTTTCATAGAATTATTTTCTGAACTGAATTGTATTATTTTTTTTAAATTGTCAAATTTCTACAACATTTTTTTATGTAATCCAAATATTTTCATTTTAACATGTAGTTTTTATAATGAAGTGTAATTTCTTAACATTATTCCCTCCTTAAAACTTGAACTATAAAATTTAAAATGATTGTGTATATTCCACTAGTGCGACGATATCTAGCCAAACGATCAACATGAACAATTTTCGTTGATTTTATAAGATTTAAATACAAATTCTAAATGTTTGATAGTTTAAATCATACTTGATTTTAAATACAAATTCTAGTTGTTTAATAGTTTAAAATCGTTTATTGAGCTTTAGGTTAAAGTTAGAACAATTAATTGTTCTAACGAATCTTTCCACAGAGACAACAACAACGACAACGTTTTTTGTTTGTTTTCAATATGAAAAGGAAAAAAATCACTAGCTGATTTTATTGCAATTTCGGCTCTGCTAAAGGCTTCATCAGAAACCTTTGTGATACCCGTGCAAGCGCGCACTGCAGCACAGAGGCGATGAGATTTTAAGTGTCAATTTCTCAGTTTTTCTTCCATTTCATATTTTCACATTTGTTGTTGTATTTTTGTTTTACTTTAATCTTTATGCTTATGTGATTATTATGGAGTCCAACAGTCTGCTGGAAGTCTTCCACTAACAAAGCATGGTTACTGAAGTTGTTTTTAGATTTTTGCTGATATATTTTCAGCTTGTTTCGCTTTGGTCGTGCTCTACCATTTTATTAAAGTTTTTTCTAAATGACCTTGTTATTTATTATTATGTTTCTACAATTTTCATTTTTTAGCGAACATTTTTTTCTTATTCGGTATATAACGTCATTCATTTTATAGACTGTAGTAAAGGGTCCGCCAAATAACTTTTTTTTTTTGAGAATTCTATAAAAAAAACTACTGGATATTATCTCAAATTTCTTTTTTTGCTTGAAAGTAAAATCCTTCCGGTTAATAATGAAAAATAATTTCATTCAAATGGCTGCCTCGGCTGGCCATGCAGTAGCCTACACGATCGGTCCAATTTTTAAGCACATTATCGATTGTGTGCAGCTGTATTTCACCAATGGCTTCACGAATATTGTCCTTTAAAGCGTCAATTGTCTCTGGCTTGTCGGCGTAAAACTTATCTTTGAGGGCACCCCACAAATAATAGTCCAACGGTTTCAAATCGCAGCTCCGAGGTGGCCAAACAACATCAGCTCTGCGGCTGACAATGCGATCTTCAAAAACAGGGCGCAAAACATCGACTGTAGCTTCGGCTGTGTGGCACGTAGCGCCGTCCTGTTGAAACCAAATGTTGCCAATATCCTCCTCTTCAATTTTTGTGAACAAAAATTCGTACAACATGGCCCGATAATGATCGCCATTGACTGTAACGGCCACTCCTTGCTCATTTTCGAAGAAAAATGGCCCAATTATGCCTCTGGACCAAAATCCGCACCAAACAGTGACTCGTTTTGGGTGCAGTGGCTTTTCAATGTATGCGTGCGGGTTTTCTGTGCCCCAAATGCGACAGTTTTGCTTGTTTACATACCCGCCAAGATCAAAATGAGCTTCATCTGAAAAGATGATTTTTTTGGCGAAATCGGCATCTTCTGTAAGTCGATCGCAGGCCCACTTAGCGAAGCGAAAACGCATTGGATTGTCAGTTGGCTTCAACTCCTTAACCAATTGGACTTTGTATGGCGTCATACCAAGGTCTTTATGCAAAATTCGTCTCAATGATGTCTCCGAAATGTTCAATTGTTGAGAACGACGGTGAATTGATGTTGATGGCGCTTCACGCACACTTTCTGCCACAGCAGCAATATTCTAGGGTGTACGCCCTGCTTTTGGCTTTTCACGCTTTGGTTTATCGATGAGGATGCCAGTTTCTTTCACTTTTTTCTCAAGATAACGAACATACGGAGCTGACAGTGCTTCTCTTTTTCCAAAATCCGTACGCAATTTTCGCACACATTCTGCAATATTACCATGATTTTCAAAGTAATGTCGCAATATTTCCCAGCGTTGTTCAAGCGTATACACAACCATATTCGTTCAGCGGAAGGATAAAACTAATTATTTGTCAAATCACACTTGCGCTAAGTGTTACCATTCACAAAATAAGCACTAGTTGAAAAAAAAAACCTTAGATGGCGAACCCTGTATAAGGACCCTCTCTATAGCAGCACATTTTGGAGATATACCAAGAGTTATATGAGGATTATAGAGCCACCCCAAGTCATTTTCTTGGAAAGTATCAGAACTAGAACCAATATCATAATTTGCCTTCATTCGGTCACTCGTTTTACCAAATGCTATCGCCTGTGGCTGAAATTCGACCAACCTTCTGAAATTCCAATCTTATTTTTTCTAGTTCTGAGGCACGACCTTGCTTTAAGAAAATGTGCTGTACTAAAAAAATATCAAGTTTCAAATTATCGTAATAATTTTTATATAAAAATGATCGAAATTTTTTTTTAAAATATCTGCAAAAATATTATCCATAAAAACTTTCGTACACCGTTTTTTTCACAACCAGGGCTTTTCATATAAAAATACGTTGTACTGAGAAAAGCTATAGTTTTCAAGATATCGCCATAACTTTGATGTCAAAATAAAGGCAATTTTTCAGAATTTACTATTTTTAAGAAATTTTACCATCACAATATATATTCACACATGTAACATACAAAAATGCTTATTGTAGGGTATTCGTAAGAGATAGCGAAAAATGCTTTTTTACATTGTATTAATATCGAAAATTTTCTCTTACAGTATGTTCTTCTAGTTTTTTATAGTTTAGGTTTTACTTAATGTTAATGTTAATGTAAATGTTGTGTGGTGGAGATGCGTACTGCTACCTAAATTAGATCTATTGTACCTCCTTCTCAAAGCTCCGCTGGGTTTGCGGATTACAGAATTTCATCCAGCCCTATTTCTCTAATGAATTTGAGAATATTCTTAGGTTCAAGGGATAAAACCTGCTCTAGACTCAGCTCATAGTTCCCCAGTGCTAGTTTACGTCTGCGAGCCACGGCGTCGCAGTTTTTAAGTAGGTGTATTGGAGTCTCCTCTGCTTCTTCACAGAAACGGCAGTTACTATCGGTCTCTATGCCCATTTTCATCAGATGGTATTTGAGTTTACAGTGTCCTGTAAGGAACTCCGTTAGAATCCTTAGATTCGGTTTGCCTAAGCTTATGCACAATTTTGCTCTCCGAGTGTTAAAATCTCTGAGGAGCAATTTGGATTATCTTAGCTTTGGGAGGCTTTTCCAAAGGTTTGAACGTTTATGCCTCTCTTCCAAAGATAGTTAGCTATTTATTCAGATTTCTTTTGTTTGTAAATGGTATATTATGTTATATTATGCCTCTCTTCCCTTTTTAGTTCTTCTTTTATAGAATGTGTGCCCAATCCGCAGAATGGTTCTGGTCCTATAAATTTTGTGGCTGCACCTTGTCGCGCTAGACCATCGGCTTCTTAGTTTTACTTAAAAAATATTCTTTAAACGCTAATATTTCAGGTCAAAGATCGCAAATATATTCACTGAACTCCTTCTCCCTACTCTAATTTCTTTAAAAAAAATTATCAAAATCGGTTCAGAAACACGGAAGAACTAGTATGCTAGTATCGCCTTTGGTCGAAACTCGACCAACTTTCTGAAATTTCAATAGATTTTTATCATTCTGAGGCATTGGCCTTGTCTTTTGAAAATTTGCTGTACTAAGACAATCTTAAGTTTCAACACAAAAATACGTTGTACTGAGAAAAGCTATAAATACAGAAATATCGTCATAACTTTGATGTCAAAATAAAGGGAATTTTCCAAAATGTCTTACAAATAGTGTAAGAAATTTTACCATCACACTATATATTCACACATGTTACATAAAAAATGCTTATTGTAATGTATCCGTAAGAGATAGCAAAAATATTTAATGCACATTTTATCAATGTCTAAAAATCCCTCTTACATCATGTTTTTCATCTGTTATAGCTTAGCTTTTATTTATTAAATTATCTTTTAACACTCATATTTCAAGTCAAAGGTCACCAATCTAAAATGCAATCATACTGTGCAGCCAGACCTTTCATCTGATACCTCATTCACCGTTCTACCTCTTCCTAGACCTGAGATTCCCTACTAACCCTTACCGTTAATATTTCGGGTCAGAGGTCATAAATTTAAAATCTAACATGATTCGGAACATCTTTAGTGCAGTATTTTTCAAATTATATACGTTTCATTGCCCTTATTCTAAAATAAATATCAAAAAAGTGTACGACAACATTTGATGTTTGCGTATTAATATATAGGATAGTCCATGATTACCAAAATGCATTTGTTACCATTACGTGAAACCGGAAATGGACCAGCGATATCAAAAGCAATTCTCTCATGTGTTGCACCAACGACGTATTTCTTTAAACTTGCTTTATTCTTTTTCTTAGGACCCTTGGTTTACTCGCATCTATCACAACATTTAATTAAATTTTCAGTATCCCGTTTCGACTCTAACCAATAAAAATACTCCCGAATCCTTGCAAAGATTCTATTGATACCAAAATGACCAACCTGAGCTGCCTCAGTGCATTTCTTGTAAAACGTCATTTCTTAGATTCGAAGGAACAATTGTTTGAAGTTTAACTAATTTTCCATTCGAAGACTCCCAACGACACTTTAATACCTCGTTGCCAAGTATAACTAAATCCCACTGAACCCAATACGCTTTCGTTGCTCTACTTTAGCTTGAAATGTCTTTCTTAGTTGGTCGCTGACCGCTTTCTTTGCATTGAATTACTGCTGAAAAATTCAATCCACTATTGTTCTTTTCGAATTTTATCTGACCAACTATCCAAATTGGAAAAATTTATCCCTATAACAAGATCTTCTTATTTTACTTCAGCACTTAAACAATGCTTGCAATGTATACCGCATGGCCTCCGAGATAAAGCGTCAGTATTGGCATGATTTGGTCCTGGTCGATGATTCATTTCAAAATCGTAGCTTTGGAGTCTTTCGATCCACTTCGCTATTTGACCCTCCAGATTTTTTAATTGTAGTAACCAGCGTAATGCTACATAATCTGTTCGAATTTAAAACCACTGTCCATAGAGATACTTGCGCTTGATGGCTTCAACTATGGCAAGCAACTCTTTCCTCGTAACACAGTACATTTTTTCAGACTTGGAAAATTTACGGCTGTCAAAACCAACAACTCTTTAATCTCCGACAATAATCTGCAAAAGTACTGCACCAACTCCATTATTTGATGCATCAGTATCCAGCAGGAATGGTTAATTATCCTCAGGGAATGCAAGTACCGAAGAATTTATTAGATTATCCTCTTTAAGACTAACAAAAGCGTGTTGTTCAGCCTACTCCCAACACCAGCTGCTGGGTTGCGATGCCAATACATGGAAACAGGAAGCAATTTCGGTATGTGTAAAAATGAACGCAGCTCCTCTTTATTGTTTGATACCGGCCATTTTTTAATTCACTCTACCTTATCTGACTCAGCTCTTAAACTAGTTTTTGAAATAATGTGATCCAAGTATTTAAACTTATTTTGAAATATATGACATTTCTTTGGCGATAACTTTAGTCCAGCACCTTTAAGCCATTCAAAAACTTCAGTTAGTCTCTCTTTGTGTTCTTTAAAAGATTTTGCAAAAACAATAATGTCATCCAGGTAAACAAGGCAAGATTTCCAGTTTAAGCCTCGAAGCACATTTTCCATAAGCCTTTCAAAAGTTGCCACTGCGTTGCATAATCCAAATGGCATTACCGTGAATTGCCACAGTTCATTACCAACTCTAAAATCCATCTTGTCTTTTGATTTTTCATCCATTTCAACTTGCCAGTACCCACTTTTTAGATCTAAAGTAGAAAAGAGTATAGAGCCAGAAAGAGCATCAAGAGTATCATCAATCCTTGGCAGAGGGTAGCTGTCTTTTCTTGTCATTTCATTCAAACTTCTGTAATCGACACAAAATCTAGTAATTCCATCCTTTTTCTTAACAAGAACTACAGGAAAACACCAGGGGCTCTTTGACTCCTCTATGACTTTATCGCGTCTCATTGACTGAACAATGTCATCAGCTTCTGACTGTTTCATAAAAGGCAATCTGCATGGTGGCTTTCGTATTGGCCTTGTCCTGTATCTATTTCGTGCTTTACTACTTTAGTTCTTCCATAGTCATCATCAGAGTGTGAGAAAATATCTTGGTACTTGGTTATAAAATTAAAAACTTGTGACCTCTGAACATTTGTTAAGTCTTTGGAAAGGCTTTTCGTTCAGTTGTGCGCAACATTCGATGTACTTTGCAAAGAAGCTTCTTTATTTTCATAACATGATGTATTGAAGAAATCTGAGTTGCCTTAACCACCACAAGGCCTTTTTCTAACATTCAAAGGTGAGGTGAAAGATTAGCTACTTGTATACAAGCATTACCATCTTTAGAGACTCGAGTTAGAGTTGTAGCTAGTAAAACGTCTTCTGGAAGAGTTGTATCGCCAACTTCAACTAGTAAGGAATTTAAATTTGCGTGCTCAGTCTGAACCTTCAGAGGTTCATATAAAAGTGTACTCACGTATGTTCGGGACCGCAAATCCTTAGAACGGCAAGAGCTTTTTCAATAATTATTTTTATATTAGATAGCTACGGTACCCAGTTGGGATATAGGTTATTTAAATATTCTAATCATTATATAAATAAATATAAAATTAAAAGAGCATCACCATATAATTTCTTTATAATTATACTCAGCGAGAAAAAACTTTCTTTAACCTCTATTTGAGCAACATAAACGTGGTGTGAAACGCTGAAGAGGTGGGCAAAGCTAACACTTGCAGTTTCACTGATAATATTTTATGGGCATTGGACAATGGGCGTGGCATCTGCTATACAACCAAAATTTGCGATATCGGAAAAAAGCTTTGGAGTTATAGGGCACACATCATCAGAATTCAGTATTCGATCTCAATTTACAAATGCAGCTTCACTGATACCATTTTTAAGTCATTGGAAAAGGGGGCGTGGAACAGGGTTGGCCAGTAATGATTACTTTCATGTAATGATTAAAAAAAATTACTGATTACAATTAATCATACACAAATTTTTTACTTGATTACTTAAAATAAATCATTAATAACTTTAAAGTATTCAGTGATTTTTTTGAGAAATCAGTAATAATGCAACAGTAATCAGTGATTAATTTAAGTAATCAATCACTTTTCAGTAATGAATGAATTATTCTGATTAGGAAATTTATCAGTAATCAGGATTAAACATTCGTTGATTGCAGATTTCTTTAACTAATATATTGTTTTATATCCTTTTTTATATACAGTGTTGAGCAAAAGAATAGCAACAAAATAAGTGCGCTGCAACCATATCGTGTATATTTTTTAATTTTTTGGTTGTTCGAACACTTGATTAAGATATCCTTCACAGCACTGTTTGATGACGAGCCTTTGAGAACGATTAAACAAGTTACAGACCGGCAGAGAAACCTTTGCTTACAGCTAAGCATAAAAAACAAGGTGAGGTGTTACAATTTAAACAATTCTGTCTGAAACTGTGACAAAAAGTGGCAATTTATTGCTTTTTAGACTTAGTCTTGCAAAAGAGCACCTAAATTGAACCGTTAAAAAATCTAAAACCGTTTCTTAGCGATGAATCAAAGTTCAACTTGATTATTTCAGATGGGATGTGCACGGTACGGCGCCACCCAGGTACATGACTTGAAACCTGCAACTGCAAAATAAATTTTAAGCACGGAGGCGGTGGTATTATGGTCTGCACTTGTTTTTCCTGTAATGAAGTTGAGCCATTTCAAAAAATCGATGGAATTATGGATCGATTTGTATATAATGACATTTAAGAAAGCAAGATGCAACCACATTCAGAGTGGAATATGTCGCTTCAGTGAACGTTTCAGCCCGACAACGACCCGAAACACACTTCCAAGCTCATCAAAGATTACATTAGAGGCAATGGGATTCAAGTCCTTGATTGGCCGGTACAGTCACAATGACATGAATCCCATTGAAAATCTTTTTGGGATTTTGAAGGTAGAAGTTTCTGGTCAAAGGTTTTCCAATAAGACTGCCCTGAAAGTTAATTGGGAACATAAACCTAATACCAACATATCTAATTTAATAGAGTCGATGTCGTTCAGATGTGCAGCGGTTATGAAGAATAATGAATCTTACACCAAATATTAATTATGTTGCTTTTGTTTTGCTCTCAGACAAACTGAAGGAAATCACATTAATTTTAAATTTAAAAAAGAAAACACAACCAAATTTGAATATGATTTGTTTTTAATGTGATGTAATGTGACCAAAGCATATATTCATATGCTTTGGTTCCTATAATCATTTTTGTGTGTACCTAATATATAAAAAGATACACTATTTTGTAACAGCGTACTGATTTTGTTGTATTATTTTGCGCAACACTGTATGTCGTTCAACTGTAAAACTGAGACAAGTAAAATACAGAAAACGTTTCTGAGCACTATTGTTACCACTTTTTTAACAAAACCAATCTAACAAACATTAACATCAGTTATATCTGCTTCACTAATAGCTGCTGAAGAAAATATTGTATTTATGGTAAATATCAATTTTTTGTTTGACGATTTGTTTGACAATTTTTTGTTTGACGAGAAGTTATCTGTTATTACCGAAAGCTGGGTCTGATTACTGACTACTTGATTTATTAAAAAATCATGTAATCACCTTGCATGATTACTTTATTTTTTA
Organism: Dichetophora obliterata; assembly: GCA_963920525.1. Taxonomy (NCBI): domain Eukaryota; kingdom Metazoa; phylum Arthropoda; class Insecta; order Diptera; family Sciomyzidae; genus Dichetophora; species Dichetophora obliterata. Next base: position 160,728,571 of record OY986438.1, read on the forward strand.
TAATCTCATGTAATTACCTTACCACGATTACTTAATTGAAAGTATTTTTATTTGGTTTTCAATGTGATTTTTCTGAATATTTATAAAAATCAAGTAATCTGTGCAATCTGAATGCATGTAATCATAATCAGTAATCGTGGCCATCCCTGGCGTGGAACCTCCCATATAACCAAAATTTGCGTTATAAAATAACTTTGGAGTTATAAGTCGCACATCCTCAGAATCCAGAATTCGATCTCAATTTACAAATGCAGCTTTACTGATACCATTTGAAGCCTTTGTAAGAGGGGCGTGGCAACTGCTACACAACCGCAATTGGCAATATCGAATAGCTTTGGAGTTGCAGGTCGCGCAGTTTCGGAATTTGGTATTCGACCTCAATTTACACCTGCAGTTATACTGGTAACATTTTATATACTTGGACAAGGGGGCGTATCTTTTTTCAGCAACAATTTCAGCAGGCCAAATTTTTGGTGTAACTTTCCAACTATTAGTCACACATTAGTTTATTTTGCGTCATAAATATATACATGTGAGTGAGAATGAAAAGCATTTATTTTTAATTAAACATGATAATTCTTTCAAATTTTGAACGATATTACCATAATTATTTGTTTTGTGGCAGCAACGCACCGGGTTTCAGCTAGTATGTAATAAACGGTGTTATTACCTTTTTCGCTGGCATTTTAGAATTAATGATAAATTAAAATGACTAAGCCTTTGTTATTAAATATGTGAGTATAAAATTTTGTTTGATTCAAACATAAATATTAAGCATTTTACAAAAACACTTTACTGCAAAACTTCCCGTTAGAAAACACGATTGTAGCTACACAGACGAATAAAGTCAAACATTTGTCTTAACTATTAAAAAAAAGTACTTATGGATCTTAACAACACAAACCGGGTTTTATCACATCTCACTTACAGTTCAGAATTACAATATCATTAACGACAAATTTTTACTAGCGGGAAGTTATAAGCAAAATTATAGCGGGATTTTGTGTCCTCTTTATTGTAGTTAGAGCTGGGAGATAAACATTACATGTGTTATTGATTGCGGTAAGAATTACGATTATTTTAATCCCAATTTTAAAATTTTTTAAATTAGGATTGCGGCAAATCGTTCATCGAACCATCTTAGATTACGATTGCAACAATCGTAATATTGAAAAAGTCGAAATTACGATTACTGCAATCGCAATCTAAGTTCGTTCCATGAAGGATTACGTTAATTGTAATCTCGTGCTTTCTTTGATAAAGATTACAGCAATCGATTACAAGGATTACTTTTACTAACCATTACTGAAAATCACTGCTATTTACAATAAAATGTATTGCAATGAACTGAAGTTTACCATCAACAGAAACATTTCTGCCATCATTTAATATCTTCAATATTAACAAAATGCATATTTTTATAATGTAGCAAAGACCATTACTACAAGGACTACTGTAATGTAAGGATAACTGTAATCCATGTAAAGGAAAACACGAGATTACAATTACGTAATCCTTCTTCGAATAAATTTAGATTACGATTGCAGTAATCACAATTTAAATTTTTTCGAAATTATGATTGCTGTAATCGTAATCTAAGGATGTTTGATGAACGATTACTTTAATTATAATTGCATTTTTTTTAATATTACTGCAAGCGTAATTGTGTGGCAATCGAAAGCCTTATCGCCCAGCTATGATTTTAGTCAGGGTTGCCAACTTTTAAAAAGCCCAGGCCCGGAGCTTTTTTTATTTAATAATTTTTTTATGGTCTGCTTGCTATTAATTAAAAAATTAATTTTTTCTTTGGTTTTTTCATACATAGTCATATTTAACAATCATGTTTACAACAAATGTGACCCAACACAACTTGCATTTTCCCGTGAACTCGTTTTTTTTTTATCAGCAACCAATCTTTGTAGTAGGCTTGTGCTTGTGCTTTCCAGAGACGGAACGGACATGGAACGATTCTTTTGAAGAAAGGAACTAGTTCACGGAAACATGTCCGCAGAACTATCTAGTTCCTTTGCTTATTTGAATTGTATAGAATATTTGGACTGTCTGCTTGTTGAACTACATAGGGAATTCGAAGCATGTCCGCGGAACTATCTAGTTCCTTTGTTTATTTGAACTGCAGAACTATTTGAAGCATTTGAATGAAGTGCTTGTTGAACTGCTGAGAAAATGTGTAAAGGTCCATGTAGATTTTCAACACATCACTCTGACTAGTCTTAAATCAATTGAACAGAATTTTTTGCTTTTTATTTCAATATTTTTAACTTAAAGAAAAACATTTCTTTAGTTTATATAAAAAAAAGGAACTTCTATCATTTAGTAAATAATTTCATTTAGTAAATAAAGTTCACGAAGTAAATTTATAAAGTTGCTGAAAAGCGAGCAAAAATAATTTGCAAACAGTTCATCAGCTTTAAGCATATTCGCGGAACTATATAGTTCATCAGCTTTAAGCATGTTCGTGGAACTATATAGTTCCAGCAGTTCTATTTATAATAATGAAAGAAGCAAAAGCATGTTCAATGTCATTTCGTGATTGTTTTGTTTCATAGGTTAAAAGCAAAAATAAACAGCAATGCTGAACAATGCACACAACTGGAATGACGATATATCATTTTTTATTTTATCTATTATTTCTTTCACTCTCTTTTACATGCATAATTGGCTTACTTGTCGTCGCTCAAACAATTCGATTAAGTTATGTAAGTGCGAATGAGATGTCAGCTTATGTCGTCGCTCAAACAATTCGATTAAGTTATGTAAGTGCGAATGAGATGTAGCTCAATTAAAAAAATGTTATTGCAATCGGAACTGTTTAGACATGCTTAAATCGAACAGATGGAATGATTGGAACTATGTCCGAGAGTGAACATAGTTCCATGAACTATGCAGGTCCGGAACGACCCAACTCTACTTTGTAGCTTGGTATCGAGAGCCAATCGTTGTTAAAAGATGTTAAGTAATGTTTCCTCTTGCAACTAGATTCCATTATGCTGTTCTCTAAAATAGTTTTGTATCAGTTAATACACAAAACACAAGTTATTGACCGAACTTACATAAATTGAACTGCAAACATTAATTAAAAATTCAGCCGCAGACAAGGTTAATTTATAAGGTTGTGGCACTTGAGAGAAATGCACTGTTTTTCTCGCCTTTGCTCGAACTGTCATTGCGCTTTTCTTTGTTCTAAGCATTCATTTTCTTCATTTCTTTTCATCCATTCTGACAGTTCGACCGAGTTCGCTCTCAAGTGCCAGAACCTTATAAATGAGCCTTGGCCGCAGAACTCAAAAGAAAAAGAAAAACAGAAACGAGTTCGTCAAGTTACCAAAAGAAAAGTTACGACTGGTTACGACGTTCCTTCAAAAACGAGGTTCAAGAAATAGAAAGAACGTCAAAGTTAAGTTAGCGTTCATTAAGACAAATGGTTAAAACATTCACTAAAAAAAGGGTAAATCAACACTAATAAATAAGTTAAACAAATTTTTTTGTAAGAAAAACTTGATTTAAATATAGATTAGAGCGAAAGCCGGAGAAAATGTGCCACGCACGGAGCCTGGAGATCGGCCCTCAGGCCCGAAGTCTCCGGGCGAAAAGGTATGTGTTGGCAACCCTGATTTTAGTTGAGAGCCACAATCTACTGACCTGTCATGAATTTAGAATTTTTTAATTTATAGCACTCTCTCAAATACAGCGGACACACTGTGCACCACATTACAGGGTCAAACAATAGCCGACGCCGTCACAATCTGCATTGCACCATACGCCCCCATCTTGCAGTCTCAATCAAACTTTCTGGCTTAGCTCCTCTTGGCAACAAAGCCACCCACCAACAAACGCCATCCATCAATGAAAATCCTTTCACTCACTGACAAGCTTTTCTTGTGTATACATTATCGTTGTTCTTGTTATTTCCGGTTGTGAAACCTGCTTGCCTGCATTCATTCTGTTGTCCTTTGTAGACTTTCTGTTCCGCTTCTTTGCTGTGATAGTTTTTGTTTGTTTTTTTACGGTGTTAATTTTTAGAAAAGTTTTTAAAAATCTATATCAATCGTTAAAGCGTTGATGTTATTAAAGTTGTAACTACGTATAACATCGTTCCAAAAAATTTAAACTGTGGTTGGACCCAAGAAAAATGCCTATGTATTCTGGTAGTAGTAGTGGTGCTTATAATCACTATTATTGTTGTTAGTTTTTAAAGTTAAAATCGTTTACGTATTTTAATTGCAAAATAATGTGATGCGTTTTTGTTACTCATACGCATAACAAAATAATTTTTTATTAAAAATCTTTAATTTTTTTCGCGTAAAGGTCGCTGAAGACATAATTGAACGAATCCATTCTGACTCCACATTCATAACACACATTGTAACTAATGACGAGACATGAATTCACGAGTTTGATATGCAAACTAGTCAACAAGCTTCGGAATGGCGTCTTCCCACTGAGCCGAAACCGAAAAAAAACTACTTCAAAGTCACTCAAAGTCAAGGTAATGTTGACTGTTTTCTTTAATTACGCGGCTTTGAGCATTTTGAGTTCTTGTCAGAAGAACAAACGGTAAATAAAGAAAATTATCTGAGAATTGTGGCCAGATTGGTGGAAAGAAAACACATAAATTTTGCACAACGACAACGCTAGGCTGTAAGAAAAAGTGATTTTTTTAAAAATTTTTGTATCAACTTCCAGAAGCTGCTGCACCGACATTTTGGTATATTTGCCCTCTAAAAATGTCTTTATACACTTTATTAAGTGGACAGCTTTAGGCTTTAGATAATGTGGAACGATAGTCCAACATTTTTTAAAGTTATTTTAAGTTTCTGATCTTATTCATATTTAAAATAAATTACCCAAACGATTTATATGGGGAAAAATCAGTTTTGCTGGTAAATAGAATGTAGAGGCTTTATCTTTTAAGCAAAATGGTAAAAAAAACATGTTCCCTCAAATTTTGTCTGTTATGACATACCCACGGTGTGCAGCAAGCAACTTTTATTCAACCTGAAATGTCGACGCAATCTGAGTATGCAGATGTTTGAAGAACCATCTATAGATGCAGAATTTATTTTTGTTTTAAATACTATGAGTTCGTTTAAGGGGGTGAATGTATCCTTTGTAGTAAAAAAATCTGTTTTTTATATCATAAATAAGTAGTAAAACAATAAAAAAATATGTCCTTAAAAACGATATAACTTCAAATATTTGCAATTTAAGAAATGAAAAAATTCCATTTAGAAATGTATCCGGTAATCAATTGTTTGTTATTATAAATCCAAAAGAGCAAAAGAGTATAATTTAAAAAAAAACTATTAAGATAATATTATGAGATATTCAGGCACAAGCGTCAGACAAACGAAAAATATTACTAATTTCGATTAAATTCGATTTCACAAAATTGCGCTTCACATGTTACTGTAAAAGTTAATACTCAGAAAAATGTTAACAAAACTGATAATTTACACTTTGATGTTGTTTCAAACAAATAAAAAAATTCGACCCGTGGTATGGGCTGATGCATCTGAATTACTAGATGCGGTTTTAGAAGCTTGCAATTTCATAGGAAACTATGATGAAGGTAATGGCAGACGAAGGACTGGGCTTCTTTAAAATTTGTTTAACAATACTTCCAGAAAAATATTCTTCATCGTATCGAGGTGAAGATAAAAACTAAAAACCTTTTAATGAAAAGCTTTGCAATAAAGAGGGCAATGCCAACAAGGAAGCAAAGTTCACAAGTGTAAAACGGATAATAATGATGTGTAATGTCCCAAACATTACGAAATCATATAGTAATATTTCAACTTTGTTCGATTTAATAAAAACCAATGAAATATCCATCAGATTTACTGTCGGCTTTAAATTATTTTTAATTGTTAATGATCTACAAACAGCTACTGCTTCATATCCATGCCCATGATGTTTTGTTAGCTTAAAAAATTTAAAAAAACTGAATCAAATAGAACAATCTTTAAGACTTAGAACTTTTGGAGACTTGTGAAAGGAGTTCAATAAATTTTCTTCTCTTGGTTCAGACAAAAAAAGAGGTAAAGAGTGACATAGCACTAAAAATCTATCATTGATAAATAAAAGTGATGATATTTGCGTTATTCAAAAGTGTATTATTTCGGAATTACATGTAATGCAGGGATACGTCAATAACTTGTTTTGGGATTTCAATCCTCGGTAGACAAAAGTCACTGATTTGGCCAACAAAATTTAATTTAACACGGTTAAACTATCATTGCGAAACATTTGAAAACAATGCCTATCGTTCCCTTTTGAAAAACTCAGATAAGCTAAATGATCCTGACATATATCAAAACATTGGAAATTTACGATTAGTTCCATTAATTAATGCTCTCAAAGCTATGAACAAGATAGTTTACTGCTGCTTTTCTGCTCAAAAGGTTGATAATCTTTTAGAGTACATTGAATAATTTAAAAAAATGTTTGAAACTACAGAACTTTCCAAAACATTGAAAGCTAACGTAACACTGGAACACCTTATTCATTGTCTGCAGCACCTAAATGGAGATGGACCAATGAATTTTTATTAAAAAAAAAATTGGAATCGAAGAAAACTTAATTCAATGAATAAATATTAAACAAAGTTGTTGGAAGCAGTTGTTTTATTAATCTATAAATATTAAAGTCATTACACAATGAAAAAAATTAGTGTTACAGGTAATAAGGATAGCCAGATAGTTTTCTTCAAAAATTACACTTATTTGCTATTTTTGATTTATAATAACAGACGTTTTCTTACCGGATTTATTATAAGATTGAATGTTTTCATTGATTAAATTGCAAATATTTGAAGTTATATTTTTTTAAACTTTGATGACATATTTTTTAATTGTTATACTACCTATTTATGGTACAAAAAAATCGACTTTCTTACTATGAGAAAATGGATTCAACCCCCTAAAATGAACTCATAGGATTTTAAAAACAATGAATTCTAAATTTGTGGATGGTTTTTCAAACATCTGCATACTCAGATTGCGTCGACATTTCATGTTGAATAAAAGTTGGCTCCTTCACACCGTGTATCCAAATTTAATTTTCATCTTATTATTATTTTTACTTAGAATTATTTCATTCAAAATCAATATCTCTTAAAGTACTTCATTTTCATTATTGTTATTCGTCTTAAATTTTAGATAATGATAGTTGAAATGCACAATGAAGAACAAATTCATAGGGTTGTTATATGTTTTTGGATTAACTCTTTCCGGCGCGGTGGTATGAAAACTATACCACTTATCTAATTAATTTTCCTACATTCTGTGTGCAATGGTGTATTTGAAATACCACTTTTATATGTAGATTTAAGCTTATATTTAAAAAAAAGAAATATACCAAATGTTTGAAAGAGATAGATATATATATTTTGAACTAAACTTGAGTACCATCTGTCAAGTGTTGACAGTGTTTTCCATTATTTAGTAAATTTCTGCAAAACACGTGCGTTAGACTTCATACTTGTATAATTTTTGATCAATAAGATAGTGAATAACGTGCTTGAAAATAGTAACATCAAAAATAAATAAAAACTTTTGAAGTAGTGAAGGTTAAAGTTGATGGTATAAAAATAATACCACTGCGCATTATATCCATGGCTAAAAACAATAAACTCAAAGACAGTGATATTTCCTATATATTGGAAACAATCGAAGATGAAGTTGTTGTGGAAGAGATTCCATCAGACGCTGAGTCAATTATCGATGATGTTGAGGACCTCGATGATCAGAACCAAATCTAGGAACTTTTTGATAACATCCTTGCAGTCGACAATGAAGATAAACACTTTGATGAAGGTGAAAACCCGGGATGTAGTGGAGTTTCAAATTCGTGTGAACAATTTGATACCGACGACGATATTCCTACAATATATCTTATTTATTTAGCAGCCTCGTAGAAGTCACCCCACCAAATTGGAGTAAGCAAAATTCAATAGAGATACCAATTGCATTTACTGGCATGAAACATGGACCTACAGAAGTTGTGGAAAACGTGGCATCCCATGAAAATTTTAATATTTTTAGTAAAATTATAACAAAAGAAATTATTGAACATATTGTATTTCAAACGAACCTGTATGCTCAACAATCTGGCAAACGCTACACTCGAACAAATGCCTTAGAAATACAAGCTTTTATTGGAATTAACTTTCTAATGGGAATAAAACCCCAGCCCAGTTACAGAGACTATTGGTCATCTCGTCCGGAATTAAATGACGGCTATATATCGAAAATAATGCATATAAGAAGATTTGATTGGATTTTATCTAATATACATTTGAATGATTCTACCCTAATGCCTAAAAAAGGATCACCTAAGTTCAACAAGCTGTATAAAGTTCAACCGTTTCTGGATATGTTGCTAGAGAGATTTAAATTGTGTTTTAATCCGGGTGAATATCTAGCGGTAGATGAATCCATGATTAGATTCAAAGGTAGGTTCCAAGACATATATATTTATGGATTTATTTTGTTTACGAGTTTACTGTTTTATAGGTCGTTCAACTCTAATTCAGTATATGCCAAAAAAACCAATAAAAAGAGGGTTCAAAACTTGGATGTTATGCGATAGCAGCGGTTACGTTCAACGTTTTGAAATTAATACAGGCAAAAAAGGTGAACTAGTGGAAAAAAGGCTTAGCGAACGTGTTGTTCTCGATCTACTATCAGATTTTGGTGGGAAAAATCATAAGGTATATTTTGATAATTTCTTCACTTCCTACAACCTCATCCTGGAATTGAAAAAAAAGTTAATAAATGGTTGCGGGACAGTGCGAAGTAATCGAAAATATCTCCCGACCGATATTAAGCCTGACAAGCAATTAAGCGATACGGGGTGTGCTCTTTATGAAATGGATTGACAAACGAGCGGTCACAGCTTTGTCCAGTTTCCATGATCCAAATGAACTTGTCAAGGTAATGCAACGTCAACGTGATGGTGCAGTGGTGGAAATTAATAAACCAGGTATTATACATGATTATAATATGCATATGAACAACGTCGACAAGTTAGATCAACTAAAGAAATATTATGAGTTGAATAGAAAGAGCCGCAAATGGTGGCATCGAATTTTTTTTCATTTTCTCGATGTGGCAGTCGTCAATGCTTATATAATTGTCAAAAGTGCTGGGTATAAGTTACCACTAAAACATTTTAAGCTGGATATAATTTCAAGTCTGTGTCACTCAGGTTCATGTTCATCCGTAACTTCTGCAAGGCCAAATAAAAAAAACACTATTCGACTAAAAAACAATAAACCTTTTGTAGATGCAAGCATACGAGCCTCGTCGTCCCACCAACCAGTAAGAACCACACTACGAAGATGTGCACACTGCAGCAAGACGGGACACCAGAGAAGAACTCAGTGGATGTGCTCTACTTGCCATGTTCCACTTTGTTTAAGTAAAACGAAATCCTGTTTAAATGAATTCCATAAATAAAACTATCACATAAGCGCGGTGGTATAAAAATCATACCACATCCTTGCGCGAAATCCTGTAAGGAAATATTTTTTTTTTTTACATTTTTTTCAATAAATCACTTCTATAAATAAAAGCAAATAAAAATTTTCTTTAATTTTTGACGATTTTATATAGTGCGCCGGAAAGAGTTAAAAAAAACAAGTAGTTTTTTTGTATTTTATTTTTTATTTTTGAATCATTTTGGGCATCCACCAAATAATAATCCGATGAAAACGAAATTTGGATATGTCATAACAGACGAAATTTGAGGGAACACGTGGTTTTTTAAACCATTTTGCTTAAAAGATAGTGACTCTAAATTCCAATTACCAGCAAAACTTATTTTTCCCCACACAAATCGTAAGGGAAAATTAGAAAATGAATTCGCGACCTATAAACCTTTATGAATTGAGATGCGCTTCACAGAGTTTGTTTCTAAGGTCAAGTGGAAGTATTAAAGCCGCAGACATCTGTCAAAATTAAAAAAAAAATATATTTTTGGGGCACCCTAATCATTATACACGGCAAATCGAAATGTTTGTATTTTCCTAATACTGATATTAAAAGAGAAAATACTAGAATTTTTTAAATTCTAGAATTATTGGCATTCAAAATTCTAATTCCATGATCATTTCGAGATTATAAAAACTGAATTGACCAGAAAAATCAGTGAATATTTTTATATATATGCAATTTTTTTTGATTATGTTATAAATTTAGCCGGTGAGGATATGGAATAATTGAAAACATATTATATAAAAATAGTTCAATGTTCATAAAATTTTCATAAAATTAATAAGAACAAAAAATAACCTCAATAAACTCAAAAAATGGCTCTAAAGACACCTAAGCTTGGTGTTCACTATGTCATTTTCAGTGGTCAGTTGTTGTCAATCAAATTGAAAATGACAACATGTTGACATTTTTTTCTATATTTGGAAATCTTGGAAAATTAAGAACAAATAAATTGGATGAAGAACAAATAAAGGGAGCTATGCAGAAAATGTTCTAGAGTTTTATTAAGGCGATATTCAGTTGATAAAATTTTGTGTAGTCATAAAAGTGACATAGTGAAAACCAAGCACAAGAAACCTTTAATTTCGCTTATAACAGCATTGTGACTTTTATTAAAAGTTCACATTTTTAATAATCGCTATCCTAAGAATTTTTTGTAATGTAGAAGATGAAGTAGTTTTTCAGTCGATTTGATACAAAAGGTTGTGTTTTTGAGAATTTTTTTTGGGTTTATTTAATTTTCTTTGGAACTAATTTCATTGGGTGCTATTGCATTTGGGCTGATTTCAATTGGGGCCTATTTCGTGGTGCCCCAGAAAACTCTTTCATATCGCTGCGACCCATAAATCCGAATCGCGTCTTTTTATCTTCACGAATGGGAAAATCGTACGCCAAATGGCTGATATTATTCACAAGTAGAATTAAGTCATGTAGTTAGTTGTTGCTTGGCATCTTATTTTCTTCGGTAAGTTACAATTCTGTAACACGGCTGTATGTTGGGTTAAAGTGTTATCACTATCAAATTGCAATATTAAGTAAATTTTATATTAAGTAATAAAGAGTGACTTAAATTAGATTGTTGAACAGAAACTACTTTATAGACTCTTCAAATAAGTACATCGAAGGGTTTTTATTCAAATTTATCCTTACGCCAATGATTAGATCCCTAAAAATATTCAACCCATCCGATATTCAGGGGGAAATCTCTAGTCTGTGTTTATAAAGACACTGATTATAAAATATCAAGTTGTGTATTTCATTGTATCTTTATCTCAGATTTATTAATATATACTTGTATATTATATAAATTGAATAAAGATATAATTAATACGATATAAAATCATTGATAAGACACACTTGCCAAACTTGAAGGACATAACATTAATACAAAGAGCTCAAGTGCATTTAATCAACATGCCTTGCTTAGGACATAAATTTAAAGTTGGCACTATCTCGATCTCATAGCGTGGCCTAAACAGAAAAGAATTTACCAAAATTAAAAATTCCACGTGAGCTGTTCATCATCATCACGTGAAGCTTAAAGTCAGTTCAGAAAGAAAACTCTTAAAAAAAAGAAATAAAACCATACGAAACCAACAAATGCTCCTAAAATAACTGGACAGGAGTTTTGTCACATTTTCCTTGAACATATAAAAGGACATTTTTTTTTGTTGGCCAACGGCTCTGTAAACGAACGCAATTTGTTCATCGTGTTGTCGTAAATTTTTTCCGGGTCATGCTCACAATTCCAGCGAACACGACCGGTTTTCATGAACATGAAGGCATAAAACTTTCGTACTCCAAAAATGCAAGGATGTGCAAGGATATTCATTTGGCTACAACGCCGATTGCTATCATCGAGGCGACAACAAAAACCAGTACAGCGTGATGTTTATGGTGTGTATGGCGTTGAGTACCTCTGAGTGAGTACGTGTGTGTGTGTGTGTGTGTGCGAAAGCAGGATTTTTTGTTTTGTATAGTGATCTACAAGAATTCGGCGACAGTTTTTATCATCGCTTCATTTTGTGAAATGCTTCCTTTGGACTTGACTTGACTTTATTAGATTTTCGAAGGAGGATATAATTCAGCGCTTAAGTGGATTTTGACACTTGTCTTCCTGGGGCTTGTTTCCTTTTGGTTGTTGCTGTTGTTGTTTTTGTCGTTATGTCAACGCCAAGTGTTGGGTGGTACGAGCTGTTTTCATTAGTTTTTATATTGCAGGACATTCTGTTAACTACCAACAAAAAGTCATTCGAAATTTATGAACATAGACACAGACTCTTGCAGAGTTTTTCTGCTCATCCTTAGAAATTGTCATCGTAACAATTGTAGCTGTCAAAATTAACTACTAGAATAGTTAAATGAAATATGTAATGAAAATGCAAAACAAAAAGAAATATTTTGAATATGTAAAAGGATATAATTTTTATACTAATTAATCAGAAATTTCCGTCACACGGAGGTGCCTTAAAATAAATCTTATTTCAAGCTAATGGTTAAAAAAAGATGAAATTTTTTCTCTCACACACACGTAGTTAGAAATATTGTATTTTTAAATTTATATAAATATTGTACATTTAATGCGCAAATTGTTAATATAAATAAAGTAAATTGTAAACTTAACAATTTTTCCCTCTTATTATGCTTCCAAGAAGTTTTATTAATGCATGCAATGCAGGTTTTCTTCTCATAGTAATAAGAATTTTAACAAATACGTAAGAAATATAAAGCTTCCAAACATATTTTTATATAGCTTTTATCAAATTATGAATTAAGCAATAAAAGGAAAAATTTCTAAAATACTAGAAATATATTATAATAGAGCAACAAAAAGGGAAAATCAAATACTAGCAAGTAAATGCCTTTTCATCAACTTGTTTTCGAGAAGCATTTCTTCATTTTGCTGAATATATCTAAAGAACATTGTGATATTTTAAAACCAGAATCATATTAAATTGCAAAAGCGAATAAAATTTCTTTGTAACATTATTTTGCATATCGTTAAGCTTAACAATTTCTATGACAATCTTTAGCAGTTAATAATATAAAGCCTTTTATGTTGGCACGGTAAATACAATTATTTCGATTCCAAAGGATATTCTAAAAATGTTCTAACAAAAAACGATACTAAAAACTTGGCAAAAAATTCGACTCTCAGTTGCATGTTTAAAGAGTTATGATTTTTGTACTTTTACAAATGTTTTTTTTATGAGTCGTTCATTTGCACAGATCGTTTTTAAATAAATGTTGTGATTTTATTTAAACACTTGCAGAACTTTTAATTTTAATATGGCGCAAAACAATTATTAAAACAGTTAAATTTCTTTAAAAGAACAGTGCTCTTGATATTTAAATTAGAATAAATGAGAAAAACAATATATATATATATAATTAAAAAAGAAATGTAAGCCAACTTAAACGATATCTGCTATCTATCTTCAACTTCGAATAAAATACAACGAAAAAAATCCACTTAAAATATTATTGTAATCAAAAATTAACAAATTTTTATCACTACTCTTTTTCGGTACTTACAACTGCATGATAAAGTTTTTCTCTAAAAATAAAATCGATGAAAAAATTATATTATCTGAAATTAAAGTCGAACAATAAAAAATAAATCTAAAAAAAATAACATACATCGAAAACTATTTTAAACCTAGATTTTGTTCCATATTCTTATATAGTACACATTAACATTTAAAGATGCCAGAAATAAAACAATTTAACAAAATTATTTTAAACTTAAAGCTGAGTTTTATTCAATTCTATGCAAATATTTTGAAGGAAATAACTTAATGGTAAGTTTAATAGAGACACATTGCATAAGTCATTTTATGAATTTTTTCAATCGGATTTTCATACTTTTCCAATAATTAAGAGCTTCCAATAATCAGCTGTATTGATAACGGTGGTTAGACCGTCAGTCAGCGAGTTGAAGATGTTATTGTTTTTATAATTAAATTTATCTATATGTCAATTTTAGTAGGTAAAACACAAATTTTAAATTAGTAATGTATTTTTCTATTATATATAACGAGTTGCCAATAGATTTTTCATAAAACTGTAGTTCGTATCTCATTTTTAGTTAGTAAATTTTGTGGTGGACCCATGTGCACCACGACCCATAGGATCTAGTATGCATGCCTTTGATTAATTCTCAAAACTTAGGCTTTTTACAAATTTTAGCACTGTTTCTGGCTTTATGACATTTTTTATGAAAGCATAAATGCCTCTCCAAAGTGAGGAAGTCTAATGGCGTTTTCGTTTCTCGAAAAAATGTTGCATTTATTTTGCCCTCTTTCTGCCATCTCTGAGAATTCTGAATGTTTTCTACTTTTGAGGTAAACATTTTCGAGAAAAGAACACGACTCAATTGTGACACTGGTCAATATTTTTTTCTCAGGAGGGCAAAATGCGCAAAAAAATGTATCACTTTTTCGAGAATCGAAAATGCCATAAGAATGCAAATTGCCGGACATTCACATAGAATGATCTCATTAGTTTCTTCCTCCTCCTCGTATGGGTAGGTTAGGTTAGGCTAAGGTGGTGGCCGGTCAAAGACCGTCCCACATAGATAAGATATTTTGTCCTTTGTGATACCACAGGGGATCAATTCCTCCTTGTTCTCCTAAGCACTGCCGTGGAACCAAACTGTACTATGAATAAAAAGCAGTAGAAACCTCACTTCTACCTCCTCAAGATCGCTGAAATAATCAAAAAAGAGGCTACCTGGATGCTTATGCCTTCCGCAAATAAAGCAGGGCAACTCCTGCAAAAGTCATTCGCGTAAACCCCCATTCTTAAGGCATGCTTACCTACAAGACAGTGCCTTGTTATAACGCCTATCAGAATGCATAGATCTTTCCTCGCCATTTAAGTAAGCTCCACCGTTCGTTTTTCAGTAAAACAAGGCCACTTCTGTCCAGCAGTGTTAGAGGTGGTGCTATGCTTCCACCAAAAATTCGCCATTTCTGTGGCATGTTGTCTTAGAGCCAGCTTTCACGACGCAAGTGGCATGCCTAAGAGCCCGAACAGAATCAAAAGTCGTTACTACCGGTCTCTCTGGTCGCCAGACACACAGAACCTCCAGAATGAAAGCGATTGCGACTGACGATGCAGGGTTGCTTTTATATAGCATAGTTTTGTTAGCAGGCATGTTTTTGTTGTTGTGTAAGTGAAACAGAAACAAAAAAGAATCGTGAGAACATAGCAAAACTATGAAATTGTCTTTGCAAACATACCCAAGTGTTTGCAAGATATGGCAGCACTAATTGCACTCAGAGAGGAAATCGTCGGTCGTCAGAGAAAAAATAAAATAGATTCTGTTTAATTTTACTCCAGCGATAAGTCGCTACGACTCTTGCTCAGCGATTTAATTTTGGATGGCTTTGTTAACTTGCGTGTGTTCTGTTGTGTGTTCGACATCACGAGTCGTTACGACTTTTGGTTCTGTTCGGGCTGTACTGCTTCCATGTCAGACAGCAGCGTTACCGTTGTACCTTCTCTAGCGATATTATCCGCTCTAAAATTTCCAGGAATGTCTCTGCCCTGGTACCCAGATCAGATGAATGTCAAACTTTTTGGAAATCTCATTAAGAGACGAGCGACAATTTTTTTTTTAAACAAAGTTTGGTCTTTTACCTGAAAGGAACCCAGTGGGCATTTGCGAGTGCTACGCAAAAAAAGTCATGCTAGCACTGCTATTATTGGCGTCAATGCACCTTCCATGATCACTGCATTAATGAGTACTTCTGTAAGGCCTACCTTTTGAAGGTTCTTATTCTTTTCGTATTATATTATATGAAATAATTTACAAAAAAATTCCAAAAAAATTTTTAAATGCACAGAACAGTTTGTAAAAAAATGTAGATTTAAAAAAAAACAAAAAATATTTATTTTTTTGTCCGAGTTGGGTCTCGAACCCGGGCTCCCGAAAACTAACATATTATATTATATGAAAATATTTATATGGAAAAACTCAGTCTTTTCTTATATTTTTTTATGAAGAAAATTTATAAAAAAAATTTAAAAAAAAAATTTTAAATACACAGAACAGTTTGTAAAAAAAATTAGAACCACAAAAAACCACAAAAAAAATATTTTTTTTTTGTTCGACTTGGATCTCGAACCCGGGCTCCCGAAAGCGTAGTTTCATTTGTATTGATGCAAAATAAGCAAGTGAGTCTTAACAACCACGGTAGACAAGTGGGTACGATGTCGGACCGCCGACTGTGAAGACCATGGTTCAAATCTGAAATTGTTAGTCGTTTTTTATTTGAAGTTGATATTTTTATTGCTTTTCCTTCCAACGTGACTTCTCGAAAGAGTGCTTCAGGCAGGCAGTGTGACCGGAAGATTTTTGAAAAAATATGCTTTTTGTTAAAAAGAAATATGCTAAATATTCACTTTCAATTTTTATATTCCACAAAAATATTCCACTTTCAATTTCAAAGATATATATCTAAATAAGTCTAAATATGCATATAAAAAAAAACACAGAAGCAAGTTTAAAAACATTTATTTATTTGATTACTATCGCACTTAAATTTATTTTCTTCTCCTATAAAAAATTATAAACATTGTTATGGTTTTTTGAATTTTAAGTAACGATATACAATATACAAAACTAAAATTTAGGCATAGTTAGCAATATTGCTTTTATTTCCGGACTTAAAAATGGGGGTTATAGAGGCAATTTTCCGGAACGTAATGAAATAACCTTCAGATAGGGACTTATTAAAGATGTCACAAAGTGGGACCGCTAAAGCATGTGAACATTTTAAGAATATTATTGTGGCAAAACCATCAATATCATCCTTACATGATTCTTTCATACTCTGGATGGCCTCAAGTACATCGTTAACGGAAACAGAAAAAGTACCTATATCTGTAAAAGCATCAACAGATTCCACGGCATTTCCAATATAATTATTATTGTCAACGACAAAGTTTGACTTGAAAAAATCGGCAAACATATTTAAAGTGTCTGGTAAGTTAGTTAAACACTGATCATTAAAAAACACTGAAGAAGGAATTTGCGATCTCCCTCTTTTGGACTGTATAAAATTCCAAAAAGATTTAGGATTTTTTTTAATATTTGTTTCAAATTGCAAGATGTATTGTTTATATAAAAATGTATTAAGGAAATTAAATTCACGCATGAAATGTAGATATTTTTCCTTATATGTTGGCTCATTGGTAGCCCTGAACAATTTCAAAAACTTATTTCTTTGGTTTTTCAACTTTTTAAGACCCCTTGTATACCATGGAAGTTTGTGACTAGTTTTTTTTTCTACGCGGAATGTGCGAATTGCACGTAGTCAAAACCTCAGATTTAAAAATACTAAAGCATGATTCGGCATTATAACCATCTAATAGTACGCACCAGTTTAGATTAAGGAACTATGAGCAAACAAAACACAAAATGGTCACGAAATTATCTTAAGGTATTATAAGGTCGCGAAATGGTCACGAAATGGTCACGAAAGAAACATTAAAATTTTTACTAATTAAAGAACTTTATATATTAGTTCATTTACCATGATGATCAAATTTTCGGCACTGTTTCACAAATGGTTTTTCTTTTTCGTAAATGTTTGCTTAGTAAATGTTTCGTAAATTTTTTTGTTTTAGTAAAAATTGAATTAATTTTCTAAAGATAATGAAAAATGGTTAAGGCATGGAAAGAAAAACATATCAAATTCATTTTTTTATTACTAAATTATGTAATTACTTAAATACCTAATTACTTAATTACCAAATTTAATCATTATGTAAAATATGTCACGGTCGAATCGACTCAGATAATGATTATAAAAACAAAAAGTAGAAGAAATCAAATGAAATACATTATAAGCTAACATTATTATAACAATATTGTATAAGATTCTAAAATTCGTCGCACATTGTGACATATTTCGCTGAATTTTGACTTTCTATATATGGCAACAAAAAATAATTCCATTTTTGTCCCGTTCGAATTGTTTTTTTTTCGTGTATTTTGGAACCAGGATTTGCCTGATATATACTTTGGCACAAATTATAGTGTTACTAAGTAAAATAAAAAAAAGAAATAAAAATATGTTTCCTTTGCCTTATTTTTTCACTTTAAATGTGTGCGACGGTTGCAACTGAAATGCCCATATATAATTTATTTTCTATAATGAAATATTTTGTTCGCCATAAACAAGTACACATTGCTAACTGTAACAAGTGTTGGTTGATAGAAATAATCTTTATTCTCAGAACATCGTTTGTAAGCTTAATTTTCAGTTACTTTCGGCTACCTTCAGTTGCTAAAACTGCATGCAAATTGATACAATCTAATCGTATCTTCTCCTGTTCCAAATTGCGCCATTGTATTATAAATGTGTATCAAAATATTTCTCTGTTCATAAACTCAATTTTTTTAAATCGTTGATAAGTACATATAAAACTTAAAAAAATAAATTACATGGTCAATTACTTCATATTGCAATTATGAGCTTGAAATATGTACAGGTTTCGTGATGCTCTTCATGAATTTTTTATCAATATATCCTCAATATCGATTTTAAGGACGTATTTTATCATTCTTTCCCACAATCAATTTAATATAAGTAGGCGTGGCTCTCTTTATTGAGGAAGAAGTCGGAAGAAGTTTCACATTTGTTTCTTATTTTTGTGCGAACAAGATTTTGCATTCCAAAATAATCTTCTACTGTATAATGGCTTACAGTTGCCATATATCTTTAAGAATTCAAAGCAAAAACTTGATTTCTTTGCTTGAGTTAGAGACCATTATCGAACGTAAAAGTATATATGAACGTAAGTTAAGTGGTAACGCATTACAGTTCAACCTAAAGTGGTGTTGGTTGAACTTGCGTTGCGTTTTCAAGCGCCAATGTTCTAAGAGCGTTACCGAAACTGAACGCTGCGTGAACTTCAACAATCATTGCATTTGTTCTTGTTTTTCTTTTCGTTCTCTTTGCCGTAGCCAACTTCGCTACAGAACACATTGTCAAAATTGGAATGTTGAATCGAGTAGCGTATTTCGGTAGGCTTCAAACAAAATGTATGTGCATGAACTAATTTTTACAGAGAAATGACGCTGACGCCCCAATTTAGGTTGGACTGTTATACATATAAATATTCGTTCATTCCAAACATTCATTCTATTTATCCTTAACATCGTTTCAAAGCAATGACTACTTGGCGTTACCACCCACACTTCAATTTCTCCTAACTAAGCCTTGTTCAACTGTCGACCGGTTTTCGAGCTACGTTGCGTGCAGCAATATTTAGCACAAAAAACAACAACAAGAACAATTTCCATTGCTACTGGCTATGAAAGTAACTTCAGCAGAAACTGACAAAAAATGCATACGTCTGTCTGGACACCCTTTCTTTCTACCGATGCAGCTATCGTCAGGTATCCGTCCAACAGCCGCGATTGTCAGCGCATGTCGAGGAGGTGCAACTGATTATAATTACAACTGCTGGCAGACAGGCAGGTAAGTGCCAACAACGTCAAGTGTATCAACGTCAGCAGCAACATGAGGAGCGTGCAACAGCCGCCGGATCACCTTCTTCCGCTTTTCATTTAGCTTCGCAGTCGATACAAAAACACATAAAAACAATGAGTTGCTCCACTTCTACGCAGCGTTGAAATTCGTTTGCGGCAACGTGTTGCATGCGTGAGCAAAACATGTTTTACCACCAATAACAACAACAACTAGTTGTTGAGCGTCTTGCACTCGAAGGATGCGGTATTAAAGATGGCCGCAAGAATTTTTCAGCGTCCCCAGGCTGCAGCATTTTTACTTATTTTATGTCTGCTGCATTTGGCCAAGCATTGCAATTTTTAGAAGTCAATGAAAAAACCACAGAGCAACAACAACAGCAAGACTGGCCCAGCTTGACGCGCGGGCGTTTTCAAGCTGTTGATGGAATGCCAGCAACTGGACGAAGAACAGAAGTGATCTTGTGACGTTAGCAGCAGGAGCAGCAGCACCAGTAAGAAGCAGAGGACAGCCAGAACAACAACTGCTCATTGTCGTAATGATGATTGCAGCTTAATTACGATGCAGCTGAACATGTTGCCACCAGGAGCCAAAAAGCAGCACAGGTGGTGCAGCAAGGAGAGCCAGTGTGGAGTAGCCACCCGCTGCCTGCACGCATGCGTTGAATATTCAAATGATTGCCTTTGCAACAACAATAAATACAACCCAGAAGAAGATGTGGACAGTACATTTTGCCGCCACATGCAGGCAGCCCCTTGCAGCCGTTTGCGATCGACAGCAGACAGTCAGCGCCCCCTCCCCCCTTTTTTTTACCTCATGAACAACAAAGGCTATGTTTTTAGTTGAATAACAATAACGTTGCCTCAGAACATGCAATCATCAGGCAAAAGTCGTAGCAGCAACCGTAGCAACAGCATCAACCTTCGTGGGTAGACTTTGTCGAGGCGGCGGCAAGCAGACGGAAGCCAGGAGTTGGAGAAAATTGTTGGCCATCACATGCAATCACTTTTTTATGCTTCAGCAATTTTATGAATGAATCTCAATTTCTCAGAGATCTCAGACAGACGCAGTTTATGTTGTACTCCTCATCAGAGCTTCGGGATACAATTAAGTACAACTCTGAAAAATATGGC
Organism: Dichetophora obliterata; assembly: GCA_963920525.1. NCBI lineage: Eukaryota > Metazoa > Arthropoda > Insecta > Diptera > Sciomyzidae > Dichetophora > Dichetophora obliterata. The sequence goes on from OY986438.1 coordinate 160,749,223, forward strand.
AAGAAAAAGTAAGTACTAAACCAGAGCAGTGATCATTAGTATGCTTTATTTTGAGTTTTCACAAAAGTTGAAGGTTTGTTAGATGTAGCAAAAATAAAAAATGTTGTTGTCTTAAGGACATCGCAATGGAAATGAAAATGATTTTTTAAATAAAATTGTATTGCTGTCTAAAAAAAAAAGATCTGTTTTGCTGAGATTTTTTACACAAGTAAAAAAGTTTTGCTGAGTCATAGATACACAAAAATAATAAGCAATATCTAAGAGATTTTTAAAGCAATAAAAATATTGTTAATTACCAGAAACACAATAATAATTATACGGAAATAAAATAAATGTTACAATAAAAGAGTGGTTGCTGTATTAACATTAGTACGTTTAGGAAACCTTCGAACAAACCTTGGGTTTATTTGAGAAAAAAAGCCTTAAAAGGTAGTGCAAAAAAGTTTGTCTTGGAAGTAGGATTGAAATAATGTTTGCTTGTAATACTTTTTATATTAAATAATTGGATTAGCTTGTTTGAAAAATGTTTGACTAAGCATATCTTTGAAATGGCTTCACCGATTTTAAACATTATTTATTTTTAACTATTCTACGTTTCTTTTATTATTTTCTAACGAAGCCCAGTTTCAGTTAATAAGTTAGTTTAATTGAAGAAAACCGGCAATTCGAAAAACGTTTTCTTGTATTATGTTTTAAAACATTCTTAATGCAATAGTAAAACAAATTTCATCCTGCTCGCAAAAAGTTTAGAAGTTAAAGGGTCCAAAGTTCAGAAAATAGGCCTGATTTCCTTCTAAGCATTACGCATATAAAAAATAAGTTATGATTACTGCTCTTATCTGTTTTTAGATATTAAATGGGATAATACCTTGAATTTTGAAGTTTCTAAGGGACATCGCAATTAAAAATGGGGCAAATAAAGGATACATTTGTAATACTATTTTATATAAGTAATATAAATAAATTGATCATCATCGGAATCTACCTCTGAATCGTCTCCGATAGTTTCGACCTTTTTCTCCAGACATTAATCTTTTGCAGCGATTGATCGAGGCAATTCTGGTCTTGTTTTTAAAAATGTTAGAATTCAATGCACGAGTACTGCAAATTAGATTTTAGCATAAGAATTGTTTTTGACGATTCGATTAGCAAACGGGCTTTCTCATTAGTCCAATATTTGTTCTTAGTAGAAAAAAGTCGCTCCAGCGATGCTGTCGAGAATATGGCAAGACTAAAATGTATCCAATCAAATAAGCTATTTGGTTATATCACAATTTTCGGCTTTCAGATAAATATGGAAATACCCAGTAAACAACAAATTTCTGCTCTTAAAAGATAAAAAGGAGTTTTAAGGGATAAAAAAAAGGACTTCTAAAGTTTCAAGGGGCAGTTTTTTGACAGAAAAAACGGTTCTGTCCCTTAAAAAAAGGAACAGATACGAGCATTAGTTATGCTTTATGTTACCAACTATACTTATTTTGTAAGTATCATACTTATTTTCAGTTTCATATACTTACTTAAATTCCGTACATATAAGTATAATTACTTTTAATAGTTTTTTAATCGTAATTTGAGAATGTCAGCTTGTGTAACTCCTGTTGACATAAAACGAAGGTTACAGTAATTTATCAAAAATTCACTGATTACGGCTTGGAAGGTTATAAATATTTGGCTCTTCACGATAGTGCAATCTAGTTTGCTTTAAATATTAATAAAATTTTTTCGATTTTATTAAAAATGCCAAAACTGTGGAACACTGAAGCACGGCAGTTTCTGCTTTTTTGATTGTTTGTTCTATAAATTTTAATAAGTTTAAAAAATCAAAAGTATTTTTTATGCAATAAAACCTTTTAATATAATAATGATGTTTAATGTATAAATGTTAAGACCATCATATTTTGCAAAAGGATATTTAATAAAAAATCAATATGCTATGTTTAAAAAATCAATATTTGAAAGACATTTTTGTATCACAAAAATAAAGAAGTAAAAAGCATTTTACAAAGCATCATCTACAAATACAAGGGGAAAACGCAGTATCTGCCTGTAGATACCGCTTTTTATATCTTTTTAGGGGTCGTCCATAAACTACGTTACTGATTTTTCGGTTTTTTTTACCCCCCCTCCTCCTGCGCTACTTTTCGTAGTGCTTTTCAAAACCCCTCCCCCCCATAAAGTAACGTGACATATGAAATTAATTCATTCGAATGATTATATACTTTGACTAGCTCTGACAATTTTCACTAGTATTAGTGTCTAGTATGACTAGATACATTAAAGGAACAATTGGAAAAAAATCAATAATTAATATCATCTGTAAAAGCTATTCCATCTGCGATCCAAGATTCTATGCTCTCAATCACTGGGATAGAAGAAGCTGGTAGCTTTGTTGAGGATTCTTCAAAATAGAATTTTTCATCGGATTCTATGTCGACCCATTCAGGTGAATCCTCATTTCTAACGCAAAGAAATTCACCTGGCCTTTGACAGAGTACGCTTAAAGGCTGCACCCGAGCTGCACCAAGTTCTGTGTTTTTGTGTAAATGCTTTCTGAAAATTGATTTATTTAAATAGTATTTTTTATTCCGATATATTGTAAACGATATAATACAAACTTATGGCAATTATAGAAGTTTTAAAAACGAAATAGAAGCCGCAGGTAGGACACGACCTTGAACCGATTTCTTCTTTCTGAGAAGGACAGTACATTTCATACGGTATCTCCTTTGATCAAGAACATTTAGGCCTTAACGTCAAAGCCTGTCGCAAAAGCAAAGACCCAAATTTTTCAGACGTGTGCTGAGATGGTGAAGGAATACCAAAAGGTTCCTGTGTCAAGGGAAAAGGTGGTGGAAGAAATCGTTGTAACAAAAGTTAACCATCAATTTAGACGATCAAACATAAACATGTAAGGTTAAAAATTTTTGAAATGATTGTGTTATTAATAAGAGGTTTTTCGTCGATTTTTTAAATTTTTGGTAACGTTACAATATCTAAACACCTCCCCCCCTACCGTTACTTATCGTAGTGCATTTCAAAACCCCTCCCCCCCTAAAATGGTAACGTAGTTTATGGACGACCCCTTATGTACATAGATACTGCGTTTTTTGTTTCAATGATTGCTTTAATTTGTGTAGATATGATATTTCAGGTTGAAATATTAAGCAATAGAGCAAAAACTTCGGAACTTTGATTTTATTTCCTGAAATATAGAAGAAAGATGATTAGGAAAAAATAATAAATCTGATTTTGATTTTCATGCTAGATGCCGCACTCTTCCGTATGGCGGCAATATATAAGTACGTATAACTTTAAAATTTTTATTATGCTTTTGTTTGTTTTCAAACTATTTTATATGTTAGAAATATATTGCCGTTGCGTCTAAAAAAAATGGTTATGTGTTTTTTAGCAACTTTTCAGGAGAGCAAAAAAACCGATTTTTTTCAGAGCATTTCTACTACTGCGAGCATATAGCTGTTTTGATCACTTCTAGGCTAAAAGAGTTCTAAAAAACGGCAAATGCAGAAACATGGGCGATAGAAAGTGTTAATAAAATATGCAATAAAAAATTGATAAAAAATCACATAACAATTTTTGTAGGCGCAGCGGAGTATATGAACTGATAATATTTAAAATTATTATTTTGTTTTTATCTGAAGAATTTTGGTTTTAGATAGATTGCATACACAAAACTTTTTGAGAAGAACGAAAAGAGGGCGTGACGTAAAGGCTTATTGAGGTTTCTTTTGATGTTTGTTTATATAAAAAAATAATATCAAGCAAATATTAAATTTTTTTAAGGTGATATACTTATACTTACTTTTTTAAAATTGTACTTACTAATACTTGATTTTTCAGTGCTCTAAGTACCAAGGACCGAAAATAACAGCTATTTTCGAAATTTCTATTCAAAAAGTCAGATGGAAAGTGTAGGTCTGTTCTGATTTTGATTTTTTGGATTTTTTTAAAAAAGTCAGTGAAGAATCGTTATTTTTTGACCAATCAAAAAAAAGACCGATCAAAAAATATAGCGCATTGAAAATGCTTACGAGCGCTGCCCCCGTCACGACGTAAAAATCGTGCTTGGTAACTTCAACGCTAAGGTGGGCAAGGAAAATATTTTTGGTCCAACAGTCGGAAAGTTCAGCCTCCACGACAACACCTCCGATAACGGAATGAGGCTGATTGACCTCGCCGCAGCACGAAACATGGTCGTAAGTAGCACTAGATTCAAGCATCTCAATATTCATAAAGCCACCTGGATGTCCCCTGATCAAAAAACCAAAAATCAAATTGATCACGTTTTGATCGACGGAGGCACTCTTCCAGTGTATTGGTTGTACGCACGATCCGTGGTGCAAACATTGACTCGGATCACTATCTTGTTGCAGCGAAGATCCGTACATGTCTGTGCGCAGCTAAGAATACACGTAAACCTACACAGAGAAAGCTAGACGTCGACAAGCCGATGCTTTCGCCACTCGACTCTCACTCCTGCTTCAAAGCACTCCTCCAATCGATGATATATGCGCGCAGTGAACACACATTTCCAACTCCATACGTTCGGCTGCTGAAGAGGTGATTGGCTACCACCGCCCTCGCCGAAACCAGTGGTACGACCAGGAGTGTCGCGATGCCACTGCAGAGAAAGACGCAGCCTACAAAGCCACCCTGCAGTCGGTTGTAACGCGCGATACAAAGAAAAGAGGAGGGAAGAGAGACATATTTTCAGGTGGAAAAAAAGAGAGGCAGAGGCAGAAAGCGCGAGCAGGAGAAGATTGAGATGTATGGTGACAGGAATGAGGCCCGAAAATTTTTCGAAAAAATAAGACGCCTTGCTGATGGTTTTAAAACCACGGCTTCTTCCTGCAAGGATGAAAACGTACACTGACGTTATGGAGGGAACACTTCTCTAAGCTTCTAAATAGCGACGCTGACAACAATCTCGCCAATAGAGATGATATTCCGGAAACCCCAATTTCAGATGACAGCGTCGAAGTCCCGCTGCCCGACTATGATGAAGTTCTGACAGCTATAGCTCGGCTTAAAAATACCAAAGCCGCGGGAGCTGATGGCTTACCTGCTGAGCTGTTTAAGAATGGAGGCGAAGCTCTACTTAAATGCATTCACGAGCTTCTATACAGAATATGGTCGGAAGAATGCATTCCGAACGATTGGAATCTCAGTGTGCTCTGCCCAATCCACAAGAAAGGCGATCCCACTATCTGTGCCAATTACCGTGGGATAAGCTTTCTTAATATCGCATATAAAGTCCTGTCGAGCATTTTATGTGAAAGATTGAAACCCATTGTAAACGAACTGATCGGACCTTATAAGTGTGGCTTCAGACCTGGAAAGTCCACCATCGACCAGATTTTCACGATACGACAAATTTTGGAGAAGACTCAAGAAAAACAAGTCGACACCCACCATCTTTTTGTCGACTACAAAGCCACCTTCGACAACCCAATAAAGAAGCACCTGTACTCCACCATGTCTGAATTTGGTATTCCTGCAAAACTAATAGGACTTTGCAGGATGACACTGAGCAACACCAGCAGCGCAGTTAAAATCGGGAAGGACCTCTAGCCCCCATTTGTTACCAAACGAGGTTTCAGACAAGGTGATTCCTTATCGTGTGACTTTTTCAACATAATGATGGAAAAAATCATCCGAGCTGCTGATCTGAGACGTAGTGGCACAATATTCTACAAGAGTGTTATGCTGCTTGCGTATGCTGATGACATAGATATCATTGGCCATAATACGCGCGAAGTCAGTGTAGCATTTTCCAGATTAGAAAGAGAGTCAAGTCGAATGGGTCTGTCAGTGAATGCAGATAAGACGAAATACTTAGTGTCAACAAACAAACAGTCCCAGCGTCTTGGAACCCACGTTACCGTTAACAATACCTCCTTCGAGGTTGTGAAGAACTTCGTTTATCTGGGATCCAGCATTAATTCGACCAACGACATCAGCATTGAGATCAAACGAAGAATAACTCTTGCCAACAGGTGTTACTTTGGACTCAGTAGGCAATTGAGAAGCAGAGCCCTCTCTCGACGAACGAAAATCACGCTCTATAAATCGCTCATCATGCCCGTCCTACTTTATGCATCACAAACCTGGACGCTGAGCAGTTTAGAAGAAAAGACTTTAGGAGCATTCGAGAGAAAGATTCTTCGTAAGATCTAAGGACCAATCTGCGTCAATGGCGAGTACCGAATACGGTGGAATGATGAACTGTATGAGCTGTACGCTGGCATCGACATAGTTAAGCGCATTAAAATCGAGCGGCTTCGCTGGCTTGGTCATGTTCAGCGCATCAAAGACGATGCTCCAGTGAAAAAAACATTCGATTCGGTACCCAGCGGCGGTCAACGCAGAAGAGGACGAGCGCATCTTCGTTGGAAAGACCAAGTAGAGGACAAACTGACGAAGCTTGGAATTTTCAACTGGCGCCAGCAAGCGAAAAACAGAAATGGTTGGCGCAAATTCTTAGATGAGGCCAAGACCGACATACCGGTTGTAGTGCCAACTAAGTAAGTAAAGTAAGTAAGTAAGTAATTCCATAAAGTAATCGATGAGATCTTGTAAATTTAAGAAGTCTTGATATAAGAAGAAAAGTTTTGTCTATTTACAACATTGCTGGTAAAACCCTTTCATTCATTTCTCATTGAGCCACATGCAGCTCTTTGTTGAGTAAAGTGTGGCTCTCTTTTATTTCTATGTTTAAAAAAATATATAAAAAAAAAAATTGAAATTTTTAATTTCTGTCAAAGTCCACGGTTGAACCAACGATTTGAAGAAAAATTTGATAATGTGAACCCTATTTTTCCTTACTAGATGTTCTCTTCAATTATGTTGTACTTTTTCTGCATGATTCAATTACAAGGTAAGCTCAGATTGGAGAGAAGTCACACAAAAGTTGAGCAGAGCTCAAGCTTTGTTTAAGCTTGGTATGCTGTAAGAACGAAAATTTTTAAGCATTTAATTCTACAAGCGAAATTTTGGTGTAGACTCAACACAAACACATACTTACCATTATTTGTTTGTTAAAAGTGTTAGGTGAACATTATTGTTGAATGTCAAATTTCCACGCCAAATAAATGTTTGGACAAAGAAAAGACAGCGCAATTTTGGCATTTTAACTTTGCAATCATGGTTGTGAACTTGGCTGCATTGAACAAATTTGTCGGTTCAACAGCGTACTAAATAACGAAAAAAAAATTCCGCTACTTTTTCGCTGTCAAAAACACAATGCATTTCTTATGGAAGATTTCTTTTCGCTTCTACAGCATACTAAGCTTTAACCAATAAAGAACCAAGTTTTAAAATATTGGCCTAAGATTTGTTTAAAACTCGTTTTGTTTTGTTATGTTATTTACGTTAAAAAACTTGAAATTAATTTTTTTTTTTAGTGTGTAACCATATCGCATGTAAGCATATCGCACCCTATCAACAAAAGTGCCCAAACTGTAAGTTTTTAGGAGAAACAAAACAATTTTGTTTTTCAAGGCACTCCACACAAAACAGAGAGACAAAACAATTTTTTTTTATTATTATTAAACAGAGAGAAAATGCGTACAAAATTTTGAGTCAATGGAGATAATCACTAAGAATAGTTTCTTGTTTTTATAGAGATTTCTGAAAGGCTGTTATTTCTTGAAAAAACGTCGTGTCAAAATTTTAACAAAGCATTTTAAAGCTTGAAGTGTCTGGTTTAAAGCCAAAAAAAGTTTCGAAATTTCTGATTACTTGACGCAAAATTTTAAGGAAAATAAAATAAAAATCGTTTTTTTCAATCATCAGTAATGGATTTTTTGCGATTCAGACCAAAAAAAAACGGATAAGCCGATCTGGACTAAGACTAGTCAGGGCTTTTAGGGTATGGAAAGAACTAAAAAAACCTAGAAGGATTAAAAAATCAAAAATCGAAAACGAATGAATAGCTTTTGTAGGAAATTTTTGTTGGTCTTAAGAACCCTACTTTAAATTTATATGCGATCATTAGTTGCTGAGATATTGATGTTCAAAGACAGAGTTATCCTTTTCCATTCAAAGTCAAATATCTCAGCAAAAAGTTGACTTAGAAAACAAAAAGTTAAACTAAATTTAAACTAACTTAAGAAGCTAACTAACTTGGTTCCTTGCGTTTTCTTATTATTTTGCCATAATCGAAGCCGATGAAATTTTTTGGCCAAAAGGCTGTCGAACTAGAAACTTCAAGCTTTAAAATAATTTTTTTTCCCGTCACGATAATTTTTTTAAAGGTTACAGCTTTTCAAAAATACATAACTAAAACAGTTAAAAACTTTTCTGCTCCCTTAAATTTTTTTTTTGCTAAGTTTATTAAAATTTGTTTAGGTTTTTTTCTTTATTTGAAGTAGAGTGTATCTCCTTGGAAGGTATTGAAAATCTTAATGTGGCTCTAATTGGTCTCACTCATGCCCTCCCCTGTTATATAATATGCGGTAGTAGTTATGACTATTTTGCTTAATAGTTTTATGTCAACATATTCATTACAGTTTTTGGAATCATATTGCTATCATATTCTGTAAAAACCGTCTTCATAGGCCGAAATAAAAAAATTAATAAATCTATAAAAGTTCCTTTATTAATTTTGTTTTAGTATTGCAATTTTAATATTTTTTTTTTTCAACAGTTATATAGTTTTATTAATTAATAAAATATCTTTCGAAATTGTGCGATAGTGGGCATCTTTTCACAAAATCCTGGATCAAGCTGTAACATGTAACAACCGATAACTGGCCCATTTTCAACTAAAGCACACAAAAGCCGCCAACACAACCAACTAAGTACTTAACATATCTCAAGAAATTTGGTTAACTCAAGGCTTGCCGCAATGCATCGTTTGCTTTGCGGTCATTTTTATTCAACGGTTCGTTATTTACCCTAATTATTAAGAACCTGCTGACATTTTCACCGGAAGATAGCGCATTGCTACCGCGTTACTGAATTGCATTTAAATTGAAGCGAGTGAGTGCGATTGAAGACATTTCACAGAAGGGTGAGGGAGCTAGTGTCCGCATTGATCGTGTTGATTTTGAGACTCAGGCGCTAATTGAAAGCGATCTATTGTTGTTGCAGGAAATGAATACGAGCCCAAAACTTAATGTGTTACAATTACAGTGTTTAACTTTTCCATACTTTCTTTATTTATTTTTTAGTGTTTATAATCAGCTAATTGCTTCATTGCGCACCCTGGATCAAGGAACACCCAGAAGGTGTTTGAGTGAGTCATTAGCGTGTTGGTGATGGTTGCTTGATTAGATGCATGCGTGTCATTTTTATTGAGGTGTAGCGGCGGTAATGTATAAATGGATGAACTCATGGTTGGATGATTAGCTAAATGTTGTTGGGTTTTGCTGGGCAATTAATTGCGGTTAATTCAATAGCATACATCTGTCTAATGGGGGAGTTTGGCAGTATAACAAATCGTTGTACAAATTGAGGATCTCAAAAATTATTAATTTAAATTTCGGGCAACCTGTTGCAAGTCTTTGATTTGCATATAAGTATGGCTAAAAACGTAACCTACGCCAAATGTTGCAACGACCTCATGCCAAGACTTAGCCTGGTTTACCGGGCATTCAGAAACGCCAAGAGTCAAACACATGGCCAACGTGATAGCCACTTGACACTTATAGCTATCTTCAATGGAGCATTCAGATCTCTATCGTTGGGGATGGCAGAGTTGTTGGTTTTGGACCAAGCATATTCATTGCCGATTAGCTTAAATGCCAGACTTGAAAATTCAAAGACAGCCAGGCAACTATCACAAACAACAACAACAACAACAACAACAACAACAATAAGAAGTCGTGATATTTTTGGTTTATATTTTGTTGGCACGACTGAGAATTTTTTTTTTTACTTTATATCACTTTGGTGTACGTTAAGGTATAGGTTTGAGGTGTGCTATAAAGGCTTTGAGTGTGCGCGGTATTTTTTTTTGAAGATGAAGTCAATGAAATAACAACAAATCGTTGGCGCAGGTTAGAATGAAAAAAAAAAGTCAACAACAGCAACAAAAAAGCCCTTAACAGTAGAATGGATGACACATTCTTAAATGTTGTTCGTTGAGGTCTAAACATTTTTATCAAATGCAAAACAAAATTCATTGTTAATAGTTGTTAAGAGTAAAGTGGAAACAGCAGTATTTAAATGACAAAAGTCCAGTAGATCTTGGAGTAGAAGTAGTACTACGCAGTAAATGGTCTTTAAAAATTTAAATTCTATACTTTTACCAAAAAATAACTATTTATGAGGAAATGCAAAAATCTATAAAATTATTATGTTATGCTTAAAATGACGTTATGTTTTTGCATTGCTCTCGCTATCAACATTCACAAAGTTCTTACACTTGAATTCAATAAATAAAACGTCAAACTATTAGGCAAAACTTGTATTTTTTGTTTTTTTTTTTGTTGTTGTTACTGCTAGGATCATCATTATCCCATTCACAGTATTTCGAAGTGGCAGCACATCAGCTACTAAGGTCGTGTCGGTGGTAATTTTAAGCTCCGCAGACAGACGAAAGCAAACCAAGTGGAAGCACTTTTTATATGAGGCCACGTGTTGAGCATGCGCTCAGCGCTAGAGGCTAATTCGTGTGCTTGTGTTTTTGGATGATTGTCGTGCTGAAGCACACATACTTATCTGTATATAGTTCGTTGTAAGCAATTGTTTTTCTTTCATGACCAACCACTGTTGCTTTTGGTGCTATTGCCGAGGTGCGGCTTTAACGACTACTCTTCAGCAAGTGTTTTTCTGTGTTTTCCCATCACGGGTTTTAATGTATTGATCACTCCCAATTTACTGCTTTGGAGGGGTTAATTCGCGGTTAACATTTTATTCCCTTTATTCATTAGTTTTTACTTGCAAAATTTGTTGACAAAAATGAATTACAATTTGAAGCAGTTCTTAAAATATTAATTTAGGTAAATATTACCAAGTTTAGTCGTAGCCATGGTAGCCACTTTGGTATAAATGTTCTGATGTTATTTTCTGATTTGGTACATTTTGTAAAGCACAAAGATTTGCAAAGAATCACAAAAAAATTAATTTGATGGTAATGTTCAAAACCATATTTCAAGTTAAAGTTATTAATTATTTAAATTTAGAATTTTAATACAAAAATGTTTTCTTTGATCCAGGAAATTGATCCATCTCCGTAAAATGAAAAGTATGCTTATATCATGATACTGAATCCGCTATGTTTAATATTTTATCTGCTGAATCTCGGTTGTATTCGGAGTTTGGTCATTTTCTGGCATATTGGCTTGACTCCTTGCCACCATAAAGCACGATCTTCGACACCGATAAATGTTACTTCAGTTTTTTGCAGGGCTCGCAAACAAACTTTAAAGAAAAGTATTTTTCTGTTCTGTTTGTTTCTTCTTAAGATCACAACAAGTATTTTGGTTTGTTTAGTTTTCTCTCTCCGATTCAAAAAGAAGCACAAACCGAAGCAAGCAGAGATGAGAGAGAAAAGCAAAATGAAATGTTTCTTTTTTCGAATAGAAAAAACTTCCTCTCGGTGTTATGCTTTTGAATCGCGGGCACAAAAACAATCAAAGTAAATTATCTTTAGCGATCTCTTGTAGGTTCATGGAGGCACCAAAATACGAAGAGAGGTCTGCAATGTTTGTTCGTTTCACTTATGATGCGACTTTTTTTTGAGTTGAAAAAGTTATTGCTTTGGAATTTTTCTTTGTTTTGTTGCTTTTATTGAATTTGTTGTTTTATATACAATAGATGCGTTGTGCTTTTGCGCATATGTATATGAGGTAACGTTTTGTTCGTGAAAAATACAATGTCTCGGCGATTGGACGTGCACAGCGGGGAAGATAGGTTATTTCAAATTTAAGGAATGGTCTAGATATAAGAAATTACATTTTTAATTTCTATCCTAATTTTTTGCAAGTAAGGAGTGTTTAAAAATGAAATTATTATTATATTTATGAATAATATGCACTTTTTGCCTTATTAATTTTTTGATATCCGCTTTCGCATCCGCATCTAAGATCTGTATTTTATTATCAACAAAAAAAGAAGAAGTTAAAAAACTAAGAAGCCATCAAGTATATACTTTCCTTTTTATAAAATACAATTTACCCTTTATAAAAAATTAAATACAGTAAAACCTCAGAAATAAGAAGTTAATAAAATTATAATCATCTAGAAATTAGAAGTTGAATTTTGAAAACATTAAAGCTTCTGAAATTAGAAGATTGCATTTTAATTTCCGAGGTAGTTGTTTGTGCAATTTATATTTAACAGTGCAGCGTTTTCTACGAAAAATTTAAAATGAAGCTTGTGACCTTATTATAGTGTAGAATATTCGGTTTCGGTTTCGGTTACGGCCAGTTTCGGCCCTTTTAGTTTGTTTTGGCTATTCTGCTAATTTGAGGCCATATTGAGGTATTTTTGGTAAAAATTTCTTGCATCAGTTATTTAATTCAAATACATATGTTTGGTTTAATAAAAATATTTACAACGCATTGTACTTATCAAAGCTTATGAATTAGTCTATTATTTGATTTATAGTGTCAACGCAAAATATTTTGGTTAATTTAATGCGTTCGATATTAACATTTTCGATTTTATCATAACTATTGTAATTAATATTACAGTTTTATAGGTACTGAAGCCAAAATTGTTAATTAAACTTACGAACGAATTTTTTGTGTGTGGAATAAAGGAAAAGAAAACAAAATATTTCCATTTTTATAATACTAAACCTTTGAAAAACAAAAAGACTGCTTTGTAGTTCTATAAAAATGTACATTGTAGGTGCATACTATTTTGAGTGTGTACGGAAGATATAAAGTAGGCAATACTTTAGTAAAAAAAAATAAATTAAAAAATAGTCTCATTTATTATTTTAGCAAACTTCAATTATTTATTATAAACTGCAATATTCAAGTAATACTTTATTTTGTATTAAATTTTTTTCTTTTGTGTATGAGAGTTCCTTTTTTTTCTTTTAAAAAAAATTATTTGAGAAAACTTAAATTATTGTATAAATAACCAGTTTCGGTTCTGGTTTCGGCTAGGCCGAATATTCGGTTTCGGCCAAAATTACGGCATCGGTCGAACACTACTTATAATGCTTAATGTACGCAATCAATTCACTTGGAGTCTTTTGTGTGGCAATAATTTTCATAAGAAAATTTCAGTGAGAGAAAAAGATTTTGTTTTGCTTCATATGAAAACGAAATTTACCAGACAAAAGGACGTTTTGCAAAATAAGGCCATTTACATAAAAATGAGTATAATTTTCTACACATTATAAGTGTGTTATTTTTATCCAGTCACTATATCTTTAAATTATTGCTTGAGCAATATTATTATAAATTCAACTTTACAAATTTTAACTCCGAAATGATAAGATTTCAGAAATTAGAAAATCCCGACTTAAAAACAGCTTCTAACTTCTGAGGTACTGTATTAACATAATTTTTGAAATAATTTAAATAATTAAAGTTCTGCTCTAAGTTTGTCTAGTTGAGCTAAATAACTATAAAAGTCTTTTAAATTTAATATTTATACTTTTTTTTTTGTAATTAATGAGTTTGTTATTTTATTCCTTAAAAAGGGTTACATAAAAAAATAAATATTAGCAATAATAAAAAAATATTTACTAAAGTATGATTTAAACTATCAAACATCAGCAAAATGACATCCGTCACATACCTAGTTCTTTATTGAAAACGAATAAAGACAAAATTGTTCAACTTATTTTATTTGAATAAAAAAGTATGATTTTAATAAGTGCATTAGAGTGGAACGAAATTTAACCTCACCGGCTTAATATATTTTTGAAAACTACTCGTCAAAACCAATTTTTCTGTATCCTTGGTATTTTTCTGTGACGAAACTTTTGACTTTGCCCGAGGGTTTTTGTGAATGAAAACCTCTTACTACATAATTACTTCAATTTGATACCATGTACGCACTTAAAGATATTTGTGCTCAAAGTTCACCGAAGTCGGTCATTCGCCAATATCTCCGCTCCTTTATGTCAGAGGTAAAATATGCATGCAACAAAATTGTAAATCAGATAGTTATCTTCAAAAATACCATTAACAGTTTTATCGTAAAAGCCACAGTTTTTACGCTATGAGGCTGATTATGGCTAAGCACTGCAAAGTATAGATTTCTTACTATTAGAAAATTATTTTTTAAATTTAATTAATAGTAGTTTATTAGCAGAATTTTAATGTATGTTTGTTATTTTCTCACTTCGAACATTGTTTTTCAAACAAACACATCGTCTAATAAATGTACATACATATATGCAGTTTAAATCGCTTAGCTGCCTATTCGCTTAAGAGATTATATATGTTAACAGCTCAAAATCAATTTTCTGCTACATTTCTTAGCGTTATTGTAAAAAAATTTAATTTTTAGCTGTCTCCTGCCTAAAACCATGTCGTACAAATCTATCAGTTATTGAAATTTTCATGCAAGCAAATCAACAGAACGAGACTTAAAAAATCTTAGCTTCAAAAAAAAAATGCTGCTTGAAACATGACGAAATTCTTTTTGAATTTCCGTAGCAAAACGAACACAACATTTGTTACTTGTTGTGGTTGTGATCGTGACAACAAAATCTAAAAAACGAAATACTTGTTGTTTTCTTAGAACACAAAACAATAGTTTTCTTTCTCTCTTAATTTTCTGTTCGCTTTGGTACGCATTTCTGTTTGTAGCAAAGATCCAAACCTAAGCAGATAGTGAAACTGTTTGCTTTCGCAGATTTAGCAGATGAAGAGTTTGTTTTTTCGTACAGTTTATTTTCAACCCCTGGTTTTTTGCCGTCCAATTGCAGTATTCTTTTGATAAAGGTTAAGTTCTCGCAAATGCGGATGAACTGAATCTGCTATGTTTAATATTTTATCTTTTTTTTTTAGACTAAACCAACTCTCAGGGGAAGCCCCCTATAAATGTGTAAGCATTGTGCTGATTCGGAAGATGGGTGATAGTTAGTTGGCGGGTGGATAGATGGAGTAGTGTCGGTGAAGATTTGTTTTAAACTTGCACAGCTCAAAACTGCCATGAAACACGCTCGCAGGGAGACTGTACCACAACTTAACTGTGCGACTAAAGAACGAATTAGCACGGTAATGCGAGGTTCTATTGGACATCGACACAATGGTAGAGGAGTGGGCTTGGACAGCTGCCCGAGTGGACCTGGGAAACACACGAGCTGGTGGCGTCAGGTCATGTATCTCCCTTGAACACTTCCCATGGTAATACCTATACAGAAGGCTTAGGCAACCAACATTGCGGCGATGCCCAAGAGAGTTGAGAGAGGATGAAATACTTTCATCCCCTATCAAATATATCGCACGACATTGAATTTGATTCAGAAGCTCCAAATAAGATCTTGAAGCCTCTGCCCAAATGTGCGAATTGTATTTCATTTTCGGTATAATATATGAGGTGTAAATCATGCGAAGATCAGCTGGATGAAATATTTTTTGCATCGTTTTAAATACCTAGGCACTTGCCCGCTTCTTTCAGCACATCGAAAATATGATCATTCCAACGAAGATCACACTTGATCGATGTGCCCAGAACGTCAAGAGCGGCTGATTCCACAAGTTCCACACCATTCATATTGAGGGGTGCTAAGGGGCAATCCATCCGCTTGTGGGTTAACATACAGCACTGGGTCTTGCTTGCATTGAACTCTACTCTATTAGCAAGACCCCACTCGGAGATTTTTTGTAGATCATTTAGGAGTGTGTTATTCATATTTTACCTTTTCCTCTCAATCTCCATAGAGCTTGGGAGTTTTTTAAATGAATATGAATGACAAATGCTGCTGTCGTCAGCAAACGAATGTATTGGGTTATGCGTCAACGACAGAGGGTCGTTGATAAAAACCAGAAACAAAGTTGGCGATAGAACTGAACCCTGCAGTACTCCTGCGTTAATGGCGTACTCCTCGGACGAAAAACCGTCAACTACGAACCGTTCTGTCCTTGAGGAAACACGTGATCCATCGAGCAAAGTTACCACCAAAACCATATGCAACAAGTTTTGACACGAGCGCTTTATGCCACACTCGGTCGAACGCATTTATTCCATTCCTCGGTTAAGAACGCCATAAGGTCACCAGTAGAGCGAGCCCTACGGAAACCATATTGACGGTCACTGAGCAGTTGGTTGCGCTCCACATAGTTCACAACATTGAAGTTTATTTCGCTCTCCATAACTTTGGAAAGCGTAGAGCATATCGCAATGGGTCGGTAGTTTGCAGGGTTCGTGGCATCACCCTTTTTAGGTACCGGCTGGACATTTGCCACCTTCCAACAAGATGGAAATACTCCTGTTCTATAGGAGACGTTGAAAAGGTTGCGCAAAGGCCGAGCCAGCGAAGAAGCACACATTTTAAGCACAATTGGCGGTGTGCCGTCAGGACCAGAGGCTTTGTTTACGTTGAGATTTGTAAGGACCCTTTTAACTGCTCTCGTTCAAAAGTATATCTCCTGCATTGCAGAAGATCCACCCCCAA
The DNA here is from genome assembly GCA_963920525.1 of Dichetophora obliterata. Taxonomy (NCBI): domain Eukaryota; kingdom Metazoa; phylum Arthropoda; class Insecta; order Diptera; family Sciomyzidae; genus Dichetophora; species Dichetophora obliterata. The sequence continues at coordinate 160,765,775 of OY986438.1, forward strand.
CAAAGGGCAGTGGCTGATTGCTATCCGAGAGAGTGAAATTTTGTGCAAACAATCCAGCCATAGGTTAGCTTTATCAGCCGAGTCAGTGAAGATTTAGTCATCTTTTAAAAGAGCTGGAATCGATGACGATGTCTGGTTCTTAGCTCTTTTAACAAATAACCAAAAATTTTTGGTCCCTTTGGGGCAGAGAAGAACCTGTTCTCGAATGCGAGCTTCGTGCAGAAACTTTTCGCGTTTTAAAATTGCATTACAGCGATTCCTTGCCTCGATGCGAAGTCTTTTAGTATCAGTCAGTCAACGCCAATTCTGAAAGGCTTCCTCTTTGGACCTGACTGCAATCCTGTAAGTCTCATTAAACCATGGTCTTTTGATTTGATTTTATCTGCTGAATCTCGGTTGAATTCGGAGTTTGGTCATTTTCTGACATATTGGCTTGACTCCTTGCCACCATAAAGCACGATCTTCGACACCGATAAATGTTACTTCAGTTTTTTGCCGTCCAATTCCAGTATTCTTTTGATAAAGGTAGAGTTTTCGCAACTGCGGATGACGTATCTATTGCTGCACAGGGAAAGTTTCCTAATACTCTCTCGGAAATGCTTGGGTCAGCACTCTCCGATCTCAATACTTGGGCCAAAAGTCGTGGGCTGGGGGTAAATCCCCAAAAAACTTAACGGGTCCTTTTTACGAGGAAATATAAAATTCTGCGCATAGTTCCTCCACGTCTGGATGGCACTCAACTAAACTTCGTGGAAGAGGCAAAATACTTAGGGGTTATTTTGGATGAAAGTAAAGCTAGAAACCGAATATTTTTGAGAGAACTAGGAAGACCAATATTGCTTTATATGCCTGTAAGAAAGCTATAGGTAAAACGTGGGTGCTTGCCCCGAATATTGCTCGTTGGATTTACACAGCTGTAGTGAGGCCAATCTTGTTATACGGTGTATGTGTGTGGTGGAAAGCACTAAAAACACAACACATGCATGTTTGTTCTTAATACATAAATCTGAGTAAAAAATTTGCATCAATTTGATGCAAACGACGGATGCGGGTTAATTTAATTTTTTTACTTGGCTTACTTAAAAAATGTCTTATACATATGTTAGCCCATTTCGCTACTCTTTCTGATATTTGTAGCCACTTTAAATAAATTTTGTATTTTTACCTTCATTTTATTACAAAGTCTTGAATTAATTTTTATATTAGTTTTTTATGTATTAATCCTATGTTTAAAAAGATCTACAGATCCATGTATATATATTATAAAATTAACTATTTTTTAAATTTATTAAAAATTTATGTATTCATTTCACACGTTAAAAAATTGTTTCTTTTATTTAAATGAAAAAACAAAAAAAATTGCCCCACCAAAGATTCATGCCTGCCCCCTTTGTCTTCTTGGTCTGGCTACAGGCCTGGTTGTCACAATTATCTAGATTTGCAAGTTTGTATGTTTATATCCCCAAACATAATGCTATATGTGTTTATTTTTTATTAAATGCTTTTATTATGAGTCACCGGTATTGTTTATTATTTCTTTTATGTCGACATCAAAGCTCCCGCACTTTATTCTAAGTAGATAAATTATATTTGTTTGCTTGCAGTGGCAATTAAACATTCTTCTTCGCCAGTAAGATTCTCTGCGGAAAAGAAATCACATTCCAATTCAGAGTCAAAAATTTTGGTATGTTTGTTTTGTTTTTATTTTAATATTATAAAATCTAAATATATACGAATAATAAAAAATTTCGACATTTAAAAAACAAGGTCATATAGAAAACTTTTATAATTAATACTAGCTGAACCCGGTATGCTTCGCTACCCCCTCGTTTAAAATAAAATTAAAAGTATTTATACATTTACAAAAATTTATTTATTTAATTTAATTATTGCAATGCTTCGCCTCTTTTTTTGTTGTAAACCAATTAGAATTCAGCGCTGAAACGCATGTAATTTGCTTCATGCTCCCCCTTTTTATTTTTAGACCAATCAAAAAGCAGCAATTACACAATCAGCTGTTTCGCAGTCTGTTGTGGGAGAATGAGAATGGGGTTACCCCACTCTCTATTTTAATTAACACGTATTATAAAATCAGCTGTTTTGAAGACAGTGGTAGAAGAAAGAGAATTGAGCTACCCCACTATTTTAATTAATATGTATTTTAATGATTTTAATGACATGATTTGTGTTATAGCCGTTAATAAACGTAGTAAAAAAGTAGGTGCAGAAGTGTGCATGGTCGAAAAATATTATCATGTAATAAGTATTCCTGAGTCAAAGCTGAACGCTGTGAAAATTTAAGATCGGTTATCAGGTCCAGCCTCCAATATATCGCAAACAAAGGGGCATGCTCCGCCCACTTTTCTTTTGGTACGTATTTCTATTCATGCTAATACCATATATAGCAAATACTGCCGCCGTTGGTCAAAAAATGCCCAAGATATGACGATTTTAAAATTTGGGTTATATGGGCGAGGCCACGCCCCTTCGTCCACTCACAACTTTATATAGTCAAGAATTTATTATTTCGTAAGAATATCCTATTGTGAAAATTTAATGATGATCGGTCCAGTAGTTAAGACTATATTGCGATTTTTGATTTTCCTAAAAAGGGGCGTGGACCCACCCACTTTTCTCCTGGTACGTATTCCTAACTATGCCAATACCATATGTACCAAATAGCATCAACGTAGGTCAAAAAATGCCCAAAATATGGCGATTTAAATTTTTAGGTTATATGGGCAGTGTCACGCCCCTTTGTCAAATAAAAACTTCATATAGCCTTTTATTCTTTCCAGATTCATAGTAAAATGCTGTGAAAGTTTCAGGAAGATCGGTCCAAGGGTTTGGCCTCCTATAAAGCACAAACAAACAAACAAACAGACAGACATTCATTTTTATATATATAGATTGAAAGCAGATTTATTATAATTAAAGTAAAATGGGGCGAAAAAGGGGGATTTGGTAAAAAAAAACTATGGCTACCTTACCTGTAGATAAAAACTATATAAAACTTTAGGTAAATACATATTACAAAAAAAGTATTTTGTATAGCAAACATTGTTAGTGGTATAAGTATAAGTAAGTATCTGAATTAAAAAAGGGGGCGGTGAAGTGGGCGTGGTTCATAGTAATATGGCGACGTTATTAGTATTAAGAGCAATATACTACCAAATAAAAAATAATCCGTTGGAATGAACAAATTTGTACAGAGAACAAAAAGTTTTAAACTTAAATTTGGCGTGAAAAGGGGCGTAAAAGGGGGCGTGGCGTAAGAAATGTTTATTTCTACCTCGCCTGGAGTATAATGTGTACACAATTTGAAGTAAATCTGTTAAAAACTGTATGGGAGCCATTACATAATTTTAAAAAAGTGGGCGTAAAAGTGGGCGCGGTCGAAAAAGTACCCTAGTAATCATGCCAGAGTCCCAGTTAAATGCTGTGAAATTTTCAGGAAGATCGGTCCAGAGGTTTGGTCTCCTATAAGGTACAAACAAGCAAATAAACAAACACTCATTCCATTTTATATATATAGATAGCTTAAACCCGGCGCGTTGCTGCCGCGGCCCCGTTGCCAAACGCGAATAAAATGTTATCAGTGAAACTGTATATGTAAATTGTGGTCGAATACTCAATTCCATGGCTGTGCGACCTATAACTCAAAAGCTGTAGAATTTCTCAAATTTTGGTTGCATGGGAGGTGACACGCCCCCTTGTCCAACGCCATACAAAGTTATCAGTAAAACTGCATGTGTAAATTGAGTTCGAATGCTGAATTCCGAGGCTTTGTTTGCTTTGTTTGATTGACTCAAAAGCTATTCGATATCGCAAATTTGGGTTGTATAAGAGGTGCCACGCCCCTTTGTCAAACTCCCATAAAATTTTATCAGTAAAACGCCACGTGTAAATTGTGGTCGAATTTCGAATTCCAATGATGTGCGGCCTATAACTCCAAAGCTATTCGATATCGCAAATTTGGGTTGTATGGGAGGTGCCACGCCCCCTTGTCCAACTCTCACAAAATTTTATCTGCGAAGCGGCACGTGTAAATTGTCGAATACCGAATTCCGAGGCTAAGCGGCTTATAACTCCAAAGATATTCGATATCGCAAATTTGGGTTGTATGGGAGGTGCCACGCCCACTGTTAGTAGAAGGTTGAAATATACTTTACGACCTATTCTCATACCTACAAAATATACATACAAAATTTCATGAAAATCGGTCGAGCCGTTTCGAAGGAGTTCGATTACGTACCCCGTGACAGAAGAATTTTATATATTAGAAGAAGATATAATAAAAAACTCAAAAATTGATAAATACAAATAATATGAATAAGTTATGCAAAGAATCTTAATAGGTAATATGTATTAATATGATTTTCTACGAAATAACAAATATACACATAAGTATTATAAATCTGCAAATCGAAAGGTTAGTTTTTTTTAAGAGTGTACATAAAATTTGCTACATAGGTCTTCACAGCATCACTGTCAGCGAACAACTGAATTATATTCTCTTCTGTTGTGTACATGTGAATAATTACGCTCAGAGAACGCTTAGTGAGCTATGTTGCGCTCAGCGCTGATATAAATAGATACACTCCAACAAAAATTCACGAGAATAAACTACAGTAACTACTGGCACCTGATTGCATACATTTACTGTCGTTAAATCCCATAGAGCAAAATTATAAATATTTCACGCTAAAAATACGTGAATCCTCCCAGATAATTGTAGATCTCTTTCGCGCTCTTGTAAAAACTGTCTTCTTAAATTATCTCTTTCAATTTTGTCTTCACTTATAAAAAAAAGTTAGAAATGCGTGAAATATCTCAAGTTAGTTTTGAGCAAGGCAACAACACCAACAACAACAACTCTGTATAGAGTCAATAACTTAGCCATGGTATAATTATTTGACAAGGTAGTAGCGTAGAATGGCTTTTTTCTCACGAGAGGCGATGGGTAGTTGTCAAAATTAGCTATTCATGCAATTAATCAAAGAAATGTGAAAAAATAAGCAACGATTTAAAAATAGCTAGTCAATCGCAGCAAAGTAAAAACATTCCAATGCCCTTCGCGAACAAATTTAACGAATCAAAGAAAAGTTAAAAATAAGCACATAGCTAGTCAACAGAAGCAAACTGCCATTCCTTAAGCTGTTTTTGACAACTACCAATCGCCAAAAAACTGTCACGGCTACCTAGTCAAATAAGTATACCATGAACTTAGCGGAAGGTGCTACTCTTTCGCACTTCATTAGGCTTCAGTAATTAAGCTGTGAGCCACATGTTAATCTACTGTTTAAGTTTTATATAATGTGACACTTGTTCGAATAAATTCTTCGAAATCATATGACGTTGAAGCAGAGGTGTTTATTGAGGGTCAAGCGTAACACCCGCTCCAATAGCGTTAAATACCGCTGCTGGAGCATTTTTAGGACTATCTGAGTTAGAACACGCTGAAATAGCGTGAAAAGTAGAGAAAATATACATATTTTGGAAAAATAAGCCGATTTTCAGACAGAATTGAAAAAACTCGCTGCATAGCGTGATTTTTTTAATAAATCACCATTGCATGTCGTGAAATTTCACAACATTTATTGTAGTGAGTTATCAGTCAGTTTTAAGAGTGTAGATGATTACAAATATTAATCATTTTTTTAAAAAACTTTTTATTTCAAAAATGTTAAACAGAAAACCCAACGTGTTTTACGTTGACACCTGACGTTAAGGGTTGTGTCGGTGTCTAGAAAGGTCAAAAGTTCAGATTATCTAGACACCGATGCTAATATTTTCTAATATTTTTAAAAAAACTTTACGCGACCCTTCCATTCACAGATTCATTCCATCTAGATTGCCATCTAGTAATCACACACTCCTTCAGCATTGCTTCCCGTTTGCGAACCCATTCAAACAAAAGAAAGGCACATCTTTCTTGTCCCCATAAGTAACACAGAGCTACATTGCCAATGCCACTAGATGGGCAACAAAACGCAAGCGTTCAAACATCGTTTTACCCAAATATTTTATTTCAGTCGCATAATCTATGCCAAAAAAATCTACAATATGACCTTTGATAATTTATTAAACTACCGCACACTTATATTTTTGCATAAGATAATCTATACTGCTGAACCCACTTATCTGTATTCAAGATTAACTTTTTCTCGCTCTAGTCGCACAAACAAAATTAATAATCCACGTCATATTTGTCTCACGTCTGAAAGACAATTTTATGTACAATCTATCCGTCTTTGGAACGACATCCCTAATAGTTTAAGATCCTTAAGTAACGCCGTGCTGTTTAAAAAACACTTATCATTATACTTTTCTTCTGTGTAAAAGATTTTCAAGAAATATTTGCTTAAACGTTATTTTAAATTTTGTTTCATTTTAAATTTTGTTTCATTTTAAGTTGCATATCAAAATCAAATTTTAATATTTTAATTTTAATACTTATATTTTATTATTAAGTTATGTTTTAATACCACAATCATAAAATAATCATTTAAATATTACATTGTCCATATTATTAAGCTAATTCTGTATTTAGTTAAATATATAATTTGTGTTATGTACATTTTAAATGCCGGTACTGTTCATAAGATTTTTAATCTTGTTGTGCCGGTAATTCGAAGGAATAAATAAATAATAAATAATAAATAATAAATAATAAATAATAAATAATAAATAATAATATATAAGGCTAACCCCATTCTCTCTTACACATAGATGTCAACTAGACGATAACCTGCCTTTCAGCAGCACTGTCAAGGTGTTGTCCATGGCCACACTCACACCAACACCCATCCTCCAACAAGCCACAATGCTTGTGGTCGCACTTGCCCTGGCACGAGACTGGCCTTCAACCAAGACAAGGAGATCATACGCATAGGGACAACAGTTTTTCAGATGAAAAAGCTTCCATAACAAAGAATCTAGCATGAGGTTCTTAATTAATGAACCACAGATAGCCCCCTGCAGACAGCCTTGAACAACAACCATCTATACAGAATGGATAACGCCAATGACACATGCACGCCTGTCAGAAAAATGACTCCTCCTGAACTTAACTTCCCGACACCCAACAGCGCTCAACCTTTCCAACACCCTATCTCAGCATAGATAAACGAAAGCTCCCTTAAAGTCAATTAAAACCCCAAGGCATAGTTGGAGCTACTTAAGCCACAAGATTCTTCACATACAGCCACGCATCAGTCTCACTTTTGCCTTCATGATGACCAAATTGATTTTCGCAAAGGTTCGCATTCTCTCACTCAAGAAGCCTTTCCACCAAAACCATTTTTAGCTCTTTTCCAAGCACCGGAAGAAAGCTGATGTCCTGGCAGTAGCAAGGATTACTCTTTAACCTATCAGGAGGCTTCAAGAGCACAATCACTTTAGCTTCCTTCCCCACCGTGGAGAAATAGTCCTCAGACAAACACTTTGCATAAATAGCCTAAAGATATTCAGGAATAACCTTCCAGATAGTTTTACCCATCTCTCCAGTAATACCATCAATACCAGGAGACTTCCGACTTTACAAAAGACTGATACAATACTCAAACTCGATCTTTCTCAAATACGGAGAAGAGATATCACTTGCCGATCTCAGAAAGAATGAGTTTAACAGAGCCCAGAAATAATCACGCCATTCCGACAGACAACTAACATCCGTAGATCTACCATGTCTACGACGTATTTTATATGGCATGAACCACGGGTCATCTCTTCAGCGACATACAACATCTCTCCAATCTTTCTCTTTCACATTTACAAGCATGTGCTTGTACTTAATCAGACATTCCCTATTACGCTGTCTATGCTGGAATACAACCGGGTCCCTTACCTCTTTAGCCCTTAGGAATCTCTTCCTGAACCTCCTCTTCTCCTCTTACTCCTGTGTCCACCATCTCCATAATACCCTTGACCTATTCACATAATAAAGCAATTTGCTCATCCCCATGAAGACACTTCAATTGTTCAATTCTTAAGCCATTTCATAAACAAATACGCCATAAACGTCCTAATTGACACCTCGCGTGTTCTTGAGTACAAAAAAAAATCTATCTCTTTGCTTGAGCTTCCACAAAAAAATAGTTTTTGTAGCCAGTTTTTATTGGTGGGCTGCTCTAGAGACTAGCCGCCACCTTAACCGAATCTAACTTTACCTTTGCCTTTTTGGATGCATTCGAGGTATTAGGGACGAATCTCTATGGTAACTACCATAACATCATTGTGATTTTTCTCTCTAACTCGTCACAAATCACTGGCAACTACACAAACTATGCAATTAATTTGTGGATCAGGCAGCAGCTGGTTTTAAACCTCATTATACTTTTCTATCCATATTAATGAAAAGAACTCCATGTGATGAAGCTTAGGAAGAAAAAACTTCCTAAAAAAAAAATGGCATGATATTTTTTTCGTTTATTTAATCGTCGAACCTTCTTTGGTGAAAAAATGTCGATGACTTAGTCACACACCAAAAATAACATGAACTTACTATCTAAAATAATGAATATAACTAAATTGGATTAAGTAATTAGAATAAACTTAATGCATGTTCCGTGAGTGGGTTGTAGTCGTTTAATAAATTAGCTAAGATAGCGTCTCGAATTGAATTGAATTGAAATGAAATCGTTTAGTAATGCTTTTCGGTGATCTTCACTTTGCCGAATTTGCCATGCAGGTGATGCTTGGCAAAGGCCAATATGTCGGAGTGAGTGGTAAGATGATGACCGGGGTACACTTTGTGCACAATGGCGGCTGTGTGATGATGCGCCACTGGTACATGATGCACTAGAGCAGCATGATGATGATGATGAGCAACATCGTGATGATGAACGACGGCAGCGTGATGATCAGCTTCATGATGGTGATGGACAATGGCAGCATGATGACCAGCGTCATGATGATGAACAAGAGCAGCATGATGCAGATTATGGTGCAAATTAACGCCATGATGATGCAAATCAACGTCATGATGATGCAGATCAACGCCATGATGATGCAGATCAGCGCCATGATGATGAAGATCAGCGCCATGATGATGAAGCTCAGAGTGATGTAAATCGGCGGCATGGTGATGTTCATCGATGTGCTCGTTCTGATGCACAACATGGTGATCGACAACTGGCTTGGTGTAGTGCAAGAAATGATGTGGCTCATGATGCACCACCTTGGTTACATGGTGCACTGGTTCAACCTGATGAATGGCATCATGGTGAATGATTTGAGCGGCAGGTGCATGATGCACATCGACATCGTGATGAGCATCAAGCGCCACATGATGATCGTCGCTGTGATGATAAACGGGATGCTGATCAGCGCCATCAATCACTATAGCAGAGGAGTGACCATAATGGATATCGCCATTCACGTGACGCAGATCACCGTGATGAAAGTCAGCATGATGCAGATCAGCATGATGCACGTCAGCGTGATGTAGATCACCATGGTGTAGATCACCATGATGAGTTCCATCAGCAAAGTGCGCGATCTCATCGGCATGATGGGGCAATAAGCCAGCTTTGACACTCAAAGCGAGAGCCAAAATGCAGATGACGGTCTAGAAGTGAGTAGAGTAAGGGAAATATGTTTAATTATTATTCCAATGATATCCTTGAAGCATGTTTGTGGCATGTGTACCTTCATTGCTACGATTTCACACTTGATTTCAACAATCCAAAAATTAAAAAAAGAACAACGACTTTGCTGCTTGAGGGTATGAAACGGAACTAATGTTCACAACTTGACTCCTACACCCTTTTATACGAGTGTTTTGTGCAAAACCAACACTATTTTTGGAAGCCACAAACAAAGTAACGCTAAGAAAAAAATTGGCCAACTAGCCAAAATGCGCCCCAAACATGTACAAGAAATAAAATTCAGCGGCGCTTGTTGCATCGAACTTGCATGGAATCCACGCGGCCGAACAAATCGAAATGAAAGTGAAGCCAGGTACATGTTCTGCATAAATTACGGAGTTCGCGTGAACCATTTAAATCAACGGGCGGCTTAAATGTCTTAATAAAAGAGTTTTTAGTATTATGTAAAGGCTAACAAACTGTGTGTGTGCGATCAGCTGTTTAGCGTGCATTACGCATTCGGAAGTCATAACTAATAGTCGAAATTACGGACAGACAGAAGAATGACAATGCAACCAAACTTATACGATGAACTGCCTAACAACAATAAATTAGCTTCCGCCTCACAATTAACTCTTGTACTTTGACATCATTTGTTTATTTTGCCGAATTTTGTAATTATTTGCAGAGGCCGACCTGATTTTTTTTGTTTTTTTTTGGCGTTATAGCATCAACAATAAAGCTAGTGAAAGCTTTAGTCCAACTAAGTTTAAATGTTGTGTCGTTGACCAACTTTAAATTTATTGCTTCATGTTTGCCCCGTTGTAAAAATATTATATTTTCTTTGAATTAATCGACAGCTGTACGTGTTTCTCACCATCTTGGCATAACGCATTTTGGTTCCGAACGTATTCGATTTGAATTATTTATTAGACAAGTTGTGTATTGTTTTTTATTGTCATTGTTAATATTTTTTTATTACGATAATATATGCAAAATATTTCAATTTATTTTTGTGCAATTTTTGAAACTTTGTTTTGGTCAGATATTATTTTATATGAAATGGAAAACCGAGAGTTGAAACCATGATCGAAGCACGTAAACGATATGCAGAAAAATAAAAATACCAAACTTTGACTTATCATCATGAAGATGTCAATATTTTATTAGAAGATAGTAGTATGATTTTGAAAAATAACTTTGGTTGAACGATAAACATTCTTATCCCAATTGGTTGCAATATCTTTACTGAAAAACTAGAGATGTATTTTGACTGATGATGAATAATTTGTCCAATTTTTAGATTACGATCATTGTTATAAAAGTAGGTGGGTTAAATAAAATATGGTCTCACAATGAACAAAGTTCTCCAATCTTTAGAATTTATTGTTAAATTCAAATGCAAATTTGTTTTTTTTTTATTTATCGCAAAAACAAACCTAGGAATGCCATTTGTAACATGTTCCTGGAAACATTTTATAAAAAGACATCTTATTAAATTATTACGATATAAGAATCTAGAATTTCTAGAAGAAGTTTCAAGAATTGAGTTATGATTTTTGATTAGTTATTCTGTTACTATCCTTAACGAAGAAACATGCTAACATCGTTCGGGGAATGATATGCTCCATACGCCATTTTGACAATTTTGAGTTAATGGTGGTTGCTACCAAGTTTTTCAAATCTGAAATCTGTTTTTTTCTATTTCTTCTTGGTATCGAAATATTTCGTCTCCATTTTACTTGAAACAGAAACAGAAAGTTTTGGTGACTTCTTGCCGCATTTATCGTACAATTAACTCAAAATTGTACCATTAGCAGAGTTGGGCGCAGTGCACTAAATTTGCAGTTTCAGCTTACATGTACTGATAGTGTAAAATTATTCTCTATCTTCTATTATTTTTGACTGCTAAATTGAAAAATAAAAGCCTCATTATACATGAGTGATAGTGATAGTGAAAAATTTCTCACTCAAATTCATGTAAGAATAGTGGGAAAAAAATGTTAACAGCTTAGTGGAACCTTTTTTTTGCACTAAATAAATAGCGCAAAAAAAATACTTGCACTAATAGTGGTACAGCACAGAAAGTTATCACTCAATTGAAAGAAAACAAGAACAGTTTACTTGTAGTATTGAGTATTTAAATATTACACAGAAATTTGTATGTTTCTATGCTATTCTCAGTAAAATATAAAAATATTAAGTAAAACAAGAAAAATAAGCTATGCTAACAATTATTTGCTGTAAGCAATTTAACTTTCATGAAACTATTATATTAAATAACACCAATTTTATATAAACTGTCTATCTGATCCTAGCTTGGTGATACTCATTCAGAGCTGTTGTTGTTGTTTTCTTCGTAAACATATATGACCAGAAGCTCGAAAAATAGCTTTTCTTAATTATAGATTTTTTTAATTCGAGTATGGGTATGTAAATAAACATAATTGTCATATTTGGAGTGAGGAGAATCCACAAGCTTTTGTCGAAACACCATTACATCTACAGAAAACTACTGTTTGGTGCGCTTTATGGGGTGGCGGAGTCATTGTCCTATATGTCTTCAAAAACGATGATGGTCAGAATTTTACTGTCAATGGTGAACGGTATAGGAACATGATTCGAAGTTTTTTCGTACCTCAATTAGCTGGCAATAATCTTGCTGATATGTGGTTCCAACAGGACGGAGCCACATGTCACACAGCGGGCGCTACAATTGATTAACTCAAGAAAACTGTTGACGAAAAAATAATTTCACGAAATGGCGCAATTAATTGGCCCCCAAGATCGTATGATTTAACCCCATTAGATTATTTTCTTTTGGGTTATGTAAAGCCACTTGTTTGCGTCGATAAACCACAAGCAATTGAAGACCTGGAAATCAACATTCGACGAGTAATCGGCGAGATACGGCCGCAAATGCTGCGAAAAGTTTGTGGAAATTGGTGTTCCAGAGGGTGGGCCGATTTGATGAAATTATGTTTGTAAAATTTTTCCCTGTTAGAGGAGAAAAATAGGACACTAGGGGTATATTTTTTCCGTGAAATAAAATGTACTCAGCCTAGTATAAAAACAAATCATCGTTGGGCGTGCAATACCGCGTATTAGTATATGAAAACGTACGGCGGATAAGCGGTATTGCACGCGCAACGACGAAATATTTCCTTTTTTGGAACTACTTCAATGTGGTAGTATTCACAGTGCCGTAACTTTGTTTTTGACCGATCACATCATTTACCAAAATGGAAAGGAAATATTGAAAATCAAGAGAATTTGAAGCGTGAAAAAAAATAAAAAAATTTACGTTATTTTTGACCATATTGTTGCGAGTAAAAATAGAAAAATTTTCCAATGACGCTAATTTTCGCGAAAAATGTGTAGAATTAAAATACAAACAGATTAAAAAAAAATATATAAATCGGTCACGGCAGGAGTGTGGCCCGTTTAGCAAAAGTATGTTTCGAGTAAAACGCGTAACAGTTACTCTGATTAATTATGCTCTGGCTCATCGCGTTTTAAGTGCTATAGAATCTGTTTTATAAGCGGAAGTTGTACAACAATAATCAGCTAAAAAATTTAATTTTTAAAACAATGTTTTCCTTAAAACTCCCTAAAAAAAAATTGTAAGTCTGCTGCACATGCAACAATTTTTTTTCAAACTGGCAACCTTTAAACACATTTAATTTCAAAACTTCTCTCTTATTTCTTGTTGATCTTATCCACCTTATCAAATATTTATAAACTTTTTTATTTTGGATTAAAAACAAGAGTCTTGCATTTTTTTTTATTGACATCAGCTTTAAGTTTTATTAAGGTCTTAAATTCTGCAGGGTATGTAATATTGCGAGTAAAAATTCATGAAAAAACTGATCACACTTTAATTAAAAAAAAATTGAAAAAAGAACCAAGTTAATAGTTGATTTTGAGGTACTTGAAAATCGAGTTATTCGAATCAAAAATCGACGAGAGTTGTACTTATCGTGCTGTGCGGACAAGAAAATTATCAAAAAATCAAATAAATTCGTTACGAAACCACTTTTCGTTTATACAGAGGTAATTTTTGCTACATTTATACTACAAAAATATCGGCATTAATTTAATTTCGATAAAGTACAAGTAAGGTTTTTTCTTAACTTATTTGAAGATTGTGTTATTTTATTTTGCTTGGACCTTTTTGGTTAATTTGGTTTATTTAAATACAATATTTATTAAATTTAAAAACTTTAATAATATTTAATTTTCCCAACGTTTCGAGTGTGTAATTTTCTTCTTATTTAGGGGAATAAGGAAGTTTTTAACACTGTCAACACAAGAATATTATTTTTTGTTCCAGAATATTATTGAAGATGCACAATAATATTCTGAATGTTACAAATTTTTTTGAAAAATCCTTGAATAATTATGATCGCAAAAATTGTTCACAAGTGAAAAATTCATCTTGTCCATGGTTCTCGCAGGATGTCCTTAATGCCATAAACAAAAGAAATAAACTGCACAAGCTTTGGAAAATCAACCCATCTTCAGCTAACTGGGAGATTTACAGAATGGCCCGAAATGCGGCTGTCAATCTTACCAGACTGTCCAAGTCCCGATACTTCTCTTCCAAATTGAATCTTTCTCTTCCTAATAAAACTCTGTGGAATAATATAAAAAGACTAGGAGTACGTAATAAGACAACCTTGGCATGTAAAATTGATCCAGACTTACTAAATAATTTTTTCTTAGGTAATACCTCTAATATTAGCAATAACACGATTTCCCTTACACAGCTTCGTGTTCCTAATCTCTTTGAATTTACACCTGTTAGTGAACTAGATATTGGAAAATGTGTTATGCAAATAAAATCAAATGCAATAGGAGAAGATGGCGTTCCGATTAAATTTATTAAAATAATCTTACCACATATAATTAGACCATTAACACATATTATTAATCACTGCCTTATATCTTCAACATTCCCAGCAACATGGAAATCTGCAATTGTGCTACCTGTGGAAAAAAAATCGAATCCATCTAGTCCAAATCATTTCAGGCCCATAAGTATACTGTCCCCGTTATCCAAGGTCTGTGAGAAAATAATAAGCCTACAAATCAATAAATTCTTACATGAAAATAAGCTCTTGTCTCCATTTCAATCTGGCTTTAGGTTAGGGCACGGGTGTAATTCAGCAGTAGTTAAGGTTATAGATGATTTACGGCCTGCATATGACTCTGGTTCTATTTTGTTACTTTGCTTATTAGATTTTTCAAAAGCATTTGACAAGGTAAGCCACAAATATTTATGTCTGAAACTCAAGTCTTTCTTTGGGTTTAGTGATAGTGCGGTGAGTCTCATACCAATTATTTGTCTAATAGATTGCAAAAAGTTCAAGTCGGACAAAAATTTTCCAGCTATAAAACGGTAATAAGTGGTGCTCCTTAAGGGTCGATCCTTGGTCCCCTCTTATTTTTTATCTTTTTAAATGATATTTTTGCTGTTTGTAATCATTCTTCTATACATGCTTATGCGGACGATATTCAGATCTATCACTCAAGTAGTGTTGATCTACTAGATACCCTCTGCTACAGAATTAATGAGGACCTAAGAAACATTTATCTGGGCAATTAGCAATGGACTCCAACTAAATGCTGCCAAATCTTATATTATCCCTATCTGTAAAAATAAATTTTTCCTTAAAAACATTCCTGACCTCTACATTGGCTCAAATAAGCTAAGTGTTGTGTCAAAAATTGTAAATCTGGGTTATTGTATGAATTCTTCTCTATCTTGTGTTGATCATGTTAATAGTGTTGTTAGTAAAGTTTATTATATCCTGCGAAATTTAAGAATGTCTGCTTGTCTTTGTACGCTTGATCTAAGGCGAATGCTAGTAAAGCAATTTGTCTTACCTGTTATAACATATTCTGACGTGGTGAACAGTAAACTCGACTCATCTTCTCTGCTAAAACTTAATATTGCATATAACTATGCCACGCGGTTTATTTTCGGCTTAAAAAAGTTTGACCACCTCTCTCACTTCAGAAATGCATTACTTGGGTGCAGTTTGGTTGATTATTTAAATGCTAGAAACTGTATCTACCTTCATAAAATAATATATAGTAAAACTACTCATTACCTATATGAAAAACTGCAGATCAGTTTGTCTAGAAGATGCAAGATACTTATAGTTCCAAGATATGGCTCTCTAACTTCTTCCAATCTTTTTTTCATTAATGCCATAAGACTGTGGAATGCGTTACCACGTAACTTTAGAGAAATCGAACGGGCGGAGAATTTTAGGCAATCTATTTTAACTCACTTCTCAACTTCTTAACTTCTTCAACTTAATTTATTTTTCTATCCTTGCTCTTTTTTCTTTACATATTCTTATTTTTCATTCATTATTTTATTCATCATATTATTATTCTTATATTTATTGGTACAAGATTTTTTTATTTTGATTTTAATATTATTAATCTCTTAATCATTATCTAATGTAATTCATTATCTTATTTATAGTCACTGTTATTAATTTGTTGTTATATATAAACAATTTGTTTATTATCTTAACTTATTTATAGGTATTTTTACTTGTTGTACTGTAAAATAACTTAGTTCTTATTTATATTAATGTCTTATAAATAAATACAAATACAAATATTTACATAAAGTGAAGGTATTTATGTATATAATTATTAAAATTTTTTAACGATGATAACTAACTTTCAAATTATGTGAGTGTCAAGTTGACACCATTTGTTAAAAAAATCCTTATATCTCTTGTATATCTGCTTAAATTCTCTTCAGTGTAAAAGCCAAGTGTAAATTTTTTGTTGACAAAAAAAAATTCCAATAAATGTCAAAAATTCCAAACATACCTCAAGGGGTGCTTTTGTGCTAAATTGATCCTTTCACTTTAAAAATTGCATCGACAATTTTACCATATATAAAAATTTTTAGTTTGTGCAAAGATTAATACATTAATAGTTTCTTAAAACTCTCAAAATTCGGATTTTTACAATAAATAAACATAATAAAAAAATCAGAACAAAAAGATTGTCATAATAATGCGAACAATCAGTAAATTTAAATTGTTCGGAATGTCACTCAAAAAATTGTCAAGAGACAATTAATATGGACAATAACGACAATAGGGTATGTTTATCTTGTCATGGTGCATGACTTAAAGATCACGTTTTACTATAAATAATGACTAAGGACTGAATAATACTTTTGTCATAGATCTTGCAATAGCTTGCCCTGGTTTATACTTTTCGAATTGCATTTTTTTTTTTGGTTTCAGGAGAGCCCTTATGTTTTTGCCCCCCGGCCCCGAACTTGGCTCTGTACGGACCTGCGCACAGCACAATTGATCAATAGAAGCTCGGTCAAAGTCCTTCAAAGGGCTGAAGTGGCCAGTTAATTTAATTATTTGTAGGTATTTATTTCGTAAAAATACCCTCCAGGAAAAATCGGAATTCTTCCATCTAAAAGTGATAAAGAAACATTCCCCAACGTATCTTTCGGAAGCTTAAGGGTAGTTTTGTATTTATTTTGTTTCCAAACCGCTTCTTTAAGAATGCATGTGGAAACTTTTACTTATTTTCAAGCAATGACAACAGAAAATATAAATATCATTGTTTCCTAGCCGCTTATTATAGAATTCGATAGTGGTATAGTGGTATCGCGCTTGACTGTAGCACAGGGGTCCCGGGTTCGAATCCTAACCGGGCATTTTCATAACAAGGGAGAGTAATGTTGCCACATTAATTTTTAGAGCAGGGGAGAGGACTGCTTCCAATTCACTTTTTAAGACATCGGAGAGGAACGTTTTCACCTTCATTTTTAACACAGCGGAGAGGAATGTTTTCCTCTGATGACATACTATGTAAAAAAAATAATGGAGTGTCCAATGAAAGTGAATGCTTTCTACAATCCATGGAATGTTTCCTGTTTATATCCGAGAATGTTTCCATTTCCTGGAGGGTAGTTTATAAATATTCCAGTTGTTTAATATATATTCTGGTTGCTCTGAATAAAGTTTTTCTAGAATGGGCACTTATTTATTTGTTTTGAATGTGCTTTATATACTTTACTATAAGTGAAAGTGATAATTTCAGGATCTGTTTCACATAGCATGAAGTTTTGACTATCTTCTAAAGTTTTTAAATAAACAATTGGCACTTAACTCATAAACATTGAATTTTTTTTAAATAAAAAAGTTGTTATTTGGAAAATTGGGTGCTTTTTAATCTGTGAGAGTATTCTCCTGACAATTTTCAAGATTTTACGGATTGGATTAGGTATTGTAAAGTGATAAAACACATGTTAACCACATCATTACATTGGGTCAAGAGGTAGCATAACTAGTCTTTCAAAATTGTAATAACTCTGAAATATAAATGGAATCGCCTTGTGACGAAACGATCGGTCTATCCAAGTATTTATTGACTCAACTTTGCTATGACCCAAATATTTTCATAATTTATTCATACATTAACACAGTAGCCTACAAATTACAAATCAATAAATGGTGGCTCATTCACCTCTTCACGATACACCAGCCCAACACCAACGTCGCACAAATTTACGTGTCTCATACGTGGTTACCTTAAACTAGAAACGTCATTTTCATTTACACAACTCGAAGTGACGACGTCTAATTATGCAATTATTTCAACAATTAGCCAAATGCTGTAATGAGCGATTACGTTACCGGCTGGTTGGCACTAGTCTAGTCTCTTTAGTATCATACTATATCGGAATATATTTGTTTGTCAATTACTTCCCAGGCACGTGAGTGCAAGTGGTAACAACTTATTATGGATTGGGTCGCAGTTTTTTTTGTTTTGATTGCTTTATACGCTGGAAACGTGCATTAACCCACACAATCCAATCAGTCATCAACATCGAACATATTAATTGATATTTAGTGTTCGTTCGATGATATCTATATTGGATTCTGATCAAACAACAACGAAAAACAAAATAAACATTATACTGTAATGAATGTTCTCACACATGCATTTTTACATCTATTGGTTTTATTATTAATCTTTCTTTTTCTCGGTTACATCTGCTCCACCACTGTAACCTAAGCATTCAGAACTTTTAAACATGACAACTAGTATTTTCTAAGTAAAAGGCATAAGAAACTATGTATCTGTGGATACATCTCTAATGAGAAATATTCTATATTTGGCTTTTCAATCATGTTTTTCTCAAATAATTACTCCATGTGGCTAATTTTATTTTAACTGTTGTTTCAAATACTATTGATAACAAAATAATTCAATAATTAATTATTACTTGGTTGCGGGTTGTTGTTCTTAATGCAGCTATTGATGCAGCTAGGCTCTTGATGAGATAATAGGCCGCAACATATAGGCAGCTAGGCAGCCAATGTCTGTGCTTAATTTAGCCAACAATTTGACAAATGCATGCATTTTTCAACGAATCGGTTCGAGCCACTTTTTCAAACGCGCGATTCCGCATACCAACAGCAGTTGCTCGATTAATCCGGCTCGATTGGTTGGCCAGTTGGTTGATTGGCCAACCGGGAAGCCTTTGTGCCGTGGCGGTAAGTCTTCAAAGCAGCATCAATTCCGACAAAGTGATGCTCCTGCCTCCCTGCCTGCTGCTTGTCGTACAGTTACACGCTGAATGTTGTTCACAGCCAACCTAGCATAATTTTCCAATTGAAATTGCAATTTGTTTAAACTATTTGCCACGCATTTTCAATTCCATCCAATCTCTAGCAACTAATCCAAGACTAGCAAATTTATGGTCCAGATGACGCTGATGAGCATCAGGAGGCTGTGTTGATGCCTAGAATAGCAGCTAAGAGCCATTGCGACAATGAAGCTCACGCTTCATTCATTGCTGCTGATGATCGCAAATCGATCGTAGCTGCCAGCTTACCTGGGTCTGGCACGCTTTCATCCCTGCGCAGCACGGTTGGCGGCATCTTTTGTCAACAATTTGTTTAATTCGACAGTCTCGATGTGATGCGTGCGCTTTCAATGGCTTGCTGCTGCCACGACAGCTTGTATTGAATAGTTGAAATTAGCACCTGAAGAGATTAAATTCCTGTTAATCATTACAATTGCTGTTCTTCTCATTGTTGTTGTTGTTGCTCATGTCGTTCATCTCGGTCCATTAACAGGAGCTGCATTGAGCTTTTGTTATTACTTCAATCAAGGCTTTCATTCAAAGCAACCTTGGTCAGGTGGCCACTAATAGAGCAATACGAGTATCTCAAAAACTCCTTCAACCTTTGTCTGCATCATTTATTCTTTGAAATTTTATCGATCATGAACATGTAACTGGTCGACTTGCCAGCTATCAGATCTGTTGTATACGTTAGTATATATATAAAAAAAATACTAAAAATGAAAAAAGTAGGCTGGCTGCGAGCTTAAGGCTTAGCTTCTTTAGTTACTGTTGAATTGAAAATTTGTTGGGCAAGTAAGGACATTGTGAGACTTTTACGGACAACGTGATAATCTGAAGTTTTTTTTTGCATTCTTCGAGAAGATCTTGAGACTTTTGTTTTCTTAAGTTTTACGTTATCCCTGTTTTATGAGTAAAACAATCGCAAGTTTTAGTAATGTGTTAAAAATTTAACGAATATGAACATCGTCTAATTATATTGCAATAATTGTACATTGTGTGATCAATACTATTTGAGTGGTTCAGCCATACTGTAGAGAGCATGCCATAAGGGCAAAACACATTGCAGGCATCGCGCATTAAGCATCGCCGCAAGGCTTTGACATTTCAGTTGAATGCACGAATACTTACGTTGCGACTCACATTATACTTCCAGGCATGTAGGCATTGCATGTTTGATGCCTGAAGTGGGCAACTTTTTAACTTTTTTCAAGCTTCGAGGCATTGACAGCTAAAAAACAGCTGATTGTGAAAACGTTATTTAGAAAATATTTTAATTAAAATTTAAAAAATGTCTGAGAGAGATTTAAAAACAAATTGCAGAGTGAAAAAGCTTGGGCTGTAGTTGCAGAAGCTACCAAATATACAGGTTAGTTTCTTGTTTGCTGTCCACGAATATGAGCTAATTTGTTTAAAGTATTTCAGTAAAACAGTGTCAAAGACGGGGGAAGACTCTTCGGGAGCGCTTTGTTAAAGAATTAAATAAGGAGATTTCGCCTTCAGGGAGCGCTGCGGAGGAGTTGAACTCCAATTGGAAGAACATTTCCTCCATGGATTTCATGCGGGCTTAACATATATTTTCTGTTAAGACTCTCACCACGGTTGCTTCAGGCATGATGCATGCCTTTAATGTATTTTAAAAGCGTGTGGCGTAGAATCTTGAGGTGCTTGCGGCGATGTCTAATGCGGGATGCCTGCATTGTGTTTTGCCCTATACTGCTTGTCCGAAACGCTTTCTGCGAACTGCTGAGTTGAACATCTCAAGTTTTTTTATCTCTCTCTTCTGAAATTGAAAAACCGTGCAACCAGATTGTACGGTAATTCCCCGAAAAATTTTAGAGCAGCTAGCTATCAGCTACGCAAGCGATTTGCAAATTTTCAATTACTCTAAGACTTAGAGTCTAAGTACTTTATGAGTATCAGCGAGTCATTGAGCAAATTTAGCATAAGTATTAAAATGTAAGAGTGATAGCCCTGCCCATCATTGAATCATGATTCAATCATATAGGTTATGCAGCCATTTGACGTTTACTCACAAGAATAAACTTAGATACCCTAATAATGCGAAGTGAGCAAAAGAGCAATTTTTTATATCAGAATAAGAACTTGGTTGCATGAATATGAAACTTTTTCATAGTACGAAATATCCAAAAGTACATTTGACTACTACGTTTTATACTACATAGAAAATAAAAAATAACTTATTATATAGAAAATAACTTATTTGTTTTGACTCAAAATTTTATTATGAATTTTAAAAAATATAATTGCCACGTTTTTGTTGTAAAACAGTATAAAAAGAATAATAGTGCACATGAATAATCCTTACATGCGAATATTTCTAAAACTTTAAACTTTGAATTAAAGAATGTACTGAAAACATGGTTTTCATTATAAAATTTATGCAATGCAAACTTTTTGTAGTTCTTTGTTACAAACAGTATGAATATAGTTATTCAAATATTTTTGAAAATCACAAAAACTTACTTCTTTATATATTTAGTTTCAATAAGAAAACACTAAAACTAATTTATTATTAGTCATATTTACACAGCGAATAGTATTCCTTACATAAATCTCGCTCATAAAAATTAAGCTTGCCTGTCATAAACGCTGTTTTTAAATCATCAAAATAATAATATAGGATTTAGGCAAATAATTTTTTTAATACATCGTTTTTTAATTGATTATTGTTGTAAAAGTATTAAAAAATATGTAAAAAAATCACACGCAGCAGTAGGGCTAAAAAATAACATAAATTTTACTACTTTTTTACTAAAAAAACATTTGTTTTGTTACTGCAGCTGATGTAAAACTAACACGCCAATTAAGCTTTTCGAATATATGTTATACTTTTTTAAAAAAATCTTCCAAAATATACCTTAATTTTAACCGATTTTGCCTAAAATCTCCCTTAAGTGTAATGAAAAAAGCATGGTATTTTAAAAAAAATGTAGCAAAAGAAGAGCCACTTTTTAAAAAAAAAGTCGCAGCAAAACACTGAAAAGATATTTTTTTTTTTTTTTTTTTTTTTTTTAAAAGACTACACAACCCCGTTTGTCATTAATTTCAGTGAGAGAATATGTGTTTGTTTACATAAAATAAGGATATGTCAAATATATACTTAACCTTATTCTGATTGAATCATGGCCCTGCCAGCATTGACACGATTGTCTGACGAGCGCGTTTATTTTTCGATGCTTTTTTTTACACTAAATAACTATTGTTATGCGAGTAACACTAACAAAAAGCGTAGATATCGAATCTTAAGCTTTGAACGATGAAATGACGATTGTTTAATAAAAAATATATTTGCATTCTGCAGAATTTCAAATGGAACACGTACAAACATACAACAAACGACGATTGATTTTACCGTTACCAGAGGTCTGAAAAGAATTTATTTGGTTTGCAGCTTTCAATGATTGTTTCGTTTTAGTTGCGTCATGGACTTAAAGTGATTATCGTGATTGATAATTTTTTGGTGAAAATTATTATTTGAAAACATTTATTTATTTATTTTATGTATATCGGTTGTGTCGAATTAAATAAAAATGTCAACGAAAGTCATTCGGAAAGTTGTCTATTTTGAAAGCGATCAGCAAATTATATTTGTACCCGAGCTACATCATGGATATTAATAAAGGTAAGAACTTTGTCTACATCTTAATTTTCGATTTAAAAAAATTTTGATAAAAAAACTTGAAACCCAAAATATTAAAAAACCTACGCATGGAATGTATTGTTTAATCCGCGTGCGCGAATTAAAGTATACATTCTTTGAGCAGGTTTTTTAAGAATTCTGTATTGAAAATTTTGGCTATGGACAGAGTAAACGCGAGTGCCAACTAATTAGCAGAGTAGTGCGACAGAAATAATAATGAATAACAAAACAAACCAAAGAGATCAAGCGAGATTGAGCTAACCAGTCTGCATCGGCAGTCACTCTGTCCAAGCCTAATAACAAAATACAGTTTTTCAGTAAGTGTAATAGATTTCTTTCAAATCTTTAACTCAACAGAAAATGAAATATCATACACCCCACTAAGTCCTGAGGACCATACAGACCCTCAATATGAATTTGAATACATGCCATTGACGCCCATGGGTGCAGATAACACTCAATTCAGAACCATACCATACAATCAAAATATAACATCAGCTGGAATGGCAGATATATTGAAAGAAATAAGAGTAGTGAAAAGACTCTGCTCACGACTAACGGAGGAAGTCATCACTCTCCGCCATGAGGTTCGTGATCAAAAACGAAGCAGCACCAACTCCATTAGTTTAATTTTTTATGCAAACTAATAATTTTTTAAAATATACTTTCAAATCATATCCACGTCTGTTTTATGAAAAGTGGCTTTAGGTATAAAATTTTAACAACCGTCTAGGTGATCATTTCAGGATCAGTATCGGAACTTCAAAAACGGAAATTTTAACAATCGTGAAGGCGACTCTTTTACGATCAGTTATGGCGATTGAAAAAAACCTTTTAACAATCGTGTTGGTGACTCTTTTATGATGCTTTTTTGACGACGCGTTAAAGCGCGATTTTAATGCATCGCAAACGACTCTTTTTGAAGAGATCATAACGGCTACTTCAGTTACTTCCGATACCCTGAACTTATACGATTAGAATACGCGCTCGTTTACGATTAATTCAATCGTTTCGCTGATTGCAAGCGACTCCTTCGCAACTTAAAAATGCTGGCTGGGAGGATATGAGTAGCATGTGTTCATGTGTTGAAAATTTTCTTATACTTATTTTTTGTGAGTTAACTCTGAATGCTAAAAAAGCGACTCATTGCAGTTCTCTGATACATATACATATAAGCTTCACAAATTTTCTATTCAATTGTACAGTTGGCTGTGTGCTATGATTTCACAAGGAAACTTTCAATTTTTATTCATTCGTAAACTTTATGGGTTCGCTTTATAAGTCCATATATTTTTTAACTTTTTGGGTTTAACTCTGAATGCTGAAAAAGCGGCTCATTGCAATTCTCTGGTATAATTTTCTATCTTCTTTAACGTAATGTCAAAAATGAAGTGAGCAATGCTTCTAAAGAAACTATAAATAGTTTATTATGTAGTTTATAGCATAAGCAATAGAAATGCTAGTTCTCGATTCTACTTAGAATTAAATTCTTTGTGGTTACAAACAAATCAATGAACACCTCTTAAAACTCATGAATTCTTACCTCAACAGATGAATTTAATAAGTGCTTAAAACTGTTTTCACTACATTAAAAATTCAATAAATGGTTTCCTTATGTTTCATAAACTAGGCCCAGTCTGTTTAATCATAAAAAAAATAAATACTTGCTCTCTACCTTCCGCCATGCTCCATATTATAAGCATTGGGGGTAAGGAAACATTGCGACGATCGCATCAGTTGTAGCGGCGCTGATCTAGGTTTGGTTTTGCCTTCTGACGATATTAGCAAAATTTATATCGTTAATGTGTGAGCAAAACTGACTCCAATAAAGCTTCCGTTCCGAGTCATTCATCTAGTTATGCACGCGCTGCGGTATTCGCCACAGTAACCACGCCGAACAATGCCTCGAGTATGAAATTCAACTACTTTGTGAGTAGCAGCATCAGCAGCAGCGATGAGGCATAGCAGAGCGATCGAAAGATATTCGGAGCCCAATCTGCTGTTGTTTTTGTTTTTTTTCGACTCTGTTGGGCATTGCCACATTTTCCTTGGTTTTCCGATTAACTTTTGAGTGGCCCCATGATGAGCATGGATTTTGTTTTGATTCTTAGCTGCTTTTCACTCTTCTTGGCGATCATATCAGATGCAAAGGCAATGGAAGAAGTTAAGGCTAGGCAAGGCTGCAAATAGATAGCCAGAGTGTGAAGGTGAGCTGCACATGCGTGAATCATGATGATTAAAAAATGCCTCACACTCGATGCAGTGCTAAGGACTTACAGCAATACTGCCCGCTGAAGATAATAGGTAAATCGGTCATACAGCACAAGTGTAACATTTCCTCATTGGCCTTCGTTCCATCCACAAGCTTTGCCATTGAGCTGTAGTGAAGGTTTCGGTTGCTTTGTGATTGAGATGTTTAGCGTTTTCTCACTGCGTTCAACGGATGGATGGTTGCCCCAAAGCATCCTGCAACATAAAGAAGGAATTTAATTTTAAGTTTGATCTCTGTGTACAGTGGCTGTGTAGTAGGTATGAGTTCCCGCTTAGTTTGCACAACTTGCTTGTTACGCATGCGCGTAATACAAATGCGTAACACAATAATTATTTGCCTTGATATGCAAGCTCATTCTACACATTCGTATTCAGCGATAATTTGCAATCTGCCTCCGAATAATGCTACAGATACGCCACAAGTAGAATCACTCCGATCACTGGAGAACTAGAGAAAAATAGCGTCCATGACACTAAAGGTGTCGAACGTTAATGGACTAACACCTGCGCGCCACTGCTGATTAAGCACGCAGTCAGTCAGCGATCCAATAAGTTGCGGCAGGCGAGCGTGTAATATGCGTGACTTACGCGGTCTTGAATTAACAGATCTCTGTGTACGAATGGGTTGCATAGATTTTTAAGACAAAAATTGAAGAGAAAAATTATAAAGTATCTCATATAAAAATGATTACAACAATTGCACAGTGAACAACCAACGCCAACTGTTGGCCACTTGTTTTTGCCACTGAATAATAGGGGGCTAGTGAGAAGAGTGCTAAAATGGGGCACTAATAACAAAAGCAGCTACAGGTGGCCAGGAAATAACACGAACGTGAGAAGCACACAACAGAAAATTGGGGGGAGCTCTAGCAAAAGTTGATTAAAATTTTTTAAAAATGCCTTTTGTTTAATGTTGAAAGCTTTTGTTGTAGAGTAATTTATGGATTAATTGTGTGTTTTTGTGTGTGTGTGTTTCCATAGTTTAGTCAATCGTTTAGATAAAAATACCGAGAGAATATCTAAAAAGATTTCACATTTTGTATTTAAACCAAAATATGAGATTTTTTAACATTGGTACCTAAAGACTTAATGCTTTTTACATGGACTTTAAATGTTAAATTTATTATAATTAGGATTAAGAGACTTCTGTAAAATATGGGAAATTTTGTTCGAAGATTTGTTGCCATTTTGTTTGTAATTTAAATTTGAAAATATTTAAGGCATATTAAATCAAACACGACTTGTTCAACAGACAACACCGTACGATGCATGAATATATACATCAGAATATCTAATATATTATGAGAGAAGGCTTTTATTCGTTACTTTTTCTGTATTAGGAACACATTTAAAAGTTTCAATGCTTTTTGTTTTGTAACACTTGGATTGTATGTGATGGAAAAATTACCATAATTAGATATAAGGCATTAGTCGAATGGATTTTAATAGCAAATCGGTTTAAATTTAAGTTTTTATCGATCGGTTTTAATCGATCCACTTCCATCATACAAACAGTGGACCGTCTCATACAAATTATACGGAAAATAATTATGTAATAAAATAAAATTTGCGGCAAGTGAAGGTCTATTTTGACCACCTGGGAAGTTATGGGTTAATATTGTGTTTTTCGGAGGTTACAAATAGAAGTATGTATTTGGTGGTCAAACCAGCAAATTTTGGAATAAATACTTTTGTTTGCTTTACTACTATTTCTTACTTAAACATAAGATATTTCAACTTAATTTTGATTTTTTACATATAAATACTGATGGGTTATTTCTTATGTGACCGACATTTTCAGAGTAAAAGAAGTACACGCAAAGAATTTAAAATTAAGTTCAAAAGAAGTACATATAATAAATATTATTATTCTTGTTGGGATTTGCACGGTGACCTTAAGACCTATTGTGCCCCTTCATGGAACTAAAGAACCTTCTTTTACTCCAATTTCTGAGATAAAAGTTAGTATACGTCTTATATCTCTTGATTTCAATGAATTATCTGGCATTATGTGGTAGCTCAGATATTTCTGTTGAGCTTGAGCAAGTGCGGGACACTGTCCCAGAATGTGCATCGCTGATTCTTCGTCTTTTATATAAAACCCACATGTGTTATTACTTCAAATTCCCAGTTTTGAAAGGTGATAATTTAACCTACAGTTACCTGTTAAAAATCCTGTGATAAATCTTATATCATTCTTTGTTAGCTTCATGCATTCCTTTAATCTCTTTAGGTTGAATGTTCCTAAGAGAAGTTAAGAGTGCACTTACCCTGGCAGATTTTCACAGTATGTTCCTTTTTGTTTTTCTTCATCTTTTCTTATCGAATGCGAGAGGACCACTTTACCTATTCCACGGAATGGATCCGGACCAATCAGAGGAATTGATGCTCCGTCTCTGCCAGTCCGTCAGCAATTTTGTTACCTTCTATACCTTTGTGTCCCGGAACACACAGGATATAGACGCGGCTTTGTTCCCCAAGCATATTAAGTTTATCAAGACTCTCTATCACCAGTTTCGAGTTTACGTAATCAGATTTCAGTGCCAATCTAATAGGATAGCTATGTTTTGGTTCCGGGATTTACGTTCCAGATAAGAGTATACGCACCTATCAATCGCGTATATTTCCGCTTATAATATACTGCTGTTTCTTCTCATGGGCTCGAAGAATTTAATCCCTGGCCCGTAGACTCCTGCTCCGGTCCCTTCTTCGGTTAGAGAGCCTTCAATACCATATAATCATGTACTGATTTTATATTATAGGTTTTTGATATACCTTACCATTTCTTTTTACTACTTAGCTTAGCTTAAAACATGCCTGTAGCCAGGGTGGGCCAAGGGGGCAATGCCCCCTACTACAACCGTTTGCCCCCCTGTCCAAATCAGACAATGAAAACTTTAAATGAATAATTTATATGAATTTTGTTGATCTATTTATTTATTGCTTTAAAATTAGTTTAGTTTAAAATAACAAAAAATATACACATTCACCTTATTCATGACTTGAATATGTATATGAAATTTGTTAAACAAAACATTTCAGACAATTTGTTACAGTTTTTCAAATTTCTACTGCTACCAACCTACAGCCAACCTTTGCTACCAAAAAATAAGATTTGAATTTTAATAATTTTTTAACCCGCAACCATACACGCAGAGAAAAATCATAGTTGCAACAACCATGTTTTAAGAGGATCATTGTATGATTCAGGTTATGATTGTTGCTAACATGTTCTTAAACATATAATACTTTTTTAATCATGATAAAATGATTACAACAACTATATTTAGAAAAGGAACTTTTTTGTAGGAACCAAAATATAATTTAAACAATCATTATTCTCTTATTGGGTCGAAAATAGAATGATTGCAACAACTATATTATAAAATTATTTTTAGGATTCAGAATATTATTGAAACAATAATTTAATTTTTTTATTTTCATGCACTCTAATTTCCATTGTCTGGGCTGAACAGAAATATTAATTCAATTAAAAAGTCATTTGAAAAAATTTTCTGTCTGAGCTGGCGGGTTTGAACCGCGGCTTTTTCGCTTACGAGCCACGCACACTACCAGTAGGCCACAGCCGCTACTATCGCTCGCCTGACTAATGCCATTCATAAGCATGGTACATTGTGTAGTGCATTTTCACAAAAATAGCAATATGTGTGATACACAATATATGGTCAGAATTGCGAAATATATTTACCGTAAATAGAAATATGTTTGCTACAATTAAAGTCGAAAATGTCACTTTTCTGCGTGCTGTTTTTAAGATAAGGCGATTAAAAACAAACCACAATAATTGAACAGTTGACAAACGAAACGGCACATAGCCAGGAATCGATAAAACTTATTGTGTCTGAATGAAGTGAAAGTTTTTCCTGCAAACTGTTCAGGCACAATAAATTCTTTCGATTTTTGGTTATGTTCTGCTGCGTTTGCCAACAATCAAAGAATAATTCAGAAAAACATTAAAAATTCTAATATGTTTGTCTCTACAATAATATTCACATTTATCATGATTGACAGAACTACAACATTTTTGTTGCAACTAAAAGTCGAGGCAAT
The DNA here is from genome assembly GCA_963920525.1 of Dichetophora obliterata. NCBI lineage: Eukaryota > Metazoa > Arthropoda > Insecta > Diptera > Sciomyzidae > Dichetophora > Dichetophora obliterata. Next base: position 160,795,023 of record OY986438.1, read on the forward strand.
CATAGTACGTAACGATTTCAATGATGTTATGTTTTCAACTATTATGTTATTTTTGGTACCATTAATAGTAAATAATGACTTTATTAAGACAAAAATTTGTGTTTGTAGAAATAATACAATAATTTTAGTAAAAAAATTATTATTGCAGTAATCATGTCTCAACCATGTCTTTTCTCTGCGTATAGAAACTTTCTAGAAACGAAGAGCATGTTGTGCACCAATTTGATGCAGTTACATAAAGAATATATGTATAATTCATTGAAATGTTTTTAATTTTTTTTATATGCATGATTAATGCTACCAACTCATGTTATTAAAAAATAAGTATATTTGCTTCTTAGAACACTGAAAAGTAAGTATTAGTAAGCATAATTTTTTAAAATAAGTATATAAGTAAGTATTTTACCTTAGAAAAACAAATTGAATATTTTTTGATACATTTTACTAATTTATGTTAAAATCAATAGAACCCACAATATTCTTTAAATATTGTCACACCCTCTTTTTGTTTTCCTTGAAAAGTTTTGTGTATACAATCTATCTAAAACCAAAAAGTCTTCAGATAAAAAATAAACAAAATATTAATTTTATATATTTAAAATTCATATATATTTCTAATATATAAAATAGTTTAAAAACAAACAAAAGCATAACAAAAAATTAAAAGTTATACGCACTTTCAAAGTAGTCAAATAAAAAAAAATAAAAAAAATCACATTCAAATGTATACAGAGACCAAAGAAAAGTTATCATTATTCGCTCTCACTGTCACTGAATTGAAGCGCTACATTAAATTGATTTTTTCTTTTTGCTTGAAATCGTATTTGTCATGGCTGTAAATTTTATTTAAGTGTGAAGTCTAATTGGTCACTTTCGAAAGTTTTTTTCTTTTTTTTTACAATTTTTGTATATGTACTAAGAATATTGTATTAAATTTTTATGAAATAATTTTTTCAACCCAAAACTTTCTCTACCTGAACTCATGTTAGAACGCATTTAAAAAACTTTAAAAGCGTTTTTCTCAAAACTACGTTTTCACGGACGCCCCACACTATTTCTCCGGTGGGCTGATCCTTCTGAAATTTTAACCACATATTTAACACAAAACTACTTACAAAAAAACTATAATCGTGTTAAAAAAATTGATGTTTACTATATTTTTTTACAAATAACAGCGAAAAAAAATTTTTTTTTTTGGTTTTTGTTACTTAAATTTAACAACAATTGCTAAAAATTAATATAAATAGTCTATTTTATAGTCGTTGTCATATTGAATCTAAAACACTTTGGTTTTCTGTTTCAGATAAACTGATGCCGAGATATCGTGTGGGAGCCAACCTGCCTCCAAATAATTAAAAAACATTAATAATTTTTTTTATTTTTATAAATTAAGACTTCATTTATCATTCCTTACTACTTATAAAAACATATCTTTCATAGCAAGCTCACGAGAAATTCCCAAAAATAGCCTATTTTTTTAGCCGACGAACTACAGTATGTACACCCTTAATATTTCAGGTCTTGTCTTTAAAAAATTGTAAAATTCGACACAGCTGTATTCAATATTATTTTTTAAAAATAAAATTGACTCCTGAGTCTGTATTTTTAACGCTGTTGGTTACAATTTTCAAACTTTTTCCACTTTTGCAAATAAAAATGTTCAACCGGAGCTGAAAAGTAAGCATAATTAAGTATAAATCTTAAAAGTAAGTATACTTATAAGTATGGAATTTTAGTAAGTATATGAAGCTGAAAATAAGTATGATACGTACAAAGTAAGTATAGTTGGTAATATTATGCATGATGAATGTTTATTAATTTTAAAATAAAAAATATGCAAATCTTAATTCTAGCAAAAAATCTATCAAAAAGCAAAAGATTTAAATCAAAATCTGAATAAAAAATTTGCATTAATTTGATGCAAACGACGGATGCGGGTTAGTTCAATTTTTTTATCTGATTTACTTAAATAATGTCTTATACATATGTTAGCCCATTTCACTGCACTTTCTTATATTTCTAGCCACTTTAAATAAATCTTGTATTTTTATCTTAATTTTATTATAAAGTCCTGAATTAATTTTTATATTATTTTTTATGTATTAATCTTATGTATAAAAAGATCTACATATACATGTATATACAAAATGAACTGTTTTTTAATAAATATGTGTAATGTATTCATTTCACACGTTAAAAAATTGGTTTTTTTATTTAAATGAAAAAACAAAAAAATTTCCCCCCCCCCAAGATTCATGCCTGCCCCTTCTATCTTCTTGGTATGGCTACAGGCCTGGTTTGAAATCTTTTAGTGAAACTATATTTTGTATGCATGCTATACCTCGGTTTTGTTATTTGCGGATATTGTCTCAATAGAATATCAAACTTCATTCGAGTTACACAATGCCTTTGCCTAATAACTCCACAAGCCAACCTTAGGATAGCCCTCCTCGCTTGGGGTTAAATGTAAATCGGAAGAGATGTTAGTTCTAGTGGATGCTGTTGGACATGTTTGCATGGCTCCGGTGATGCACACGAAGGCCAATTTCTATGGCTTGCTTAGCATAGCGATAACTATATGCTGCTTTATTTTTTTCTGCCAAGAGTACTGACCCATACGCAATCATGGGACGTATATCCATCGTAGTATTTGTGGGGTGCATCCCCAGATTTTTCCTGCGATGGATCTGCAAATCGTAAATGTTCTTACAGCCTTATTTGATATTTCGCTCTGGTCTAGAAATACTCCCAAAAATTTAACTTCACTTTGTAATTCTATCTTTGTTCCATCTAACTTAATAGGTTTAAGGTTTCAAGTTTTTATTTCCTAGTAAAAAGATGGTTTGATGATGGTTTTTGCCGAATTTATGTTTAGCCGCATCTTTTTATACCATTTTTTTGTCACCTCATTTCATTTCTACTACATAGGGTTTCTTCAAATTTTTCCCTTCAGATAATTACTACATTATTAGAATAGCTAAGGAACATTAATCCAGTTTTGGCCAATTCTTTCAGTAGTTCATCAACACAGTGCTCCACATAAGAGGAGATAATAGTCCCTCTTGTGTACAACCTCTTGTTGTCGTTGCTGTTATAGTGCTGGTACTATTTTCTAATATCTTAGTACTGAGCATATTACCAATCCATTTTGTAAGGGTGTTGTTGACCCCTCAGTGGGTAAGAGCATTACTTATGGCTTCATGAGAGGTATTGTCAAAAGCACCTTCTATGTCAAGAAAAGCACATAGTGCTGTTTCTGTCATATCTAATTTTCCTGAAATACATTTGTCAGTTTATATTGTGCAATCTCTGTTGATCTACCTAGTCTATATGCATGTTGACAGGGGTGTTAAGGGGATGTTATTAGAACAATAACATCATATCTTATACGGTTATCAATTAATTTTTCTAAAGTTTTTAGCAATAAGGATGTAAGACAGATTGGCCTGAAGGATTTTAAGAGAAGAGATCCCTCTTCCCTTCCTTGGAATTAAAACCACTTTTGCCCACCTCCATGGAGTTTGTTTATAAATTTATGCAATACTGCCTCTATCTATTTTCATAAGAGGATTGAGAAGAATTTATATCCATTCCATCAACGCCTGGTGATTTCAGTGGTTTAAAGGTATTCATCTTAATCTCGGCTCTGTACATATTTCCTTTGCTGCATTCCTACGGTTCCTGTTGATTCAACCTAGTGTTTCTATTAGTCCATGTCCGGTCTCTTTAGAAACAATGGAACCCTGGGAAATGAGTACTATAGAGAAGTTACGTCGTCTCTTCCTCATTTTCACTAAAATTTCCATCGCTTTTTTCAGACTGGCAGAGGGTGTACTGCTACAATCGGCCATAAGCTTATATAGTGTTGATGTGTCAGTGGTGTTTCATTTTTACACACATCTTCTTAAAGCCGGCTTGCTTTGCTGCCTTAATCTCTTTGTTACATTTAGTAAGGGTACTTCTGTATCCCGGATTTCTTTGCCCAGTTGAATAATCTACGAACATTTGTTCTCAGTTTAGATACGTTTTGCTTCCCACAAGGAACATCTTTGGCAAAACAAACTTGAATTATTGAACAACTGTCCTCATTTGCGTCTATAACAGTTTATTTTAGCGTTCTACTATTATTTTAAGTTCTCGTTTACTTTGCACGCATAGAAGGCACTGTAAGCTTTCTTTATTACTTCTGTTATAAGTCTTATATTTTCTAAAAAACTTTATTAGATCTATACTATTATATAAAAGGCTTCTCACGTATCTGTGGCGACGCTAAACTTAAGAACTACTCAACCGATTTTAGTCATTCTTTCACTTACATAAAGCTGCATGTTTAACTTAAAATCTTGTATCATTCATTTTTTTTAAAAGCATTCTCTAAAGGTATTAAAATTTAAGTTTATAAAGTAGCCAAAAAAACCTAACACAAAAATCATTGCTTCATTGAAATGATCCTCGTTCATTAAAATTGTCCTTTTTCAATAATTATTTGTTTACTCTGGAATATAATTTTTTATATTTCTTCGTACAAATCGTCCGTAACGCCATTTTGGAAATGCCCATATGCAAAATATAAACAACAAAAAAATTAATTTTGAACAATAGCTACATCATCGCGGTGAAGTTTGGGTGATCAAATATTTTTTATTTACAAAGAGCTGTTACTTGTTATGTCCTTATATGGAGAAATTAAATGAGAATACTGAAAATGTTCGTTTCTTTCTGAAGATGTTTTTATAATAAGTCTGACATTCGTTTTCTACTTTACCGTGGCCGGGCACAATTATTTAATTTTGCAATATAAATAAGAGCACAAGAAAAATCACCTAAAGTCTCGTAAGATTTCTGCAAAAAGTTGTTTAAAACTCTCTTTGAGTTACGGAAATTTCATTTTAAAAAATACGCTTGAGCTACAAAAAAAAAGTCAAAAATATTTTTCTGTTTTATTATTATTTTTTTTTTATTAAATTAAATGTTATAATAATTAACAAAATTCATAACTTATCTTATTCTATTTTTTTAAAAAAGGTGGTTTATTTTGTCCCAATATAAGTGAAAGAATTACAAAAATCGGTTGAGTAGTTCTTAAGTTTAGCGTCGTCGCAGTGACGTGAGAAGCCTTTTATATAATAGTATAGATATAGATTTGTTTAAGATTTCAAATTTTTACATTGAATATATTTAATATTTTTATCGCAGGTGAAGCAGCGAATATTTGCTAGTTAACAAAATAGTAACAAAATAGTTCATTTTCATGTTAATTTTACATCATCAGCAGAGCAGACCGAAACAGCACGAAAAAAAGTCGTTTTCAGCACAGCAAATAAGCACTAAAAAATGACGAAATAGCACAATAATAAGCACTAAAAACTCTTAGTTAAAACAAATGTTTTTAAACAAAAAAAAGTTTATAATCATATTCTTTTTTTAATATAAAAAACCGAGAATAAACACTTTAAAACATAAATTCAATTCAAGTCAGGTATATTTTAATGTAAACACTAAAAGAAAATATATCAAAAAATCAGTTCAGTATACTGCCGTCCTAAGAAAGAAAGTCCCAAACGCCACAATTCCAAAATAGAGATAGGGGCAGATTCGGAAAGTCAATGAGTTTCTGTTTTTGTGTTAAGTTAATAATTTTCAGTTTCAACTGCAAATGACTGAAAAACGTTAAGTTAAATGGTCACATCTACCACTTCTAGTGTAAAAAACAGTAAAAGCTGAACATCTCAAAACTACTGCAATGGACGACAGTATAGTCATTGGGGTACTTATATAAATTAATATTAGAATATATTTTTAGGTGCTGCTTTAAACTATTTTAGAAATAAATGAACGGCACTTTTGATTTAGCAAGTGCGTAAATTTGGAAAATGATCACTCAAAATCCGACGATGCTACCGGACAGTATTTAAAAAGAGCAAGTTCTTTCGGTGAATAGAAATCAAAAAACTTATTTCCTGAATCAATACCTTTATGAATAACTTTGTTTATATCTAAAACTACTAAAACTTTTCTTTACAATGCCAATACTTTCATTAAACCCAAGTACTTGGGTTTCAAGTTTTTCAATTGAACGAACGATTGAGGAAAACTGGCATTTAATGAATGTGAGCTCATATTTTAAACTGTTGAATTGAAACAGTTCTTTGGCCACGCAGATTTCATCAGAATCTTCGTCACTGAATTTTTCCGTTACAGTTTTAACTTCATCAAAATTATAGCAAAAATAAATGGCTGTTTTTAGCCACGTATCCCATCGGGTTTTTATAGGATTTGGTGGCAATGGAGTATTTGGAAAAGCAAGTTTGAGCATTACGACATGATAAAGCTTAAAATTACAAAAAAATTACAAGTAAGCAGTAAAAAAGCATTAGTCGGTTTAGCTCTTTCACTGCATGTGTAGGGAATAAAAATATAAAGTGGTTCTTACTTTTATTTAAACTGATTTAACATTTAATATATATCAATTGACAGTTGGAAACTGAATGCGTATAAACTTGGCAATTCGATGCAGACCATGTGTAAAACATGTTAAATGAATCATCTTCGGATATAAGACTTGCAACGCACTGGCAGCGCTTAGCATATAGGCTGCTGCATCCGTAACAAGCACCAGCACCAGCAATACCTAAATATATGCATTTGAAATAAACAAATTAACTTAAACACAAATGTACTATCTGGCCATGCAAGCTCAACGAGTCATTGAAAAAGGCACCCATATTGCTAGCGTTCACCCATATTGCTGCTTCAACTGTTGCCACATTAAACAGGTTCGATTTACGTTCGAAAGAATTTTCGTCGCCATCCTATATGGCGAAAACAATATTGACTACCAGGCCCTGTTTCACATCCATCGTTTCGTCAATTGACGAGAAATCATCGCGACCATCTTATTTTTGCACTTTGTACAAAGTGCGTAAATATCTATTCTGAAGTACTGTTTCACTTGGTACAGAACTATTTGTATAGCGCTCTAAAAACTTCTTTACACTTGAGTGGGTCACCTAACAAGAAAATAATTGTAATATTTTTTTGTAGTATATTTTTTTGGTTTTTACTCACTTTTTTTAAAGAAATATTTGCTTCAAAATGCAGCACAATAGGAACATAGAACTCGACTTTTCCTGATACTGGGAAAGTAGTGTTTGCTTTGAGTACTTGCCTCACGTTCTGACGCCACGGTCTTATGTTTTTGGGAATTCAAGTGTTGCTCGACATTATTAAGCCTTTTTGTCGACACTTGCGTATTGCAAAACACACAAAACAAAACAGAGTCATCGCTGCTAAAAATGCATGGATGCCCGGATTTATATGGGTGATAAATTCTTTATTTGGTTCTTTCACTTTCTGCATCTTTTTTTCATTTTAGAGTAGTCGCACGCACTATTCGATTTTCAATTTGCAAAAATTTTGTATCTAAATGCTGCTGGCGACTGCTTTTTAGCACAATTATTTTTTATAAGTTGTCAAATAAATAACGGCAGCTAATACTTAAACGATAATAAGGAGGTGTTCAAAATATTGTGCATTTGATGTTTGGATAAGTTTAATTTTGTACATTAAAAGGAGTTGCCGTTTTACCAAAAAAATCATGTAAAACAGAGTTGCCTGTTTGCAAGATGCAAAAAAAAATTGGACTGGTAAAGTAAAGCGAAAATATTGAAAATAAGTACTTATAAGCAAAATAAGCCGAAATAAGCACAAACACCCTGAATAAGCAAAATGCTGGGAAAACAAGCAAGAAGCATTTAAACTCGCTCTGATCATCAGTATGGGTAAAAAAAAATTTTTAACATGTATGTGTTAAATATAAAGATATCGCTGAAGTTAGTATGCTTAAAAAAAATTTTAAAATTGGGCCACATCACGGCTCGGCTCCAGTTTGTCTAAGAAAAATCCATTTGAAACGCTAAAATGCACATCTTTTATCAACACGGAATAAAAATATGGAAAATCGAGAAAATTATGAAGCGTGCAAAAAAAGTCGAAAAATTCACGTTATTTTTGATCACATTGTTGCGTGTAAAAACAAGGCAAATTTTTCAAAGACACTTATTTTGGTAAAAGATGTGTAGAATTAATTACATTACAAGCAGATTAAAAAAAAATTAAAATCGGTCGATTAGTTTGTTTGCAGTGCTGTAGCCCGTTTTTAAAACATATGTTTCGATAAAAATGCGTTTAAAGTTACTCTAGTTAGTTAATGGTTCTCTAGCCCACCGGGTCCTAAACGCTGTAGAATCTGTATTATAATCGGGATTGATTTTAAATTATTTTTTACATATTGAAAAATTGTTAACAATAAAAATAATCAAGTAAAAAAAGAAATAGATATTCACAAAGAAAACTTTTCCTAAAACCTCCCCTAAAAACTTTTCCTTGTCAACAATTCGTTGGAAGGTATCAAGCCCCTCAGTGCAATATAATTTTCATATAGCCTATACCATTTCGAACCTACCGATCGGTTAAAGTATTATCTCAGCATAGACATACAAAATTTCATAAATATATATGTGCATAACATCATTAAAGTGCATGTTTACATTCTTTTTATAATATACTTTATAGTATCCAACACTATATTGCACTTCAATTTCAGCGTAGAATAATGCATAGCTTCTTCTGAGCCATACAAACATTTCGTGCACGTCCCAAAGTAATCTGAACGAGTCACGTGTTAAATGAAGACCGTTTACATATTTTAATTTATATATAATTGAAACACACAAGCAGCCCGAAACGAGTTAGAGGCCAGGTTGAAGCTGTATTTATGGTGCAGCTTGAATGCCATCGTCAGCAATTGAATGGGTGGTCACTGCGACGCCACTGCGTTGTACGTGAGACTGAAATGAAATGGAATAAAAATTTAAAAAAAGAATTAAATAAATCAAGATGAGCGTTGATTTTAGGTTAAAATATAAAACTACCAGCTGGCGGCTACCTGTTGAATAACTGATGGAATTGGAATGAGCTGCTTAATTGCACAGTAAGCATGAAATGCTACCGTAGACAGGACATTAAATAATAAGCAACTAGGCAGGACATTCGTTATCTTGATGCAAATGCACACAACAATAAAGAATACCAGCGGTTACCGTGTCATAGTAAAGGATCAAAAGAATGAAATTAAGTGCCAGCGCCTACAGCAAATCAAATAAATTTTAGTTACATTGTATATCGTTAGGTCAAATCTGTGGCCTCAAGGCATAACAGCATATCTTAATTTTTGCTACTTTTCAGAAGATAACCTTTAAGTTAGATTCGATATATCTATACCACAAGAGTTAATAAAATATTTTAGTTTTTATTTTGAGAAGATCTAAATTCATGTTCGTAAATCGAGTAAGAAAACAAAACGTATGAATTTGTTACGATGATTACAACCCTTGCCGATGAGCCATAACGCGACAATTTTAAACGATTTCGAGTCGTTCCAAAATGTCCACTGAATACGTAAAATCGGCCGTTGTATTCGAAAACCAACATAATTTTTAATTCTGCCTCGTAGTTTTCGAGCTATCATCAGGTAGGTTTTTTAGTCAAATTAAAAAAGGACATTCCAATAAATTTTTTTTCAGCTTTGCATGAACAAGCAGTGGCGACCGTAGCCTAGTGGGTAGAGTGCATGGCCCCTAAGCTAAAGAACCACGGTAGCCCGGGTTCAATTCCAGCTCAGACAGAAAGTTTTTTCAATTGAATTAATTTTTCTGTTCGATCGTCACCTCTCTCAGAGATCGTCACCTCTCACAATTGCAAACCTCAGAGAGTAAAAATTGCCATGTAAAGCTTCTTGAGAACATAAGCCGTTCGGAGTCGGCATAAAACACGTAGGTCCAGTTCTCGGTCATTTGTGATCAAACACAATTGATCAATAGAAGCTAGGTCAAAGTCCTTCCAAGGGCTGAAATGGCCAGTTTATTTTTTATTTATGAACAAGCAATACATCAAATTAAAGGAATTGCAATTTCTTATCATATTTTTATCAAATCATGATTAGTTTTTGTGCAATTTTAAATTGTTTTAAGCATTTTTTTCTTTCCAAATATTATATCGTATTTTGGGCAACTACCGCTTTAATTCAGAACTTTGTGTGTTGGTAGTCTTTGTAGAAAAACGCTTGAAGCTGTTGCAAAACAATATAATTCGCTTAAAAGGGCTTACACATCAGCGAGCAGGTTCATAGAGCGGCGGCCATGTTCGAGCTAGTTCGACAGTTCGTCGAACCTGTTGGCTTGTTGGCAAAAGTTTTTGATTTTCTCCGTCGAACAAGAGTTGTTCGACGAACGTGTTCTATAATTTGAACGTAAGCTTCATACCTAATGGCCAGTAGCGTAACTATATTTTGTGCGCCCGCCCGCAGGTTTCTAAAAGCGCCCTGCAATTTACTTTTAGAGTAAAACTATGTTATTACTAGGTTACTAAAAGCGTAGGAGAAAACAAGAGAGCTCTTGACAAAAAAAAAAAGAGGTTTTTTTAATTCAATGGTCATATGATGATCATCATTTATTACAACAGTTACATTTTAAAAATATCTCATTTTATAAATAAAGTTATATTTTATTTTAATAGAATTTGTTAAAAAAAGCAATAACGTAAGAAATACTTTTTATAATATCAAATATAATAAAATTTGCAAGATGTTATCACAAAGTAGGTATAAAAAGAAAACGTCGCATATTAATTGTTTAAAAAAGTAAACAAACTTAAAGTTTGAATTAATGGGATCAATAATTTTTTTAATAGTGAAATGATAACTTTAAGATGTTTAGCTTAAATGTTTTGTATTTGACGTTACCTGTTAACTAAAGAGTTTGCTTACGTCACAAAATATGACCAATTGAGTGTTTAAAATAACATCAGTTGCTGGCTTGCTGAAAATATGAAAGTAAACGGGCTAATCAACTCCGACCATAATCGAATTTTACCAAACAAAGACGACTTTTGCTCAAAATAGTCGGTTTTTTGACGTCGATTATTGCACCCTGCTAAATCGTATGTACGGGACTTAAATTTTATTTCAGCACAAACGTCGCACAGTGTAACGTCCCCATTCTTGGCCAAAAAAATAAGGAGTTATCGTAGAGCTATGAAAATTGGAACGAATATCTTTCATGACAAAATTAAGAAATCTTGAAAAAGTTATAAAAACCCGACCTCTGCCACACCCACCTCCCATATAAACGAACCCCATTTTTGCCTAAAACTTCAGTCTTGTCTCAAAACAACGAAGTTTGCTACATAAATTTCTTTTGTGATTAATTATATTTTAATATTTGTATTTGTATTTATTGAGCAGGTATGTTAGCATATAAGAAAAGATTTATTGTGCATGCCGCAAATTAGAATAAATGTATAACAACAAAACCCTTAAGAATTTTGAAGAAAATTGAATTTAAATTGAAATAGATAACAATAAGTAATAACACATTTATAAGTTAACACATTTATGAGTTATATAACAACAAACTACTTAAGAATTATAATTAAAAATTAACACTGCCTTGGAAAATACCACCAACACAAATTAACTACGTTTTTGTTTATATTTGTAAGATTTTTTTATTACAGCAAGGAAATTTTAAAAATTGAGTTTTTTTTGTGTTTGTAAATAAGTCAAAAGTTTGAAAAACAATCAGCTGCCATACATCAAATATATCTCAAATTTTAACTTAACAGGTCACCATAAAAAATGCATATCTACCGCATTAGCAAGATTTACAGTATTAGCAAGATTTTGTTTTAGGATTTGATGTAACGCAGTTCTAATGATGTTTTCGTGAAAAACTTATAGTCAATCTGTCTCAAAATTATTTTTTAACACTTTTAAAAATTGAATATTTAGAAATTCGTATCCCGCTTTTAATGTTTACTTTTATGATAAGCTTAAAACCATGTGTTCAAAATTTAAACAAAAACAGTAATGTTGCCAGACATAAGAAATTTTAAACTTTATTTTGATACAAAAAAAATATGTAATTTGAATAACAAGAAAAATGGTATTTTTAAAAATGCAACTTTGACGGCTTGTCCTAACGAAACGATTGCTACTATTAAAAAAATTCATTTTGATTTTTTCGCCCAAGATATTTTCTTTTGAAAGCTATAAAAATTTGGAAAAATTCAAACGTCGATGTATTAGGTTTTTGGCAGCTTATTTTACACTGTGCGTCGTTCTCCACTTTAGTTATCAATTCCATCAAGGTACTTGAGGGCGCCCCTAGCTTAGTTGCGCCCGCCCGCAACGCGGGCTCTGCGGGCCCGCTTTTTACACCACTGCTAATGGCCCAAAATGCACTGTAGTGCTCAGTCTGCGTGAGCGTCACCCAGTGGGCATTTAAGCTAGCGATACGCAAAAGAATGCGTGCTAGTAGTGCTCTTATTGGCGTCAATGTACCTTCCATGATCGCTGCTTTGATAAGTGCTTCTGTAAGGCGTACCTTTTGAAGGTTTGGAGTCTCTTCCTGTTATTTTTTATGAAAAAGTTTTTAAAAAAATTTTGCAAAAATTATAAATGATCAGATCAATTAAAAAAATCAAATCTTAAAGAAAAAACAAAAAAAAAATAATTTTTTTTGTCAAAGCTGGGACGCAAACCCAGGTCTCCGAAATCTAACACATTGCATATAACTAACACACTTTTATATGGAAAAATTCTAAGGGCTAATTTCTTCACCTCCTGCTTAGAGTTGAAAGTCGTTCTAGAATGAAATTTCTAAAGTTCAAAAACAATTTTGTTTCTTCACCGACTTAGCTAGAGTTTAGAATACGATCGTTTGCTAAGTTAGAAGTCAGCTAGCGTTAGCAGGCGATTTATCTGGAAGGCCAATGTTGGGCTTCTATTTACACTTGGAAGGAGGATTTTTGAGTTGGAAAGCGATTTTCGACGTTTTATCTTTTATTAGCTTTAATTTTACTTCATCACCAATTCTATTAAATCGTGTGTGGGAGGTGGAAGATTGGAGAACAGACGACGAGATTGATGAGAGGATGAAGATGAAGAAATGCTAGTGTCGGTTCGTCGGGAGTACAAAATGTTCCCGCGAATTAATATGTATAAATGGGAGGACACCGTTTTTTTATTCCGCTTTCGCATAACAAAACCCACTGCAACAAAAATTCTAGCACTCATTGATAGTGATTTGAAATTTACCGACGAAAGTTATTGAATTGAAATAGTGTATCCTTAATACAAAATGATAATTGGTATTATTGGTCAATTAAAGGTCACGGTACATTCGGCTAATAACGCAACTTTTGATTTTGCTGCGGTTCTGCGCATTAGGTTCGATGAAGATTGCGATTGCTGATTTTGTTGGAGTGTCTGCTTCGTCTATTTGCCGTTTTTTGCCGCGGGTAACCAAAGCAATTTGCAAACATTCCAAAGGTTTTGTTCGAATGCCAGGAACCGAACAAGAAATGGCTGAAGATACATATAAGCAGTCTTTGTTTTTACTATAAAAGTAGCTGATTTGTTATTATTTATTTTGTTTAGCATCAACGGAATTTTACAAAACCGCAAAATTTCCACGGTGCAATTGCTTGTACTCACATTCGGATACAATTCCCGGGTGGCGAACATGCTGAGGTTTATCGAAACCGAAAGGGTTGGTTTTCATTCAACGTGCAAACGATAGCGTCCGCTAATTTAAAAGTGCTTGACATAATTTCTCATTGGCCTGGGTCAATACATGAACAGACTATTTTTAAGAATTCGGTGTTGAATCGTAATCGAATTTTTCTGTAAATTTGTGCTACAGATAAACCGTTTTTATTTTGCATTTTATTATTATTTTCTTTTTTGTGTCAAAATCTAGTTCTAACTTTCCGTCAAAATGTTTCAAATTCTTAGAAAAATTAAATTTCCCATTGGGAAAAAACTACTTTTCCAAATCAGAAGCTATAGTGAAAAAACATGAATATTTAGCAGGAGTTCTTAAGTTTTGAGTCCCTTCTCTATTTAGCAGTCTTCGACGATATAGCATTAGATTTAGCAAGAGGTGAAGAAACTGACCCTAAATCTTTTCTATTATTTTTGTATGAAGAAATTTACAAAAAAATTTCAAAAAAATTTTTAAATGAACAGAAAAATTTTTAAAAAAATGTAAATTTTAAAAAAAAAAAAAAAAAAATTTTTTTTGGTCCGAGCTGGGTCGCGAACCCCCGCTCCCGAAAGCTTACTTTCATTTGTAATGATGCAAAATAAGCTGAAGTTTGTTAACAACTGAGATGGACGAGTGGGTAAGATGCCAGACCGCCAGATGAGAGGACGCTGGTTCAAATCTGGAAATTATCAAAAGTTTTTTATTTCAAGTTGATATTTATATTGCTTTTCTTTCTAATGCACATTCTAAAGAAAGGCTTCTACCAGGCTTCTTTAGAGTCGCGAGAGAGGAAGGCCTAGAAAATTTTCTCGTTTCATATAAAAAGGGTTATGGACTTGGAAACGAGCACGGAAGGGCTACGAAACCCATATGATGACCTGCTAGAAGCGCTTCAAAGACCTGCTTTTGCTCACTGGGCAGTTATTCAAAAACACACTGTACTAGTCAGTCTGCGTGAAACCACTTTTTTTTGTGTACATGAACTGTGTATTATCCCTGCAGTGTAAGACTAGTCAGCATTAAAACATGAGTAGTATTTATACTAGTCAAAACAAACTAGTTTATATTTTGTCACGATTTACTAGTTGCAAAAGTAGTTTAAACCCAACTAGTTTTTGTCAAGTCACATTAAACCAGTTGTAAAACTAGCCAAAATCAAACTATACTACATATTATCAAAATCAACCAGTTCCAAAACCAGTTGGAGCTGGGTACCCCATTGGAACAAACTAATAATAAACAAATTAAAACATATAAAAACTAATTTAAAAACATGTAGTATACCATAAACATGGTATTTCATCAAATAGCTTTAACTTTAGCCTTTAGCTAATATTTTGTTGTAAAAATATATGTTCTTTGAACCTATGAACTATTGAAAAAATATGAACCTATGAACTAGTTTTAATTCGATAATTACTATATTGGTTAAAAACTAGTCACAACCCAACTAGAACTTTACTTTACATAAAAAATGAGTTGTTAACTAGTTAAAACCTTATCTATAGTAAGACAATTGTCTTTTCCAATGACATCACCACGTAAAAAATACCAGTCGGTTCTATGAGAATAGGACATAAATCGAACTAGTTGTTGACTGGTATAAATCTAGCTGATTACACTGCAGGGATTGTATTCGTGTAGGCATCCCCTCAATAAAATATGAAGACTTCGCTTTTGTGTGCGTGTCCGTCCATCGTCACTACAGCTTTTTCTGTGAGTATAATTTCGCGCACCTCACGTCGCCTGCCTCACCGCCCTTGCCTAATAAACCCGGTTTCACGCAGACTGAGCACTACAATGTTTTTTGGGCCAATGAAATTCTGTAGCGAAAATGCAATTCTTTATTGTTCATGTTGCTGCGTTATCAATATCTATAACAAATTGATGGCGAAAAACAAAAAAATCGCATGCTTGACGAACATGTTCGTTCAATTTGAACGCTAGCTTTTTCCAACAGGTTCGCCCTGCCATTTTGTTCGACGAACAAGTTTGCTAATGTGCACGCCTCTTAAGAGCTGTTAAGCTGAAAGATTTTATTTTATTACTATAATAGTTTTAACAGTTATAATTATGTGAAGCTAATATAAATGAAATTATGCTGAAAATTGGTTTTCCTTGCATCGCTTGAAATACTTTTATTAGGTACAATGGCAACCTTCGTACTGGAGTCTTAGTTTATAACCGTATAAATTGGCTTTTATAGCTTTGTAATAAGCAAAACCAAAACCGAATCTAAATGTTAAAACATGATTAATGATGATCTGCAAGCTATAGCCAAAACATCTTTATGAGGTATGTCTGTCAAACATAGTAAACGATTTGGTTTAATTGGTATAACATTTTTAAACATAAGCGTACTCAGAGTGTTATGATCAGGGCTCGAATTTTGATGACCTAAAAAATTGCAAAAAACTACCTAAAAAAATGACAAAAATTACCTAAGAACTGAAGAAAATGACCTAAAAACTGACAAAAATTACCTGAAATACACAAAAAATTACATAAAAAATAAAGCTTTAAAAATAAAACATTATTAAACTTAAACTTTATTTTATGTATTTTTATACAAAGCTTTACGGTATATTATAAGGTACATGTTTAAGTTTTGAAAAAAGAAATAACGTCGATTGTCTGGCAAAATGTTTTTGTAAACAGAAAAACTTCTTTCTACTTCTGCACTGACGAGAGGAACATATTTAAAAGATGATATGTCATCGGATGTAAGTTCCTCTCCGAATTTCATAGTATAAACAGTTTTTACCCCCAAGTATTTTAGCAAAAGAGCATAAAAATAGAGTAAAAAAAACTAGAATATTTTGAGTATTTATCTAACACTTCTTTCATCTTTCTACATAACCTTTCGTCAGTTTCACCACTCGCAAAGCCTTTTTTTTTCATCGAAGTCTATAAACAAAGCTACTCCTTTGTCGAGAGGTAATGTTTTTGATTCAAGGAACTCTATTGTTAAAGGAATATGTTTAAAAATTTACATTTTTACATTTTTTAGTACGAAAAAAACGAAAACTAAATTCTTTTTAAATTACACTAAAATGACCTAAAACCGAAAAATGTTATTAAAATAACTTACAGATCGCTAAAAACTACCAAAAAATGCCCTAAATCTAGTAAAAATTACCTGAAAACTAAAAGCAATACAAAACGATGACAAATTACGAAATAAATAACCTAAAACTTTTGATATTTGGAATTTAAAAAGCATAAATGGACGTTCTAAATAAGCAGCAGAAGAAAAAAGATGACATGTTATCGATATCCTAGCCCTGGTTATGACGTATAAGTTTTTTTTTCAGGGATTTGAAAAATGTATGTCGTCCAAAAAATGAAACTAACTGGTGAAGATTTCATAGATTATCAAGGCGAAAGTGCATCGATTAACTTAATTCTTTAAACGGCGATGAACCATTATCCTTTAGTACCGTTAGAAACAGGTAGAATAAATAAAAACTTGGTTGAAACTCTCTTCAAGACGAATCCCGTGAAGTTTCGAAAATTGATGCTGAGTATGAAATGAAAGATCAAGATCATCATGTGACTTTCCGTGAAAGTGAAAGTGAAAATCAAAAAACTTTTAAAAGCTTTACCGATTCTTTCAAATTTTGAATAGTGACCTTTTGATTCTAAAAATAAATTAAAAAATTTGGTTTAGACGCCATAAGATTTTTTTCAAGTGAAACTTCTTAGGCGGCAATTTCAAATTGAGGGCACAATTTTTCGAGTCTTATCCGAAAAATATTTCAAGACTCGTCACGTTTTTGTGCACACGAGCAATGATATTTTTCTATTTATTGTGTTTTTTGTAAGGGGACTCCCAGAAAGGTGGCAGATAGAGTGTGTGTTCAGAAGAAATGTTGAGAAAAAAACTTTATAGGACCAGCTCATACATTTGGCCCCGTTAAGATCATAGATTTTTTGATATAACTAATGATAGAAATTCTTTTCTATATTTTGTGTTGTCTGTATATATTATAAACATCCTACGGTACCTAATTTATCTAATAAGATACCTAATGTAAGGTATAATTGACTTCCGCATACAAAATGTATGGAAGGCATGGCGGCTCTCCGGTGAGCCAGGCGTCCATTTATGGAGTGTTGGCATGCTGTCAACACAAAGGCTAAATCATCATATTGGCATAATTTTTATTTGAATCCATTACATACTTTTGGGAGTAGGCCTTTTGTTATGTATGAAAAATTTAGTAGAAACAAAAAAGAACACCACTTAACTCATATCGAACTTAAATCTCTTCACCAAGTTTCAACCCAGTTTTGTTCAATACAGTTAGGCTCCATTCGAATTCAATAGATTGAGTTCAACAAGTTTTCGCGTTACCCTTTCACTGATCAGCCTCCGCTGATTGCCAATAGAGGGCGCATGCAGCATTTTATGATATGTGATATAATAACACTGATAAGAGTCTGCGTTGCGGAGTTAGCTCCGGCCTGAGGTTGTCTGCAGCCTGCGAACCCATTGATATTCCATGCTGGTGCGTGTAACAAATTTACACGCCATTAAACTTTTGCTTAAACCTTCTCTTCCCTCAGTCGGTTTGCTTTCAAGACATTCAACAAACTCAAAAACACTAGCTGCGCTTTTGTACATATAGCGGTGGGTGTTGCTCTGTGTTTTAGTGTCTCAGGTATTTGTCCGCCTGCCTTGGAACATTTTACACTGCACACGATATACTTGCTCATCAATAGAACATAATAACAGGAGCATTAGCATAAAATGCTGATTGTTGTGGGATTAGCTGAAATAACGCAAGTCTTTCATTCTTACACTTGACCACTCTACGAGTTTTTAACGTTATGACCACAGCAACTACATAGTCACCTTATCTGAAGTTGGCTGATAAGTAAGCTGCTCAACTAGCTAGCCACTTTCTTCAATTAGTTAAGGCCAAGAATTGGTTTTGATTAGATCAGTGAAAAGAAATCACACAAAAACCGTCAATGTAGACTTTGGCTACTTTATCGACTATTGATGATGATGACGGTCTGTGTGTTTTGCCGCCTTACCTAACTGTCAACACCGATTAAAAATCCATTTACATTAATTACAGTTCCAAAGCGGCAAATTTAAATATTCTGCCCTTTTTCCAGGTGCCACCAGAAGACATTCCGAAATAACTGTCAACATAATTTTTAGTAAAATTTTATTTAGTCTTGTGTTAATTTCAACACCTTTATAATTCATATCGATAAAATTAGAGTCGGAGGAGGCTTTAAAGGGCATGCCGCACTGTTGGACTTATTTACTGTAGGTTGATATGTTTTGTATTTATTAAGCTTTTGTGTTTTAAGCTGCTCGCTTTGGTTCCGCAACAATTTCTTAGCTTAAAACAGTTAATCGTTGTCAGCGTTTTAAATTGCTTGTATTTGGTTTATTTATGCTTTTATAAGTTAAAGATTTACTACACGTCTTCAAAATTGATAAGAAATTTAAAATTTTATGCCAGCTCTTAGTTAAATGCTTCAAAGGGCTTTGTTAATAAGAAACAAAAAATAAAATCAAAATATTTTAATATGACAGTATGCAACAATAGGTCTGAGATAACTATAATATGAAAAAAAATTTAATTCATTATCACGAAAAAATTTAAATTGAAATTGTCCTCTGTAATTTTGTATCAAAGATTTTAAATCGTCTAAAGAAAGACGACCAATGTTGGTCAAGTTAATAACAAAAAAGCGGCTTATATCTCTGAATTGATATTAAAAAAGCTATTTTATTAAGATTTTTCAGAGGTTAAACATTTTGTATTTTTATTGTTGAAGTTCTAACAAACATATAATAGATAATAACTCTTAGATTTTTATTATAGATAATGGATAATAGATAATAGGTAATAGAATACAGGTTATAGAAAAAAGATTATAGAAAAAAGATTATAGAAAAAAGATTATAGATAATATACAATAGATAGCAGATAATACAGTATAGATAACAGCTGATAGATAACATATAAAAGATAATAGATTTTAGATACTAAATAATATAATAATAGAAAATATAATTGAGAACAGATAATAGTTAGTAGATAGTAGATAATAGACAATAGATAATAGATATTAGATAATAGATGGTAGATAATAGATAATCGATAATAGATATAATATAGTAGATAATATATAATAATAATATATAAGATAATAGATAATAGATAAAAGATAATAGATAATAGATAATAGATAATAGATAATAGATAATAGATAATAGATAATAGATAATAGATAATAGATAATAGATAATAGATAATAGATAATAGATAATAGATAATAGATAAAAGATAATAGATAATAGATAATAGATAATAGATAATAGATAATAGATAATATATAATAGAAAATAGATAATAGATAATAGATAATAGATAATAGATTATAGATAATAGATAATAGATCATAGATCATAGATAATAGATGATAGATAATAGAAAATAGATAAAGATAATAGATAATCGATAAAAGATAATAGACAATAGATAATAGATGATACATAATAGATAATAGATAAAAGATAATAGACAATAGATAATAGATAATGGATAATATATAATATATAGTATATAATAGATAATAGATAATAGATAATAGATAATAGATAATAGATAATAGATAATAGATAATAGATAATAGATAATAGATAATAGATAATAGATAATAGATAATAGATAATAGATAATAGATAATAGATAATAGATAATAGATAATAGATAATAGATAATAGATAATAGATAATAGATAATAGATAATAGATAATAGATAATAGATAATAGATAACAGATAATAGATAATAGATAATAGATTATAGATAATAGATAATAGATAATAGATAATAGATAATAGATAATAGATAATAGATAATAGATAATAGGTAATAGATAATAGATAATAGATTATAGATAATAGATAATAGATAATAGATAATAGATAATAGATAATAGATAATAGATAATAGATAAAAGATAATAGATAATAGATAATAGATAATAGATAATAGATAATAGATAATAGATAATAGATAATAGATAATAGATAATAGATAATAGATAATAGATAATAGATAATAGATAATAGAAAATAGAAAATAGAAAATAGAAAATAGATAATAGATAATAGATAATAGAAAAAGATAATAGATAATTAAAAATAGATAATAGACAATAGAAAAGCCGATAAGGAGGCGTAGCCGGTATAGAAAAGTATATTTAGTATTGATCAACATAACCTCCTGAGTTGATTTAGCCATGTCCGTCTGTACGTCTATCCATCTGTGGTCACGATAACAGCCGTAATTTTTTAGCTACCGTAACGAAATTCAATATAAAGATTTTTACAAAAAAATGGCTCAAGTTCGAAAATGAGCCAAATCGTGTGAAAACCACGCCTACCTCCCATACAAAGTGACTTAACCAAAACGATAAAATCTCTTTAAAATCCACAAAAATTATTGTAATGACTTCAAATTTTGCAAAGCGTCTTAAATATTTATTATAAACTTTAAGTATACAATTTTTAAAAATGGATGAAAACCACGCCTACCTCCCATGCAAAGTGACTTACCCTAAACGGTTAAATCTCTTTAAATTCCACAAAAACCACTTTAATGACTTCAAATTTTGCACGGTGTCTTTAATATTTAATATAAACTTTGATTATGAAATTTTTAAAAATCGGATGAAAACCACGTTTTCCTCCCATACAAAGTGACTTTACAAAACGTTAGAATCTCTTTAAAATCCACAAAAATTAATATAATGACTTAAAATTTTGCACAGCGTTTTTAATATTTATTATAAGCTTTGAATATGAAATTTGTAAAAATGGGATGGAAACCACACCTACCTCCCTTCCAAAGTGACTTACCCAAAACGCTAAAATCTCTTTCAATTCCACAAAAACTAATCTAATGACTTAAAATTTTGCAATAATCTTTAACTTTTAATATGCATTTTAGTACAAAATTTGTAAAAGTCGAATAAAAATCACTTCTACCTCCCATACAAAGTGAGTTCACCAAAATGATAAAATCTTTTTCAATTCCACAAAAATTAATCTAATGACTTTAAATTTTGCACTAAACCTTAAACAATTAATATAAATTTTAGGTATGAAATTTGGAAATATCGTCGTCCGTGGGGTATTTTAACTTCGGCTCAGTCGAAGATAATTCCTTACTAGTTTAAATTAGTTTCGAATGAGAAATCGATGTGTTGTATAGCTTCCCAAAGCAAATATTTTAGAATAAGTTTATCCTCTTTAAAATATAAAAACATATGATAAAAACATATATTGATTCATACCGATACAATTGACATATGCATATGTTGAATCCCTTTTTTAAATAAGTTTCAAATGAAAATCCGATATGTTGTATAGCTAATCAAAGCAAATACTTTTGACTTAGTTTAACCTCTTTAAAATATGTATGTATATAAATATATGTAATGAACATATATTGATACATACCGATACAAATGACATATGCTGAAGGTGAAAAACAGAAATAATATTTCAAAAAGCAAAAAAATAACAAAGACGTCCCGCTTGAGCACTTTGCTGTATGTCCGATCGTAAGACGGCAACGGCAGACAGTAGCAGGTTAAAGCTGCTGCCGGGCTGGCTGGTTGTTGGAAGAAAGGCTCACTTGTGATTGGTAGGAATTCTGCTCTTTCGCGATAAAATTTGTACGACTTTTATAATATAGTATTTTTGTGTTTTTTTGTGTTCTCTTGTTGTTGTTGTTAGCATCATTGGTCTTTGTTGGTTCCGATCGGATGAATGCAGTAGCAACAAAAACAACAATAACAACAGTAGCACCAAAAGGAACGGAACCATTCGTGTGTGCTGGATGAATGCATGCACAACAACTAAACACTTGTTGGATTGTATGCAGTAAATGTTGCTGCCATTGCTGCTGTTGCTACTGTTCTCGATGCTGTTGATGTAAGCAAAAAATAACAAAAGAGCATTTTATTTCTTGGCGTTTGTCGAGGCGGCTCATCCAACACATAAAAAGTGCCGCTGTTGCCACTATTGTTGTGGACATTTTCATAATACAAACAGCAGCAATAAAAAGAAACTACAACAAAATAAACAACAACAAGTCAACTCAGCAACAAACCATTTTCGAATTTAAAACATCGATTACTAATGTTATTAGTTGCAGATACTTGACTAAGAAGCAGTTATTAGTGCTGCTGCTATTGCTGTTGCTGTTGAAACAACAACAAAACATGAAATTAATTAAAATTATTTCACTGAGCAAAGTTTACCGAAAACAAACCTTTAACAAGAAAACAAAAACTACATCGTTAAACATAACATAAGCAATGTAGACAACAATAACAACTACAGCAAAAACATGTTTAATGTACAACGACAAATTGTGAAACCTTTAGCCATCGCACATTGGGGCCACCCCACACAAGCAGGTGCTCAAAATTATAAAATCATTGGCCGCATTCAGCGCAGACAACAGTTCGCAACTGTTGTATAAAAATTCGCTGAATGGTACAATTTTGGTAGCGCTAACTAAAACTGATAAAGTAGCGAACGCCTTTTAATCGAGCGAACAAATTCTATGCTACATGAACACAACTGTTTGCTTAACTGTCAGATACGGTTACTGACGCTGTTAAATTAATAAAAGCAGAAAGAACGCAGCAAATTTAAGTGAGAAACCTTTGCAATTGAATTAAATTTACATAAAAATTAAATTGAATCTAACTTCTGACGTGTAGAGTAGCAACACATTCAGAGAAAAACATCTTGAACTAAGGTAGCGCTACCATTACAGTTCACAGCAGTTGTCTGCGCTGAATGCGGCCATTTTATTTTCATCAAACACGCTTGATCTTTACTTTTGTAGCATATTTTTGACTAAATCGTCACTCATTGATGACCATAATGGAAAAATTTAAAAACTTAATATTAAATAATGCAAAAAACAAACTCACCACATCTTTAACTTTTTTTTATAGTAACAACTTAATTGCATATTCGAATTTCTCAGTTGTGAAAAATAAAAAAATTAAATGTGTCATATTTGGACACAAACATATATCAGTAAGAAACCCTAAAAAGCAGAAAAATTACTATCGTATGTTTAATTTAATGGAAAATATAACTGCGTATTAATTTTTCCAAAAAAAAGCTTTCTTTAAGAATTGAATTTTGTGCACACTTGGCCCCAGTGTGCGTCGGGCTAAAACGGATGCGCCCAAAAAAAAACAACAACCAACATTTTCTTAAAACCCTCGTAAAAACTTTGACTGCAACAACAACAACAACAACAGCAACAGTGAGAATTATATTTTTACGATTGTTATTCGGCGAACAAGAATTAAAGCAACAGTAGCAACAACAACAATAAAATCAACAAGCCGCCACATACCGCACACAACGAATTGGTACACAAGACCTTAAATCCAGCAAAAACCAACAACAATAAATAATAATGAAACAACAACAGCAGCAACTACAACAAAAAGAAACCACAAACCAGGTACCAAAACAGATATAACCTTGTAGTCGCCATCGCAGTAAAAACATATTCAAAAACATCTTCAAACAATGAAAGTGTTCCAGATCGAATGAAAACCACCCACAATAAAATCAAACAACAACAACAACAAACTCGCCGCCAACATCATTAAGGAAACAATGTCGTTCTCATCGAGAACAAAATCAAAAACGATCAAAGCGTTGATCACGCGCACAAGTCGCGCTTTTATTGCGCCTGCGCGCTTTCATGAAAGAGCAAAAGCCGAAGGCCTCAACAATGAGCATGCGCGGGAGCTTGTCCCAAAACAAAAGAGCCGCTCCAACAACCTGCATTCTCCAGCATCCGTCCTTAGTAGAGTTCGAAGTAAGTCAATGCAATCAGATTATAATCTGACAAACTGTCGCTTTGTTTGACGTCGCCAAAGTTATGGGTTGACAAACATTAAGGAGGCTGCAACAAACAAAACCCTGTTGAAAGCGAGCAAACAAGCCAAACTCTTTTAAGCTTTGGCGCTCCTAATGATGACAATTCCACTGGCCAGTCACTTCTATGAATTTTGAATGATTTCTTTTTACTCTAATTTTTGTTTTTGCCTCTTTTTCTCATTTTCCCGACAAGAGGAATGAAAATAAATTTCTTCAAACTTTTAGTTGGCGTTTGTAGCTATACAGCTAGTATAGCTAGTAGCTGCTATGTACATCAGGCACCCAGGGACCCAATTTTTGCTCTTAACACACGATTCTCTTGTCCATCCAGCGTTGTCGTCAAGATGATGAAACGTGTGTCAATTATAACTAAAGCGTCAGTTCTAATGAACTCTTGGGTAAAAATTTTATTTCATTTCATTGCCATGGTTGGCGCTTTGATCGGGCGGTCGTACGAACAGGCTGGTTGATAGATTGGCGCGGTTCACTGAAAATGTTGACTTCAATTGATTTCAATTATGTTGGTGGCAACGTCATTGACATTAATTGCCAATCGTCAAAGCCAGAGCAGAAAAGGATCACGTATTAACTAGAGGTAAGAAAAATGTTAAAGTGGTTGCTGGCTATATATATTTGGCAGTAATGAGGTGAAGGTTTTTGTGTTGGCAAAATTCTTTGCGCCACCATGCTATATCTCAGCAAACGTCATATTTAACTGTTATTTGATGACGGTCAGACAATTTTTTCTTTAAAATATAGATATTGTTTAAAGAAATACTCTATATTTAAACTGAGAGTGTAACAAATTACAAAAAGATCCAAAGAAATCGAATATTTGCATACAAAAGAAATGGTTTTCCCCGTTTTTTAACTTTTAGTTTCCCTACTTTTTGCCCGCATTTCAAATTTATAAATACTCGTACAAAGCTTTCAACATAAGCAAATGCGTACGAACCTATGCAAAAGAAAATGTTGCTTCCAATTCAGCCAATTACAATTTAAATGCAGCTTTTTACAAATGAGACTCAATTTTTAACAATCCAAAATTTTGTACAAATTTTACAAATCAAATTTACTTATTTACAATTCTTAATAGATAGTAAAAAGTTGAGTTTCAGTTGAAAAAAGTGTATATCCTCGTTCTCAAAGTACCTCAGTAAAATAATTATATGTACAACACTTCAAATGCAATTCCAAACAAACATAACTTCATTTGTTTTTATATTATTTTTTTATTGAAATAGTATTAAGGAATTATATGTTAAGCAAGATATATCTTATTTAAAAAACTTGTTGTTATTAAAAAAATTAAAATGTATTAAAATGTATTAAAAAAGTTCATAGAAAATATTTATATGTGCAAAACCGATTTTTATTAATTTTATGGAATAAAACAGAAATATATATAGATTTAATAAAAGAATATGTCTTCCTTTCTTATATATTACTTGGTTAAGCGTGAAAAGCATGAAGTACATCAACTATCTGAGGATGGAGCCATCGATTTTCTGCCACTCCTATTACAGAACTGTTTTCAGATGCTTCATCGACCGAACAGGCGCCCGTTCTTATATACTTGGGCCGAAAGAATGCCCCACAGGTTTTCGATAGGACTAACAGATCATGACTAACAGCAGGTCACTACAGTACGGGTATATTTCAGATTAATTGAAAGTCATTTGTGGCTCGGGAAGAATTTGTTGGTGAGTTGTCTTGCTGAAAAGTCCAATTATCCTGATATTTATAGCATGTGAACTCAATAAACACATCATCTAATAACTCAATATACATTTGTGCATTCGATTTGCACAAAATAAAATACAGGGGATACTTTCAAAGTATCTAAAACCGGCTGAAATCATCAATGATCCCCGCCCATGGTTACGCGCATACCTAATTTGTCGTGGCTATCGCAAATTGTGCCGGTTTTTCTGGCAACCGTCAAGGTTGAACCTTTTCTCATCACTTAATATGGCATTCCCAAATTCTTTCTCACAAAATTTGTATATTTCGGCACATGCTAGACTGGCCGCAATGTGTCATGTTTGAAGCCTGGGTTAAGAGAAGGGCGATTCATAACTGACGTTGGCATTTTCATTCAAAATTTGTTGGATTCTGCTTCTAGTAACCCTGAGATCCAAATGCATAGCAATTTTACCACAACTCATCCCTTTCTGCACAGCAAGACGTCGAATTCATCTTTTGTGCCATTCGTCAATCACAGATTTTCTTTCACTACTCTTGATTATAGCATAGTTGCCAGGGTATTTTAAAAAATTTGTTATGGTGTTTCGATGACGATTTGTCCTAGCAGCTATAGCACTAACTTTTATACCGGCTTTATTTAAGCCTTTTATATTTCAACGATTTTCTTCATATATAGTGGTTCCACGTGGCATTTTTATTTGAAAAATAAAATAACTCTAAATTGTGCTCATATTTTGTTCCAAAAATGTATTACCGTTATGTTTATGGGTTTTCTAACTAAGGTTATCAAAAAATTTCGTAATTACTAAGTTATAGCAGTGAAAACACAAAAAAGCATTTGTGCACATATAAATATTTTCTATTGCACACGCGAGATTTCACACTATTTTCGATTAACGTTACTACGAATACAAGGAAGAGAAGTATTCGCTGTTCGACAAATAAACTACATCTTTTAAAAAAAATTTTGGCAAGCTCAAAAAAATTGTGTTGCTATAAACTAGGGAGAAAAAATTATAAAATATTTGTGCACATATAAATACTTTACTAAGGTATATGAGTATTTAAATCTCATATATCTTGAAAAGTATATGAGTATTAAAAATTAAATACTGAATGCTATTTATAGTTTATACTTTAATCAATGGAATTTCGTAACTTCTAAATTAATTTACATTCCAATGAAATAGATGATATTTTTTCAAACAGAGTGATTCTTTGAAAGTAAAAAAGTTTTACCATTTCAAAAACATTTATCAATTAAAACATATTAAAAATTATTTCCAATAAGAAGTTATATATTTTTTTTTAAAGGTTATTACAGGCATGCACGTAAATGTTAATTTTAACGATTACCAAATTTTTATTTTGTTTTTCGTTGAAGCAAAATCAAAAAATAAACTGAAATAACGTTATCTCGAACAACGAAATATATATATTAGGGCGGGTCAAATTCTGGCTCAGCGAAATTCGTAAAATACATGTAATTTCAAGACTTTTTCTCCACTACAGCATATACAAATTCTGAAAAAAAGCTGTGCGGACTTTCGTAAATAGATTCATACACATACATTCATACATTCATATTTTATAATTGAGAACAAAATCTATTTACGAAAGTCCGCACAGCTTTTTTTCAGAATTTGTATATGCTGTAGTGGAGAAAAAGTCTTGAAATTACATGTATTTTACGAATTTCGCTGAGCCAGACCTCCAAAAAATTCGTCCATACAAATTGACCCGCCCTAATATATGTATATTTCGTTTTGTAGTCAGCGATACAAAATTTTTTATTTTTTTTGTTAAACCAATCGTTGAAAGCAACGTTTATTTCAACAAAAAAATTTCTGTTTTTATTGTATCAAAAGCTAAAAACATATTTGGTTGAAAAAATTTTATTTTTTATTTTACCTTGCAAATAAATTTCTATTTTGTGATAATTTCGTTTTTCAGCAACACGTAATTTGTTTTGATATTTTTTTATCGTTATAGAAAAACGAAATAGTTCTGATAATTTATTTTCCATGCTCAATGAAACAAAAAAATGTTGTTGATTTCGTTGCGCATATCTGAGTAATACTATCTCTCGATTTTTCCATTTTAGTCGATAAAACCCGAAAACGAGGTAAATCCCTCCACCAGTCTGCTCTGGTGTGACTATTCCATGCGATGTAAATTTTATTCAATGTTTTTGTCTGATAAATCATATATGTTACACTGAGAACGAGGATTTCGAGGAAATGAGGAAGCAATAGAAAAGGGCAAATGGATCAATATATAATATAAGTATTTTCAGTGTCCCCTGAGAAAAATTTATGTATTTTAAGAAGTATTAAATGTCTTACAACTTCGCAATGTATATGCATGTATTACGTTATGGGTCAAAAGAAAACTTTATTTTTGCAAGTATTATAGGCCCCAGGAGAAAATTTGTAGTCAAAGGAGTGACACCATGGACAGGGTAGTGACAAATCGAGACAGTGAAGTGACATCTTATTAGTATTTTTATATGTTAAATAAAATATATCAATAAAAGTTGCAATAGTATTTTTGTTATATTAATTAATGAAATTATATCATTTTGAAATGTTAATTGTATATTAATAATATTTTTTTTAATAATATATTAACATGAGATCTGAATACATGATCAATGAAAACAATAAATTTTAATATGAAATTAAAATGAAATCAAAGAACAATCAAACCACTTTTTAGAAAATATTAAATATTTTCTATGATTTAAATACAAATTCTAGATGTTTGATAGTTTTAAACTAAAGAAAAGCAAAAATACAACAACAACAGGAAAATATGAAAGGGAGAAAAACTGAGAAATTGATACTGAAATCTCATCGACTCTGTGGTGCAGCGCACTAATGCGCTGGCACGGCGTGTCACAAAGATTTCTGATAAAGCCTGTAGCAGGGCCAAAATTGCAATAAAATCAGCTAGTGATGTTTTTTATTGAAGTGAAAACTTCTTTAGGCGCGTTGAACGATTTTGGTAGAGGGTAAATCATTGGTTTGCATCATCGTATTTTTCCAAGGAAATCGTCAACAATACAGACAGCAAAGATAAAAAGCTAGGAAAATTACAAAAAATAACCTCAAAAATGTTTGCATGTATTTGTGCATAAAAAATCAACAGTGATCGTTACTCTTGTTCTTAATCGGCCGCAAGCTCACAAAGAAATCACTTGGCAACTCCTGAAATTAATGCATATAATCTGTTTGTTAGTATATAAATACTTAAGCTAGGCTGCAATAAGATGTTTGCAACCAAAACTTATTATTAATTCGCTTTATATTTGTCTATATATGCCTTTAAAGTTTGGCAATTTCTTCAGTTGTTGTATTTGTCAACATTTTTGAAAAATTTGCTTTTACTCAAACAGCTGCTATTCATGGTGAGATTTATAAATGGATCGATCTTCTTCTTTTTCTGCTTTTTTCTGCTGGAACTTCGTTTGCAAACAAGAAAAATAATGTATGGATTGAGTGTTTTAACATTTAAATCTTTAAGTTGTGATAAAGGAATATGTTGAACATTCAAATAATTTGACAAAGTTTGACAATTTTCACACTTGTTGTATTTGTCAGTGGCTTTTTATTTTCATTACTGCGCCATTTTATTTTCAGAGTTGCCAACTATCATTGTTTT
The DNA here is from genome assembly GCA_963920525.1 of Dichetophora obliterata. NCBI lineage: Eukaryota > Metazoa > Arthropoda > Insecta > Diptera > Sciomyzidae > Dichetophora > Dichetophora obliterata. The sequence continues at coordinate 160,824,959 of OY986438.1, forward strand.
ATTAATAAATTTTTTCATATAGGGTGTGTGTCAAAAGGAATTTTTTCAGTCGTGGTAGGATAGAAAATATTAGGTTGAATAAAATTTGTGTGTGTTGAAATAAATTTGTCTCTTTTGCAGTGTCAAATAGACGATGAAATTTTGACAGTTGCAAATTTTGACGTTTCACATTTCGGTCGTGTTTTAGCGCAAATATTTTATTTTATCTGCATTTTATCAATTTGCGACATATTTAATTCGAGAGCTTGTACTTGCAACATATTTCGTAAACTTGTAATATTGTAAACTTAAAAAACTTAAGAAATAACAAATTAATGAAAAAAATGAACGAAAGTGCTTGAGTTTGTGTGTGCGTGTGTGTGGGCCAACGGTCTCCAACATCAGCAAGTGCAGCAAAGTTAAATTGGCTTTCTTTGCTGGCGAGCGTCCTCCAAGTGCCACCACCAGCAAGTGCAGTGCAAAATTTGTTGCTAGCCAACATCCCCTAAGTGCCATCACCAGTAGCACAAGGAAGTGCTAAGTGCTTGCTAGCAGGCAAACAGAAAATATAGCATGCAAAGTGCTGTATATTTTACGCCGCCAATTCGGTTCATCTCCTTAACGCTGCGCAACCGCTGGGATCTTGTAATTCTCTTTGCGTTGTTGTTGTATATTTGCTAAGTAGTTATTGTTGTACAGTAAGCTTTAATTTTTTGTGGATGTTTATTTGTAGCTGCAGTCAGCATATGACATCGAACTAATTTAGAAAACAGCTTAAACATATGAATTAAAGAGTATATACAATATTGGTAAATCTATTTGTTTTTAGTAAAAGTGTTACCGTATCGGAAATGCATATATATATATATACTAGGGCAGGTCGATTTATTTTTCAACAATTTCCCTATGATTTCCGTATTCTATGGGTTATTCCATGAAAATTTGCCAAAGGAACCATACCTCTATCGTTAAAATCGAGTCCCCTACTTTTTGTTGGTAGATTTTTTCCCAAATTGACGTTCGTATGAAATATTACCTACACGTTCACAACCATAACTCAAAAACTATTAAACGAGTTGCAGGAAAGAATGTAGAAGGCGCTATGGCGACGACATTAGAGAGCCGTACGAAAACACCAAGACTTGAAAGCAAACAAGACTTTCAGAAAAAATAATGTTTTTTTTTCATATTTTGTCTTTTACTACACTCAAATTGAATATTTTTTTTTTTGATAATAGGTTGATAGATACTTTATTATCTCTTAATTTGAATTTTTGTAGAAAAAAAAATAAAAAGGGACAAAAAATCAAAAAGTTGGTTTTATGTGTTATTTTGTTTTAGCAATATCGCATGAATTAATCAACCGAATTCGATAAATTTGGGCTTAAACTCTTCGTTTTGAATTGTAAATTGAACTAAATAATGGATTGAGCCAAAAAAATGGCCATGAAAGTAATATTCTTGGACAAAATCATGAAAAAAATGGAAAAATGGTCCAAAATTTGGACAAAAATGCCCGTAACTTTTGAACTTTTTACCAACAAAAAGTAGGGGACTCGATTTTAACGATAGAGGTCTGGTTCCTTCGGCAAATTTTCATAGAATAACCCGTAGAATACGGAAATTATAGGGAAATTGGTGAATTTTTTCACTCCCTACAAATCGACCCGCCCTAATATATATATATATATATATTTAAGTTTTTTCTTATATATTTTATCGTATATATTTATACATATATTTACATATATATAGTTCATATATATGAACAATTTAGCTCATTGTGGAAATTTCAAGAATATTTATGTATATTTATATAATAACAATTACGTATTAAACCTGCAAAATAATTAATATTTTCAGTAATAATTGAATAACTAAACACTGCTTATCCTAAGCATTCTATTTTTTAAAACTGTTTAGCTTTAATTTCTTAAATGAATTATATATAATTTAAAAGCTATAGATATTTCTTAATTTTAGAATATGATATTTTTAATACACAACGCAATACAGATATGGTGAACATGTATATTGTGTTAGTGTTATGATATAAATAGATATAAATAAGCTTTAATTTTTTATATTAACTCAATAATGAAATAATTTAAATAAACTACTTTAATTATATGTATTTTTGATATGGTAACACTTTTGCTTAATAGAAATAGTTTCAGTAATATATAAAAAATTTAATAAATTGTTATAAGCTCTTAACAAAAATAATTCTAATTTCATATGCCGACTGTAGCTACACGATTAGAATTCACAACGTCTACAAAAAATTTCCGGCTAACTGCGCCAACAACAATTACCAAGGAAATCTACAAACAAGGACGCACAGAGAAGAACAAGATCAGAGCAGAACTTTTAAGACTTTTTGATTTCATCCTACATGTAGGACGGGCTGCAGTATGAGCTTTCGCATGTCCGTCCGACCTGTCAAATCCATCCTACATGTAGGATAGTCCGAAACCCCCTATTAGCATGAACATTTTTATATAGCAGTAAGGCGGTCCGTGGCAGGACAACGTCTTCCAGGGAATACTAATATTTTATATATTGGTTTTCGCTTCAGTCGGCAGTCCTCTCACTGCTATACTTTTTTTTACACTAAACTACAAAAAAAAAGACCCAAAATAGGTTTTTTCATTTTTTAATGACCGCCATTTTGTAAAAAATAATTGCAAAATTATGATTGAGATAGATCATAGAATAAAATCTGTATTGAATCTAACGCCGTTTACTTTTTAAATTTCAGATGATCCAAAATCGAGTTATCTGAGCCGCAAGCAGCATACCTTTTTTTTCGACGCCCAACTTTGAAGGCCGACAACTTTTTTAACAGCCCTCGTACACAGGAAAAAATTTTTCATTTAATTTAATATGCTTTTATACAATTAAAGAAAACAGAATTTAAATACCTCTTTGTGTTTTCAAATGAGAAGTTTTTCAATAAAGGTCCAAAAAGAGCCTTCCAACCAGGAATACTCCCTTAAGTTAAGAATAGTTGGCTTGATTCAAGAAAACAGTTTTCTTAATACTGGAATATTTTCAATTAAGTTATTAATTCAATTAAGAAAAAATTTTCTTGAATAAAGTCTAGTTCCAGATTCTAGAATCAAATATTTTAGTCTTGCTTCAAGCAATAATATATTTAACTCAATTTTAGAATTAAATGCTCATTAAAAATTTTCCTTTTCTAAACCTTAGTTTTTAATGCTTGATTTTAATTTTCTTAAATCGAGCAAAATATTTGAGTAATATATTGTAAGAATATTATTTCTCTCCTCAACCATCGATGTAGGTTTTCCTTATAATTGTCAATCGCTGCGGCAAATGCAGCATTACCAGCGCCAGCGCCAGCATCAGCATCACCACTTCTAAGTACATATTGGCCATTTATAGCGACTTAAATTACCTCATATTAGAGCAGGCCCACAAGAAGCAATGCGGATCACCAGACCATCACCTTTAAATGAGACTTAATTCTTGGCCATCCTTTGCGTGGTTGTCCGTTCTCTTGAACGTCATTTTGACGGTGGCAGTTTATTTGAACGCTCGTTAAGCAATTATATCGCTCCCTCGTCATCTTTATTAGCTTTATGTGCGCATAACTGATACCAGGACGGCGACTGCGGTGGATCCTTTGTTGGTGTTGCTGTTGCTTTAGCTGATTTAGTCTTGTTAGTGCCAACTATAATGATGGATTGTGTGAATTTTTCGCATTAGGATCCATCATTTGCCGCCCAGTCTGGCAACAATGTTTGTCTTCTTAGTTTCTCTACCCCCTGCGCGAAGCTTAGTTCGAACAATGGTCAGCTTGACCAGCTAGCCTGACCATAGTGGTCAGCCATGACATGAGAAAGCATGAGGAATATTTGTTGTATATATTATTGATGTTGTTGTAATTGCCTTCGTATCGATCATTGCGATTAACGTTTGATTGTATACTATTTGAAATAGGATTGGGTTTGTTTGCTTTGTTGACCACCAATAGGACGGACTCATAAGTCGCTTGGATGGATGGTCGAATGAATGTAGAATGGATCGATGGGACGGACAGATGAACTGTCGCTACGCAGTTCACAATCACTCGAACATCGATTTAAGTTTTGTTCTACAAGCCGTCAAGTTGTTTAATTCTGCTAAATCATGTACCAGGTCCAAAGTGAATTGGTTTCTTTGCTTCCAGGCTTGCTGTTTTCTCGAGTGCAATAGCAGCAACAACAGAAACATAAACAAGAGTCATAGCCTGAAGAGAAGCAACCATTAGACGGACGGATGTGGGAATTCAATTGATGTGACTTCGTTGATGCTATTTGAAACATGGTCCTTCTCTTGGCTACTGCACACAGCTGGACTCTGAAGTTGTTGCTTATAAATTGGGCCAAGCTAAGTTAAATCCAACAACGAGACTTAATAGAGCCAGTGCTATTTTCGACATATAAGCATCGGATGGTAAGCTTTACTTTCTTTGGTTCTTGAAATGATTTCTATAAAATAAAAATAAGGCCCGTAAAATTGCAAAGCAACTTCACCCGCTCGTGTATTAGACACTCTATTACTGTGAATAGATGTCTTGCTCTATTTATCATAATCAGTCATAAATGTTTCAATTTTAAGAGAACATTTTCAAATGTCATAAATTGATAAGATCTGATATGAACATTGCGAAATATATTGTTTGGATTGTAGATTGTCAGCAGCGATTAAGTTTTGCTTATGATCCAATTGCTGTTTACAGGCAAGTTAATTGAACCAAAACGGAAGCGTTCACCGATCTTTAAAGAAGAATTATGTAGTAGTCATTTATGATGCTATTCTTGGTATTCAACAACCAATGTTACCAGGTTAGGGGGATTTCCCCCTAGATTAAAGGGTTTTTAACTGTGTTGAGAGATTTAAGGGGTAATGAAACTTTAGGGGTTTTTTAGGGAGATTTAATTTTTTAGGAGGTTTTTTGGGGTATTTGAAAAATTGACCTTTCGAAATAAAGCTTTCTTACCTTTCCTTAAAATTATGCTAAAAATTTAAGAAATGAAGATATTTGGCTTCTTGGGTATTTCTGCAACACTTTATAAAAACAGCTAGATTGGCAGGACTTCCAATAAATTACCAATCATTTCCAACTTTACTTCAAACTTGCTTCGCGCTTTACTTGCACGGTTAAAAATTTTGGACTACTTTTTAATCCAAACTTTGGTTTAAAGGAATTTTAAGTCCAAAAAGCACTAATTTTAATCCAAACATTAGTTTAATTAAGCTGGGTCTTAAGCCCACATTCCTGAAAAGAACTTATTTGCATTCGTAAGGATGCAAAATAAGCGAAACTATGTTAACAACTACGGTGGACGAGTGGATAAGGTATTGGACCAGCACATCAGAGGACGTGTGTTCAAATCACTACCTGAACAGAATCTGTTTTTATTTTACTTTAATTTAGCTGGGTCTCGAACCCATGTTTCTGCTCGCTTGCTTACTAACTGCAAGCTTACTTGCATTCGTTATGATGCAAAATAAGCGTAACTTTTTTAACAACTGAGATGGACGAGTGGATAAGGTGTTGGACCAGCACTACAGAGAACATGTGTTTACATGTGTCCTTGGATTAAAAAGTAATCTTTTTTTGGTGTTGTCCCATATTTTTTGTATGTTTTAAAAAAAAAAAATTTTAGGGGAATTTTAGGGGGATTTGAAATCCAATCTAGGTGTAAATGATGAAAGGCACCTGGCAACGCTGACAACAACAAATTTAAAATCGAAATAAAAGGAACAATATTATCACTAATGCTACCAGCAATTACAATCTCTACACTTAAATTATGTGAAAAAAATTGTTTGAATAGTCTTATCAGATTTCAAATCATTTCCTTAAACGCCCGTTATCATATCTTCTTAAAAAAAATTTTGTTAAGATACTATTTATAAATCAATCGAGTGGAACTAATACCAGTGCCCAATGCTGGTTTAAAAACCATTTCATCCCATCCACATTGATTAAGTTATAAAAATAAGCAGTTTAATGATTTTAAATAAATCATAAATTTCTTAATGTTTATTTAAAGGCACTTCTTGGGCACACAAGCAGCGATCAAAACCTCCAACTCTTGAACACATGTGTTTCTAAATAATATTTTATGATAGTTATAAATTGGAAAATGTCTAAACGCATAGGTCAGCCTTTAGTATTGGGCTAGATGGAGCACGATGAAGATGTACATAAATATATAAAAACATTTGTTTTTTTTAATTATGAATAAATTTAATTGACAGTTTTTCATGTTGCTGTCTTAATTTAAATTATTTCTCTGAACAGGTTAGAAACAATAAAACAGCATACATGATTAGGCAGTTATTATAACATGTGAGGTGTATACTAAATTTTAATTTTGAAATGAAAATATTTTATTCAAATTGTATCTATTTTTACTCCTTGGTTAAAGCAAAGTAAGAGAATTCGCTAAGCAAGTTTGTGTCTTAAGTCTTTCGTAACATTTATGAGAAATAAATAAAAATTCATTAAAATTTTTATGGACTTATGAGACATATGTATGTGTGATATATGTTTAACTAATCTACTGATTTCTTTTTCACTTTGGCTTACACATTATTTTTTTTTATTTTGTTATCTTTTGTTTACCTATTATTTTAGATAATCTTTATCTTAATCTAATATCTTTAGTTTATCTATTATTTAGTTTGCATATTTTCAATAAAATTTTCGTTCGGAGTAATGTTGGGTAAATTCGCTACTTTTTGTTATCAAATATTTTTGTATCGAGCAAACCTCGAAACTCGATGCTTTTTATTCGATACTTTTATACTCGATACTTTTCTAACAGCCAGCATAGTTTCGCAAACAAACACTAAAATGGCTGCAATTAAAGCTCTACTTAGTTTTGCTTACTTCTTGGCACATACAGAAGCTCTCATGACATATTAAAGTGCCTTCCAGGCACGTGCGGAATTTGAAAAGGAGGCATTTCGGGGGATAAATTAGAGCAATTTTTGACTTACAAAAGGTTTGCAGACAATCAAAAGGGTTTTTTAAAAATAATTTGATTTAAAAACTCTAGTTTAAGTTTAAAAATAAAACTTGTTCTGCATTTTCCGCTTTCTAACGGTTTTACCTAGGTGATAAAACAAGTGTCCGACCGAATATTCGGTTTCGGTTTCGGTTACGGCCAATTTCGGCCCTTTTGTCAGTTTCCTTTGGTAAAAATTTCGGAACATTTCAGGAATAGCGACAACTCTAATTTTTAATTATTTTTTTTGCAGATCATATGGATTTTGGCCTCCTAACACTAAATCTGAAAATATTACAGGCCGTTTGCAATTGGTTTAGAAGTTATAGGTCTCCAAAGTTGGAAAATATGGTCTACAAATCATGCTATTTATTAAAATTTTTCAACAAAACTGCACTTTATGGTATCATAAGAAAGTTAATTTAAATACCTATTCAACAAGGTACCAAACATGAAAATCCATGCATAACATTTAAAGACATAAACCTATTTATTGTAGTGCTTTCGTAAAAGGGAAACCAATAGTTTTTCAGACAAATTGCAAATATAAGAATAGTTGTTATATCTTAAAAAGTTATGAATGGATTTACATGTTTGATACCTCGTTGAATAGGTACTCGCATTACCTTTTTTTTTGATACCATAATACGGAGCATTAAAAAAAAACAAGATTTGAAGGCCATTTCGCAACGTTGGAGGCCTATAGCTTCTAAACCAACTGCGAGCGCCTGAAATTTTCCAAATTTCGATTAGCAGATTAAAAATCCGTATAATCTGTAAAAAAATATTAAAAAAGAGATTTGTCGCTAGTCTTGAATTATACCAAAATTTCTTGCATCAGTCGTTTAATTGAAATATGTAAGTTTGGTTTAATAAAAATATTTACAACGCATTGTACAAAACAAAAATTAAGAATTCGTCTTTAATTTGATTTATCGTGTTAACGCAAAAATTTTTTGTTAATTTTATGCGTTCGATACTAAAATTTTCGATATTATCATCTCTATTGCAATTGAAATATAAAATTTTATAGGTACTGAAGCCAAAAATTAATATTTAAACTTCCTAACGAATTCTGTGTTTGTGGAATAAATGAAAAGTAAACGAAATATTTCTATTTTTATAATACTAAATCTATAAAAAAACAAAAATAATTTGTTTTGTAGTTCTAAAAAAATTTACATTGTGGGTGCATACTATTTTGAGTGTTTACGGAAGTGTGTAATAAAAAATAAAATAAAAAATGATCTCATTTATTACTGTAGTAAACTTCAATATTCAAATAATACTTTTTTGTACAAGTAGTACTTTTGTTTCCTTTTAATAAATAAAAATCATTTGTAAAAACTTAAATTTTCATATTAATAACCAGTTTCGGTTTCGGCCGAATATTATAAAATGGCCGAATATTTGGCTTCGGTTTCGGCCAAAATTCCAGTTTTGGTCGGACACTAGATAAAACCTGTCCTACTTTAGAAAAAAAAAACCTTCACTTTGCATGGAGGTTGCGACTATTGCTAAAAAACACTAAGTAATAGCAGCGAAGTGAGAAACCACCGCTTTCCTTTGCTTCCACTAGTCTAAAGGATTCACGCTACGGTTTAAATGTTCTTCATGAATATACTGGTTCTGTCCTATGATTGCTAATTCTGGTTCTTATAGCTTTCGTTTTGGCGTTGAAATCTGCAAAAATAGATTAAGTGTCGGTTGTAGCGAGATTTTATTAGACGCAATCTTCTCCATGTCTATTATGTGGTTTTCAATTTAAATTTCTTTCATGAGACTCATTATTTTTTTAGCAAGTTCTTAAAGCCGTGTTATCAGTAAAGGCCTTAGATTTATACCTTAAAGCAGTGATGCCCAGCACCTAACTCTTTCCACTCTTTCACAACAACTTCAATATTTTCATGACTGTTGTAATTCGACGAATTCAGTTTGCAATTTCGGCCTCGCTTCTTAATGTTATTGTTTTTGTTCTTTCGAACCATCGATAGCTGTTCTGCGTTTGCATGGTGTTGTTTTTGTTCTTTGGCACCGTCGATTGCCGCTGCTTTGCACTGTTTTTGGCATTCGCATTGTAGACGTTAACAGCATGCGTCGTAGTTTTTAATGTACGTATTATGTATGCGATGGTATGCGATGTTGACTCGCTTCAACTACATTTTTTTCATATAACGTATTGCATATATTTTAATTGAACAATGTAGTTTGCTACCATCTATTAAGAATTTTCAAACGACGTAGTTCAACTGAAATGTATGTAATAAGTTATACGAAAAAAAATTAGTTGAATCTAGTCAACTTAAGTTGAGTTGTAATACATAATAGGGGCCTAAATTTTTCGTTGTGGGAATACACATTGAGAAAAAGATATTGAATATTTGCAGTTGGGTACTTTTTTATATTGCATCAGAAAAAAATTATATATATAAAAAGAAGTTATGATCAAATGAAAATCAGTCCTCAAGAAAAAAAAACCGAATTTTTTAAATTTTTGTGTACCCGTAACTCAGTAACCATTCGAAAAAATTAAAAATTACAAATTTATTTTCTAAATTGTAGCCAACACTACGTGTATGCAAAGTTTAAACCAAATTGGAAAGGGTCAGGTTGAGAATTTAATTTTTCATTGAGAAAAAGATATTGAATATTTTCAGTTGGGTACTTTTTTATATTGCATCAGAAAACAATTATATATATAAAAAGAAGTTATGATCAAATGAAAATCAGTCCTCAAGAAAAAAAAAAACCGAATTTTTTAAATTTTTGTGTACCCGTAACTCAGTAACCATTCGAAAAAATTAAAAATTACAAATTTATTTTCTAAATTGTAGCCAACACTACGTGTATACAAAGTTTAAACCAAATTGGAGAGGGTCAGGTTGAGAATTTAATTTTTTTTGTCAAAAAGCAATGGAATCACTCTTTATCAAATAAGTCTTTATTATTAAGCAATACAGGGTTGCCCATATTCGACGGATTTTTAAAAAAATCAAAGAAAAAAATAAAAATTTGGTGGTTGGCAATCTTAATCATTTAATTTGTTCCAAGTAGATTTGTTTACATCAATTTTTGAATATGATATCTCTCAAATGGCCGCCTCTGGCGTTGATGGCGTATTGTGCCCTTTTTGCAGCATTTTCCATCGTTTTCGCCAACATTTCGGCCGGAATAGCGGCTATTTCTTCACGAATGTTGTCCTTGAGCTCTTCTACGGTCCTTGGCTTGTTAACGTAAACCTTTGACTTCAAATATCCCCACAAGAAGAAGTCAGGCGGCGTCAAATCGGGCGAACGCGGTGGCCAGTCCAAATCACCACTTTTCGACATCAAACGGCCCGGAAACAAATTCTTCAGAAAATCGATTGTTATGCGACTTGTGTGCGGTGGAGCGCCATCTTGTTGAAACCAGAACTGCCTCATACGCTTTCGACGAATAATTGGCATCACAAAATTGGTCATCATGTCGCGATAACGCTCCTGGTTGATGGTAACAGCATGGCCATTTTCATTTTGGAAGAAAAACGGCCCAATGACCGTTTTCGCACTAACGCCGCACCAAACTGTGACTTTTTCGTCATGAAGAGGCACTTCTTGAATCTCCTGAGGATTTTCAGTGGCGTAAATACGGCAATTTTGCTTATTTACGGTCCCATTCAATGTGAAATGGGCTTCATCGGACATGATAATTTTGTTCCAAAATTCCTCGTAATCTTCGGCCATTTCGAAGACTCTTTCAGAGCGCTCGCGTGGCATGTATTGTTCCATGGTAAAAATCTGCTTGGACTGACGCTTCAAACGCGGTATGTCATTAAGCGATCTGACATCTCTGTCAAAAGTTATGGCGTTGCCAGATGGGTCCGTCGAATATGGGCAACCCTGTATATCATCCCTTCAATTTTGTAATGCAAGCTAAACTCTTTTCAACAGACTGTCAGCATAGAATACTTCGTAAAAGGACCCATTCGAAATGATAAATGTCTTTAAAAGCTGTATCCCATTGGCTCAAATAGTCAATAAATGTTTCATAAAAGCTTGTTTCTTCTCTTTTTTTAATTCTTTTAATGGTACGAACAACTTAAAAATTGATTTTTTTTAGGCTTTAACGAAAGCCAGCGTGTTTTGCTGTCGCCCAAAATTTTTTGTATTCAACATCGACATCTTCACAGATCTTTTTGAACTGTTCTACTCTTACAGTGTAAATGTAAAATACTGAAAAAGTTTTAACAATAATGACTTCTATGTCTATTGGAACAGACTCCGCCGCAGTTTGAATACAATTGCTTAAAATGTGAGCAACATTATTTACTCCGATTAAATTCTTGAAATAGTTTAAAAGGTCCATGATTGGAACAATATAAATACATTGTTAAGAAGCTGGCGTTAAATAAGTTTACGAAAATAATTCTTTATAACAAGTATCTTTTAGTTAAGAAAACAAAAATATTAAAAAAAAAGATTTAAACTCGTGTTCAATTTTTTCATCCAAAGCATAAAAAATACAATTGTTAAATAAATATAAAAAGGCCGATTACATCGATTTTTAAATCTTTTTATATAAAATCTTTAATTTTTTTATAAACGTGAAAAACCTGCAAATTTACCAAAAAAAATACAAATAAAACAGTTTTCAAGAACCTTTCACTACAGCTTTTTTCTATGCTGAAATGTACAGCACCTTTTCGTTTATTTACGAGTGCTGCCAAAATAAAAAAAAATAAAGTAGTGATTCTACATTTGCAAACTTAAAGCAAAAATTATTAAAAATGAAAAAAAGAGTGCAAAAAAGGGCAATTTCAAGAAATGAGGACAATATAAGGACACAATTTTTAACTAGGACACGAGGCTAAAAAAGTGATCTGTCCTCTTTAAATATCGAAAATAAGTTGCAATCTTAACAGAAATTCTAGTCACTTCAACGTTGCCATTGAGTTCGTGTCTTAAGTCTTTTGTTTTGATTGATTAAAGCAGTCAAAAGAGACAAAAAAGACTCTTAAATTTTACAACAGTTACAAAATACTGTTAAAATATATTTCTCAAGGTTGAATTTATTTTATAGAAAGAAAATGTTTCATAGATTTTTTACAAAAATTTGAAAATTTATGTCAAAAATATGTTGATGTCACTGATTCCCATACGTAATTCATAGAACTGTGGAAGTGTGGATTCACTTGGCGCTGCGGGTGACATCAACTAAAAAAAATATTCCTGTAGAAACAAAGAGCTTACATGAAAATAGTTAAAAAGGCATTAATCGTCGTTGCGAAAATACACACTCGAGTTACACACTCTTACATCTAGCTTTAATTCAAGCCAAAGTGACGCCGCTTTAAAACAAACTGCAAAAGTAACTAGAAAACAAAAACTTACTGGCTGACCTAAAAGTCATCCACAAATGCAAGATTATTGTGTGCGCTGGGCTCTGAACTTGGAACTTCGGACTAAACATGCGTTCTGTTTTACCTACCGCGCTACATACTTACGACACTTCTACGAAATCATATCAAGAGTATTTCGAATGTTGGCCAAAAGATGAATCTTTTCCACTGAATTTACAAAAGTAAAAAAAAACAACTATAAAGAAAAAAAAAATACAAATGCGCGTTGAAGAATGAAATTGTTGATGGCTCAACGAGCCAAAGTGTTGAAGTGTAGACAACTTGGGCCAAGTGTAGCGTTCCCATGGGGGCAGATCGTGAAGTAAAAGCCACCAACGCACACAACACATAAGAAAACAACGCAAATGATAAACTTAAAAACTCTTTTTAAGCCTAAAATTATATTGCATACAATAAAATTTACACAAAATATAATTAATTCACATTTAAACTGCGCCAGCGTAATTAATTCCTGGAGCTGTCTGTTGCCGCTGTTACCGAAGTTGTTGTTATTTATGTTATTGTTGTATATTTGGTTTTGTGTTGTTATGGCTGAAATTAACGTTGTGCGGGAAGAAGCAACAGCAGCAGTCGTGGTGAGCTGCTCTGCCAGGCCAAGTGCTTTTATAAAACGGCGGGCGGCCAACCTGAATAGAAGACACAATTTCAGGCAAGTCCAAACGAGTGCCGCCAAGTAATTAAATTTTGTAATAAAGTCGCCTTTTATTTATATATCAGAATTTTAATTCTTTTTTTTTTTTGTTTCTAGCTTTCAACTCAAGACTTGTGTTAGCTATGAAAGAAGCATTTTGTGGCTTATTATATTGTGGATTAAATTTATTCCAGTTAAGATTTAAAGGCTATTTTAAGATTTTGTTTTGTTTTTTTAAGTATAATTGTTAAATGGTAGGGTAGATGTATCTGATAAAATTTTTCATTATGAATTTTAGTTGTGTCTTATTAGCACAAAAAGATGAATATTATGATTAGCAAAAGAAAAAAAAAACAAAGGTGCGACTGGATTTTACTACTTAAAAATAAATAAAAATAAAACTAATTATTTTAATAGATATAAGCAGGATTCCACGATACTTCTCCTATTTTTTTGTCATGTTTTTCGATCGAGCTGAAATGTTCAGTATTTGTTAAATCCTTTGAGATGGCCACGCACCATTTTTTCTTTATTTGCACTAGTTTCCAAACAAGGGCGTGGCAAACATCAGCACTAGTGAAAATAGTGTCATTTTCAACTTTTGACATACTAAACCGATTTTCAATATTTTGATAGTATTTAAAGCATATAACTTGGGCTCTCATCACGTATGACGAGAATAGTTTGATGATATCGTTTCAACGAAACTTTAACATCACGTAACCTTTCATTTTATGTGTCGTCTAAACGATATCGTTTTGCTTTATTCATGTATGGCAAACAACTGACAAATGATATCGTCGAAACGATTGCTTGGCGCGATAGCTAATTTGGTATCGTTTGGCTATTTTTCTGATTGGAAATAATAATAAAAATAATTTTGAAAGGTTTTGGGCGCTTTTTTGTTAAAGTGATTCATAGATGGAATGTCGTTCCTGCACTGTGTTTGCTTCGTAATTGTTGGCCAGCTGCGGATGCTCATCAATAAAGTGTAGCAATTTTTCCACTTACTTAGGTTTCTCTGCCGCAAAATATATTTTCAAAACATTATCATCATAATAACTAATTAAATATTCTAACATTTTTGCTCAAATTTTCACTTTTGAAGAACTCGTAAAAAAACTCGTTTCATTTCTATGTTGCATTTCGACAAACTGTCGAACACCAATGAATAATGAATATTGAAATAAATAACACTGTGCAACACATTTTTCTAACGGAAAAGCGGATGATACCGGATGATAGTACTAGTGTATAGTAAGAAAACTCTAAAAGGAATTTGCAAAGTTAGCTCGCTTTTAAAAGATATAGGCATTAAAAGTTTGCCTCTTGCAGAGCATTTTTTAAAAATGGAGTGCTCATTAAGGCGTATCGAATTACAATTTTTTCAAATTTTATATTCTAAGAGGTCTCAAAAGTTACATGGTGGTCAAGATCTACAAAAAAAAATAAATAGAAAATAAAGGATGTCTTCCTCTTACACAGGGATAAAGTTGTTTTTTGAGAAAAATATTAAAAAATAACGATCTATAAATGCTTTGATTTTTGTAAGAAAAACTACATATATCTGAAAGCAAAATTAAATACAGACTTGAAATAAATAACACTGTGCAACCATGCTACCCAAAATTAAACTATGTATACAGTCAGCAAAAAAAAAAACTTGTACACAAACCAAGACAGAATAAAAAGAAACACTGTTTTGAAAGTACACAAATAAAATAATATTTATTCAACACAAATTAAAGCTTGAGATCCATATTGTTAATAAACATCACAATTCTTTTTGTTATGCTTACATATAAAGAGAAAAATAACAACAACAAAAATATGTCAATTATCTTGGACAAAAAAAAAACTTGTACACTTGTTGTTTGCTTGGTTCAAAAGTCCCGTTACAAATCCTTCACTCAAAAATTGATCGAAACCAGTTTTTAGTTAGTCAATAAAAGTGTTTCAGACAAATCGGTCGCTTGTGTTTTTTTAAAAAGTACAAAAAATGGCAAAAAAGCAAACATCCAAAGATATTAAAGAATTAATTATAAAACTTTGGCAAGAAAAAAAAACAACGCGTGAAATCGGGAAAATAGTTCAAAAACCACACACAACAATCCAATATATTGTAAAAACTTATCAAAAAAATAATTCTTTCGAAAGATCAAGTGGAAGTGGTCGCCCAAAGAAAATAAATATACCACAGATTGAACGAAAAATACTCTATTTTGTGAAGAAAGATCCAAAAGTTTCTGGTGTATATATTGCTAATGAACTTAAAAACTCTGGAATAGTGGATGTGACGCCGCAGACAGTAAGAAATTTTTTCTCCATACGAAAGAATTATACGGATACGCAGCTCGGAAAAAGCCCCTACTGTCCAAAGCAAGTATTCAGAAACGCCTTACGTATGCAAATGACTTCATGAACAAAGAAACTGCTTTCTGGGAAACAGTTATCTTTACAGATGAATCTAAATTTAACATATTTGGCAGTGACGGTCGTAAATTTGTATGGAGAAAGGAAGGCGAAGCCTTAAACCCATGTAATATAACACATACCGTCAAGCACGGTGGAGGGTCTGTAATGGTTTGGGGAGCTGTGAGTGCGAAAGGGGTGGGAAATCTTGTTTTTATGGAAGGAAAAATGAATAAAATTGATTACTTAAATATTTTAAAAACAAATTTGTTAGAATCTGCCCAAAAAATGGGTTTGGGGAATAGCTTTGTATTCGTCCAAGATAACGATCCGAAGCACTCGGCCCTTGTTGTAAAAGAATGGCTGCTCTACAATACAAAAAAGTATTACCTCATCCTCCCCAAAGCCCAGACTTAAACCCGATCGAGCATTTATGGGCTCATATGAAAACAAGGCTAAAAGATTACCATATTTCGGGCAGAGAAACCCTAAAAGTCGCGTTAAAGGATATATGGAGTTCTATTCCCGAGGATCTCACCAAAAATTTAGTTCACTCAATGCCGAGAAGACCCTTAGCCGTTAAAGAAGCAAAAGGCCATCATATAAAATATTAAAAATAGAATATTTCATTATACATTGTTGCATTTTTAGGTCTTTTCTCTAATGTACAAGTTTTTTTTTGTCTAAGAATATTGACATATTTTTGTTGTTGTTATTTTTCTCTTTATATGTAAGCATAACAAAAAGAATTTTGATGTTTATTAACAATATGGATCTCAAGCTTTAATTTGTGTTGAATAAATATTATTTTATTTGTGTACTTTCAAAACAGTGTTTCTTTTTATTCTGTCTTGGTTTGTGTACAAGTTTTTTTTTTTGCTGACTGTATGTGGGAATAACTAGGCGTGTGTTAGCTCATATTATTGACAGTCTTATTATTAAGGGAATTCCTTTATTCTGTTTGATTCTTGTAAGAGTGGTTTTTCACATCCTATTCAAAGCTATTAAATGCCCAGCTCAAAAGAGCTAAAAAAGGACAAGCCAAAAAGCGAAAGGAATGTTGGCGTTCAGGTTGAGCATAAAGGAAATTTTCATGCCACAATGGAAGCGGATAAAGTAGTAAAAATAGAGTTGCCAGTGTGGCACAATATCTCGCCAAACAAAATGCAACTCACGATTTCTACCCTCATTGTCCTGTGTGAGATACTCGAATCCAAAGGTACACTCGAAATAGCACAGAACTTTTGATTGTTATATGATTGTCTAAATGTTGGTGTTATTGATTGAAGTGTTTACGTTTTCTTTAAATTTGGCGAATTAAATATTTGCATATTTTTCGCAAATGCATTTTCTTGTTTTCGAGAAATGTATTTTGAATGCAATTTTTTAAGTTTTTCAAAAAAATTAAGAAAAGGTTTTATATTTTTTTGGCATCAGAAGTGGTACCGAAGATGATTTTTTCGAATTTGGATTCTTAAATATCTCTGAACGAAACACTGGCTGAAAGTATTTTTTTAAAACACCAGGTTAAGACCACAATTCTTTTTTGTGTTTCGACTTTTTAAAAAAATTTTTCTGCTCAGCATGAAATTTATTATTTCGTCAAAACACCTCACCTCATCATTTACCAAAATGTTAAACTAAAATTTTGAGTTTCTGAGCCTGCCATTCGATGAGTCTCAATTGATTTAACAATTGCTTTTAAGATGTGTTTTTTTTTTTAAAAAGTTATACCCTTAAAGGAGATATCTGAAGAATTCAAAAAGCGAAAATCATTTTACCATTTCTGATGTCTGAGATATAAAGCCTTATATTAATTTTTTTCAAAAAGTTGAAAAATTGCGTTCAAGTATGCTTTTCTCAAAAAACAATAAATGCATAGGCAAAATATGTGCAAATTTTAAATACAACAAATATAAGGAAAACGTAAACACTTTAATAAATACCGCTTAAACTAACACAATCAGATAACAATCAAAAGTTCTGTGCTATTTCGAGTGTACCTTAAGATTCGAATAGCCTTCACACAGGACACTGTGAGTAAAAATCAAGAGTGGCATCTTGTTTGGCGAGATAGTTTTAAAGTCTATATTTACTTTTGCTTTAAGACAAATGTAGTTTTTCTTACAAAAATCAAAGTATTTATAGATCGTTATTTTTTACTGTTTTTCTCAAAAAACAACTCTGTCCTTGCGGGAGAGGGAGACGTCCTTTTTTTGGGAGACCACCCTATGGAACTATGGAGACCTCTTAGAATGAGAAATTAAAAAAAGAATTTTTAATTCGATACGCCCTTATGAGCATTTCATTTTTATAAAATACTCTGCAAGAGGCAAACTTTCAATGCCTATATCTTTTAAAAGCGAGCTTACTTTGCAAAACCCTTTTAGGGTTTTGTTGATCTTGTAGTATACCTATTCATATTATTTAACTATTACATTAATATATTTCATTATAAAACAAACTTTTCTTAAAATAGGTAATAATATAAAAACCTCTACTGTAAGAATTTTCGAGAAAATGCACAATAATATTCAAACTAAGTTAAAGTAATACACCTCTACGGTATGTATCACCTCATTTCATTTTTATACTAAGATATCATCCAACAGCTCCCAAAGAATGCTGACTATCGCATTAAGTGGCTTGGATACAGAAGCTTTTATTTATGTAGACGTTATAATTGTTTTCGGTTGTAGTTTATTACATCATAAGGACAATTTAATAAAAGTTTTTGACAGATTAAGAAAATATAATATAAAATTAAATTCACATAAATGTTGTTTTTTTAAGCCAGAAGTCATTTACCTTGGGCATCTTATAACGGCCAATAGTATAAAAACTGACCCGTCTAAAAATAAAATTATAAAAGAATATCCAACACCAAAAAACGCGGACGAAGTACGAAGATTTGTTGCTTTTTGCAACTACTACCGGCGATTTATTCCAAGATTTGCAGATATTGCTAAAAATTTAAACTCATTGTTAAAGAAGAACACAAAATTTGACTGGAATGAAAATTGCCAGATCTCTTTTGAAGAGCTAAAAACAAAACTTTTAAAACCACCGATACTGCAATATCCCGATTTCAATAAACCCTTTATACTCACCACAGATGCTTTTAATTACGCTCTTGGTGCAGTCCTATCACAAGGCGAAGAAGGCGATTAGATCTTAGCGATTATGATTTCAATATTATTTATAAAAAGGGTAAAATGAATACCAATGCAGACGCATTGTCAAGAATAATTTTAAATAGTGATTCCCTAAAAGCTATGATTCCAACCGGAATGG
The DNA here is from genome assembly GCA_963920525.1 of Dichetophora obliterata. Taxonomy (NCBI): domain Eukaryota; kingdom Metazoa; phylum Arthropoda; class Insecta; order Diptera; family Sciomyzidae; genus Dichetophora; species Dichetophora obliterata. The sequence goes on from OY986438.1 coordinate 160,843,701, forward strand.
AAGATAGCAACAAAATATACTAGCAATTATAAGAAGTATGAACACAGATAAACATACAAAAAATACTGATTTAAGCAAAAGAGAAAGTCCTTCCAGCGAAAAGCCCGCAAAACTTTTTGTTTGGGATTGTACATCGATAACAGATATAAAAAAAATTAAAAAATTAAGGTTCATTACAGAAAGAAAGTTTAAGGATACCAAAATTGAAATACATGATGAGGAAGTAATTATACGATGTAGTGATAATCCCACTGTTCACACCGCTGACTTTGGAGAAGCTTTCATCAAAAATGTATAATGTAGGAATAGAAGAATTAGCGCTAAAGAGGAATGATGATATATTTAAAACCATTGAAATGGATAAGTTCAAAGATATTTTTAATAACATAAAAAGAACAAACGAAAACTTAAAAATTTTAATTTATAATGGACCACAAAGAATAGTCGACAAAATAAAACAAAACAAAATAATCGAAGAATGCCACAATTCAACACACGGAGGTCATCTCGGTATAAGAAAAACAATAATGAAACTAAAACAAAATACATATGGAAAAATATGAGCAAAATGATAAAAAAGTTCATTCTCAATTGTAACAATTGCAAAATTAATGAACAAACTAAACATACAAAAGAAAATTTAACAATGACAGACACACCAAGTACCAGCTTTGAAGTAGTTTCTATCGACACAGTAGGTCCCCTACGCTTATCCAACAATTACAGATATATACTAACGATGCAGTGCGACTTAACAAAGTATGTAATAGCATGTCCAATGGAGACAAAGACGCGAAAACTGTTGCTAAAACACTTGTTGAAAACGTAATTTTAATATACGGTCACTTTAAAATCGGATAGAGGTACAGAATTTCTCAATGAATTACTGTCAAAATTATGCAATTTATTAGATATTAAACAAATTTTTAGCACTCCATATCACCATGAGACTCTAGGCTCGATTGAAAGAAACCATCGAGTATTAAATGAATATTTGTTAAACTTTTGTAAAAATGAAGAATGGGACCAATGGATCCCATACTTCACTTTTTCATATAACACAACACCTCACGTTGATACAAATTATACACCGTTTGAGCTAATTTTTGGAAAACTTGCAAATCTTCCAAATGATAATCGTTTCGAATCAATAGTATATATTACAGACAATTACGCACAAGAACTGAAACATATATTAAAATATTCTTTACAAAAAGCAAACGAATTAATAAATATTGCAAAAATGAATAGAATAAAAAAAGATAAAAATATAAATCCATTAAATTTAAATATTGGAGATAAAGTTTTGATAAAAAGGATGAATAGAAGAAAAAATCAATCTTCTTATATTGGTCCATTCATAATTGTAAACAAGAAAGGAGTAAATTCAATAGTAAATTTAAATGGAACACTTAAAGAATACCATAACAATATGTTAAAGAAATATTTGTAAAAATTATATCTTTTTATTTTAAAATTTAAATCTTGTAAATATATGAATTATATTAAAATATTGGATAAGTTAAAACACAAAAAAAAAAATTTAATTTTTCATAAATTTCAAAATAAATTTTTTTTTTCTCTTAAGGGTGAGGGTGTAGTATACCTATACATATTATTTAACTATTTAATTTACATTGATGTATTTCATTATAAAACAAGCTTTTCTCAAAATAAGTAATAATATAAAAACCTCTACTGTAAGAATTTTCGAGAACATGCACAATAATATTCAAACTAAGTTAAAGTAATACACCTCTACGGTATGTATCACCTCATTTTATTTTTATACTAATAAATTATTCAAACAATAAGAACATATGTTCATAGTAAGTAAGTATGTGTAAGTAAGTTCATAAGTACTACTATCTCATTCGCACACATGTACCCATATGACTGAATACAAAACATATCATATTATCACAGTTAAAAATCTTGGACTAAATTTAAAACTTTTTTGGACTATATATACGACAAAACTAAATTAGGACTAAGATTTAGTCTTTCCGACGTTTAAATGAAATCTGTTAGTGCTTTTTAGTTTCAAAAATAGTCCTTACGAAGTTTAAATATTATGGTTTAAATCTTAGTCTTTAATGGTTTAAAATTTAGTGCTCGGAAAGTTTCATATTTAAACCAACTTATGGCTAAGATTTAAACCAATTTAAGTCTTAGTATTAGTATATGCTAGGATTAAAAGCTAATCTTAAATGGTTTTAAGTTTAGTCCCCAAGAAATAAAAAGGAGGTGTTTGTTTATTATAAACTTTATTATATTTTTTTTTTAATTCTACAAACCAATCCAATTCTACATTTGTACTGCTGTATTTGTACTTCGGCTAAGTCTTCAATAGAAATGTTTGCGCCATCCGCATCACATAGGGCAATTTCCTTATATTCTTGGCAATCAAAACTGCTTAAATCTGAAAAAAGAATGGAATTGGACAATGTTACGCCCGACACTGGATAATTGATCGTGCCTTTACGACTGTTTGCAGACTGTCAGTATACCTGACTATATTTTAGCTGCTTCTGTAAGACAAACCAGCTTAAGGAATCCTATTATATTTTAATTTGAGACCGCACAGATTGTATGAAAAAACAATGTGCAAAATTCTTCACTTTTTAATTTTATTTTTTAATGCTATTCCTTTTGTCGTATTCGAGTAGAAACATCAAAAACGCAGTTATTATTGAAATATTTTTTAAATTATCTTCACGCGAAAGTCCGACGACAATAATTTGCATTTTGCACTTCTCTATTATTTTCCATTAAGTCGTTTTCAATTTTGTGTTTAAAATTCAATTAATTATTTACTTACTTTTTGTCAAAATATCCGCCTCAGGTGCAATCTTAAAAAAATTAAAACCACCACTTTTGCGCAATTTAACAAACATGTTTCTTTTTTTGTTTTACATTCGTAAGCAAATGTAAATGATTTGACATCTCGTAAACGGAGTTATAGAGTTACCATAACATTTTTTTGAATAAAGTTTAAAAATAAAACTTCGAGTTCTTTGTTCATTTTTATATTCTTAATTAGAATCGGATATTCTGTTGATATAGCCATGTCTGTTCGAATGTCTGTCTGAGTTAAGTAGGTTAGGTTAGGTTAAGGTGGTGGCCCATGCAGACCAGATATTTGGTCCGTTGTGATGAAACTGATTGTGGTTAAATGTGCAAACAGAAAAATATAAAATCGGTGTTTCTTAGTGAGAGGCGCTATAATTTCAATTGAGTAAAAAATTTGATTGCATATTATGCGGAATATTTTTAAAACTGGTATTAAGGTTTGCATTGAGGTTTTACATTTTGTATTTGCATTGAAATAAGAAATTAATTCTAAGAAAATGTATACTCCTATTATTTCAGTTTGTCATTTATCTATACCATTATAAAAAATGTTAGAACAAATTTTGTGTTGCCAATAAGCTCTTAAAGTACTGGACTGATTTTTATGAAAAAAGTTTTGAAATACCATATATGTGCTACAGCAAAACAAAACAAAACACAGAAAATAAGATAATTGTTTATTTCGTTTGGCATGTCTTTAGAATATTGGTATAAAATAAGTCCAACTGTGGCCTACTAGTATATAACTAATTTTAATTTGCATAAAATAAATAAACATCAAATACCAACACTAGAGCTTTAACTATTTTTTGAACCTTTTTATTTTTCTCTCAGTAATTAGCCGAAAGCCATTCTCCTCACAAATAAATGACATCCAATTACTCACAGCGATCGATAGAAATTATTTTGCAGCTTAGGGTAAATCAGAGAGAGAAACTTTCAAATTCTGAGCTTATAGTGAGAAACACATTGAAAAAAGTGCTAAGAGTTATTTTCGGTCTCTTCTCATATGTTCATTTACTTTAAGTTTCAACACACTGGTCAAGTGCGAGAATGGACAAAATCATACGCAAATTACGAAAATCTAAACAGTAAAAAATATGAGCATAAATTTTATACTATTTTGTATACATATAAATCCAAACCAAAAATGTTTTAAAAGTTATACCATCAAATCTTATAAATTTTTGTAGACCATTTTTCACGTCAGACCAATCGAAACTACTATATTTTTAAATTTCCCTATTTTGGTGAATTTTTTCTTTCGAACCAGAATATATTTTGATTAACACATGATGTGCATATGAAATTTTTAAATTATATTTGTTTTATTATTTTTATAATATTAAGTGGTATAAAATTTAAAAATTATTTGGAATAAAAAAGTTTATACCACACAAATGCCATAAAAAAGATAAAATTTACCCTCAAATTTTTTACTGTGTTCAGATAATGAAATAAAATTAAGTTTGTAAGATTTTTTCTATTACGCTCCTGTAATATCTGAAAATTTAAAAATTGGATGTCTTTACAGCTAATGTAACGTTATTTGAGGAAAATTCGTGGCATTTCTTAAATTGGTAATACGTGATACCGAAGATATTTTCTTCTCTAGTTTTCAGTTTATAATATAACTGGTATTTATAAAAGATTTCATTATATAAAAAAAGTTTTGAAATGCAACTTGGCAACTCTTTCTATACATAAAGTCAAGTGATTCGGGAAGTGAAACTTTTCAAGACTACGATTTAATCTAAAAAAGTTTTAAATTTTACTTAAACTTTCGGGAAGTTTTAAATTAAAACTTTTTTGGACTAAATATTCACCTAAACTAAATAAAAGTTTAATACTTAGTCCAAGATTTTTAACTGTGATATTATACTTTTTACTCCTACACAAATATGTTAACATATGATTATGTTTACGTTTTCTATTAATATATGTCTACTCACTCACACATATTAAACCATTAATACTAAATTACTAATATGTATTACGATATTATACTATTACTCTACACTAATTAAAGAACATATGATTCTATTTACATTCTAAACTACACAAACAATTGTTAACTAGTTTTAAGACAAAATACCGTAATGCTTACTATAAAAGGATGAACATATTTGAAAATAAATCAATTAGTTTTTTGAGCTCCAAAGCTGCCAGCTAATTCTTATTTTTGTTTTAAAGTCTTTGAGCTTTTTATAAGCTGCCAACTTTTAGAAATATAAAGCCTCGGCACTTTATAGTGAACGGCTACCAAAAAGATAAAAACAAATTTAGAGCCAGTGGCGAACTTCGCCGGCATCCAATTAGGCAGGACCTAAATAAAAATAAATAAGAAAAAAAAAATTTTTAATCGCGAATCTGCACAACGCATAAACCAACTGCTAAACACTACAATCTAGATCGATCGATGTGTGTTGATCGCTTTTTCGTTAGATTCCATGACCCTTGAATTGTCGCATAGTGTAAGAAGCAACTAGAACAGATGGCAGCCTTGGTAGAGTTGATGGCGGTGATCATAAATCTATAAAATCTGAATAGGTGATCAACTTTAAAATGTCATATGAATTAATAGAACGTTCAATTTGTTCAATATAGTTCAGATGAATGAGTTCCAAAATGTGTGAAATCCTATACGACTTTAAACAGTGAGTTGATCATAGCTTAATCACTCAAAGACTACTGAAGAGGAATTGTAGCGATTTCCAAAACAGACTTTTAGCTAAGTGATTGACTCTATATAGAGTTGTTGTCGTTGTTGTTGTTGCCTTCTTAAAAACTTACTCGATCTAAAGCTCGCAAATTTGTAGAACATGTTTTTGTGTATTATTCGCGTAAAAAATTTTATCTCTCTATGGTTTATAGTCTTTGCACAATAAACTTTTAACTAAGAATGTTTTTTGGTTTCAAATGTGAAATTTTTGTGACATTCGTGGCCTTATCATGAATTTCTTGGTACGCAACTAGTGCTCACTTCCGTCAAAACATGCTTTAGAAAAGTGATCATAAAATCCTAATCTTAGGGTAGTATCAGACCAAATTTTAGGAATGTGCTAAGAAAAACATATTTGAAGACATACTTAATAATAAAAATAAAATACCGTTATTTTAATTGCATATAGAAATTTAGTTTTTTTTTTATATCTACGATCTTTTTGTGGTAAATGCAAATTTTTTTGTTTATATTTTTAACTTTATTTTTTTAGCAATTACTTGTGAAATATCTGTGTTTAAATTTCGTATTTGAACTATATTAAAATTTTTGCGGCTTTATAAAATATTCAGTACAAAACTATAAAAACTGAAATTTCGTTTAATTTTCAAGGAAACATATAAAGATCATAACGACCACAAATGGAAAGATATAAAATCACATAATTAAGACTCTAAACTAAAAATTTGCATACTTACTTTTTCCATATTTAATTTTGTCCACTCCGTTATACTGTGCGACTTGGAGTTCGATTGCCACAATCAGCACAACATTTTGTTTCAATTAAAATTAATATTTTTGCTGGCCGTTACCTCTCTGCAGACAAGGAAAACTTCAGAGAGCAGAAACCTTCATGTAAGGCTTGACAACATGAGTCGTTTGTTGTCGGCATAAAATTCATCAGTTCAGTTTTCGATCATTTGCGTACAAACATTTGATAACACGCACAACACAATTGATCTTAAGAATGTTGGTCAACGTCCTTTTAAGTAATAAAATGGCTAATTTTTATCACTCCGTATGACATTTAAAAGCAAACTAATATTGATTACAGTTTTTTTACGTTTAAAATTCGAGCATTTAGAAAAACATTATATTTAAATTCTTTTGCAAACGTTACATACAAAAATTGTCTTCAAAAATCGTCAGAATGGTACAATTAATGGTTTCAATGAATGTATTAATGTCAAAATATTGTCCATTAAAGGGCTGTTCACGTAGTCGAATGCAAACGAAATATTTCAAAAGTTTTTACTAGAAAGTGCCTGAAAAGCGTTCGTTTACTGAGAGAATTGTGCAATAGAGAGGAAATGACATTTTCTCTCCGTTCAAGTTTTTAAAATTCTTACAAAAAATATTATAAAATATTTCAAAAGTTTTTACTAGAAAGTGCCTGAAAAGCGTTCGTTTACTGGGAGAATTGTGTATTAGAGAGGAAATGACATTTTCTCTCCGTTCAATTCTTACAAGATGATTTTCATGTTTTAAAAAGATGAAACTTTCAAATGGTAGTTGTGTGTGTAGCAGCTGATTTTTTTAGATTTTCTTATATTTAACTGACGCATTTGCTATTTTGAATTATTTTACCAGAAAAGCGTTCGTTTTCTTTTTAAAGTTCAAGTTAATTCTCTCTATTTTATTCCTTTTGACGTTTTTAATTTTTTTACCATAAAAGTACGCAAACAGACCTAATATATCGTGTTTGTGAACTCATTACATAATTCTAGATTTATATGGTTATAACACGGAGACTATTACAAAAAAGTTAAATTATACACGGAGATAATTATTGTGCTTGAATCAAGAGCAATGTTTTGCTAAAAAGCAAATTAGGAAAACTTTGCTCATCACGGTATGATTTTAGAAAATGATTGCAAAATTGAAATTACTCCTCATGTATTTAGGAAAATTCAAAATTTTGGTTAAGTTCAGGCAAAATTTTGCTAAGTTGTTATAAGCTGCAAAAGCAAGCATTTCTACTTAATTCAAGCAAATATTTGCTAAGTTATTATAAACTCAAATAGCAAATTTTTACAAAATTTAAGCAAATTTCTTCAAAACACACGAGCACACTTTTATTCCTAGTGAAGAAAATTAGGCAACGATTGATTAACAACTGCGATGGTCGAATGGATAAGCCCATGCACTTACATTCACGCGGCCGAGGTTCAAGTCTCGATTAATGGTAGTTTTTCAATTTCATTTAATGTTAATAATTATTTTATTTCAAAAATTTCCTCAATTCCAGCAAAACCTATTAAAAATTTGCTATTCCAATTTATAATAAATTGGCAAATATTTTCTTGAATTAAATAGAAATTTGATTTTGCAATTTATAATAATTAAGCAAAATTTTGCTTGAATTTTATTTAAGTTTTGCTAAGTTATCATAAACTGGAATAGCAAATTTTGATTATTCAATGATGAATTCTAGCATAATTTTCAAGTGGCTGAGATTCAAGCGCAAGTTTTGATTAACCACAATACAAATTTACGAAACAGTTTTCTCCGTGTACAAAAAACCGCTTATAAACAAATTGCCAACTACGTTTTAAGTATCTGTAACAGTGATGGGCAGCTTTGCACACCTATACTTTCTCATCTTGAGTAAGTATTAATAAGCACTTTAAAGCTCACACTGAAAACAAAGTAGTGCTAAAGCGCTTTTTGCAGAAATCTTAATAGGCATTATGGGATATTTTTTTTGCTCGGATTTGTATTGCGAAATTAAATTAATAAGTAGTGGACGGAATATAAAAAGGAAACAGACCGACAGACGGATAATGTGAAATACAGATAAGTAGGCGGAAATGTAAAAAGGACTGCTAGCAGTAAAAAACAAATATATTTTTTTTATTGTGCTTATGTTGCTTATTGTGTTTTGCCAATGCTACACTGACAGCGTAAGATGCTTTCATTATACGTATTTGGAACTGATCACTTTATGATTTGATTTGTGGACATGCCGCTTTTAAATAAATTATTAATTTCTCCATCGCATACCCCACAATTCCCTTATATTGGCCATGCAAATTATCGTAATGCCTTGTTATGCATAATTTTTTAATTTTACCTCTTTGATACCACGCCTTTCAGCTATTTTCTTAAAATAAAAAATTTTTCATACATTAAATTTTATACCATGTAATAATACGTTATATCTGTGTCGATGAGCAATAACAGCTTAAGTCTTATTTCAACGTTTCCAGAAATCTTGCTTCAAAGTTTTCAATCGCCATATAAGTTATATGAAAGGGTCTTTTGTTTTTGCGTCATATCTTTAGCTAAGATCATGCTAGAAGTTCTAGATTTTGTGTTTTCATAATGATATATACGTGGAACACAACTATATCAATAACTCAGTTCTGTCTTAAATCGACTTAAGCTATTATTGCTTATCGACACAGATATAATATATTCAAGCAACACGCAAGCGCAGATTTTATCTGCTTGACATTCGCTTGAACACTGAAGCTTTGATCGGTCTGTAGATGAGATGAATACGTATTTTACTGCACAAACATAATCTCAAGTGTGCAAAGCTGCCCGACACTGATCTATAAGATTTGTATTATCGTTAAACCAGTGCTGCGTAGTCGGAGTCGAGGAGTCTGAGTCGGAGTCTGAGTCGGAGTCGGAGTCTGAGTCGGAGTCTGTAGGAATTCTTGTGCAAAGGAGTCGTTGTCTGAGTCTCCGACTCCGCATATTTCGATATTTCGCATAATTTGGAAATTTTGTTTAAAACAGTATAAAAGCGGTAATTTTTTAATTTGGTTCACACTGTGAAATTATCGACTACGCATTCAAAATAAAACACTAAATCTATCATTACTGAAATGTCAGTGATAGCTTGAAACTGGGATTTAAACATTGTTTTGTATTAACATTGTATTATTTTATTACTTTTACATTGTATTGTTTTTGTATTAACATTGTATTACTCGTGTCAGTATTATTAAAAAGTGTTATTAAACATTAAAATAAAAAAAAATTTTCATAATTTGATCGGAGTCGGAGTCTACATTTTTTGGTCCGACTCCGCAGCCCTGCTTTAAACAATAGGTCTGTTCCTGTACTCGATTCAAGTAACTTGAAATTGCTTGAAAGCGTTTCATTACACAATTTTGAAGCTTGAGAGAGAAGTAGAAAAAGCTAAATGTCACTCTCTATTCTATTACAATTACCCGAAACTAGCTTGAACTTTATTTGAAAAATTTCTTCGAGCACGAATCTACTTCTTCCAATTGCTCCAATTTATTGTCAATCGGCTGTCAACAGCAACTGTTCTGCTCGAAACTTACTTGAAGTCGTTTCCGTACTTTTTTTACATTATCACATTTTGACATATAAGTGAGTTACTCTCACAGATTGAAATTTACTCGAACTTTATTTAAAGTTAGTACGGAAACAGACCTCTAATATTGAATCAAACTAGTAACGTTTCCAATGTGTCAAATTTTTTTAAAATTTTTTCTTAGAATAATATGAGTACAGGCATACAGGGTGTCTGTCACGCAATAAAGTACAACTATTTAAGGAGTTGAAAGGTGATGTCGAGTTGAGCAAAAATTGTATGGGAGGTGGAGTCTACACTGAGATTATTATTTTGCTTGAATCAAGCAAATGTTTTGTTTAAGAACAAATCAGAAAAACTTTGCTCAATCACGATATGATTTTAGAAAAATATTGCTTAATTGAAAGCACTCCTCATGTATTTAGGAAAAAGAAAAATTATATTAAATTCAAGCAAAATTTTGCTAAGTTATTGCAAACTGCAAAAGAAAATTTCTACTTAATTCAAGCAAATATTTGCTAAGTTATTTTAAACTCAAATAGCAATTTTTTACAAAATTCAAGCAAATTTCTTCAAAACACACTAGCACACGTTTATTCGTAATGAAGAAAAGTAGGCGACGATTGGTTAACAACTTACACTGCTTAGCAAATATTTGCTTGGATTAAAAAGAAATTTAATTTTGCAGTTTATAATAACTAAGCACAATTTTGCTAAGTTATAAACTGAAATAGCAAATTTTGACTAGTTTTTGCTGAAATCTAGCAAAATTTGTAAGTGGCTGAGACTCAAGCGCAAGTTTTGCTTAACCACAATACAAATTTAGCAAACAGTTTTCTGCGTGTATTTTCATACCATTAGTAATTACTGGATTAGTTAGCACAGCTCGATAATGGATAATCGGTTGGGTTCGTTTATACAATGTAAGAAAGGTCAATTCATTGCCTAACAAGAATTGAACCGAGATGAATATCATATTTTAGATTCTCAAAACTTTATAAATATACAAAAAGATACTTGAATATGACAATGGTTGTTGGGTTGTTGAAAGTGGCAAAGATGAACTTTCTGCTTAAAATCTAAAATTTTTAAAAAACTTTTCTTATATATTTCAACATTTTCAAATAATTTTTTTAATTTATTTTAACTTCTAGAAGCTGTAAAAGTATCCACAAAAAAAATTTTTCAAAAAAAAATATACACTCTTTTTAGAAAAAGTATTAACTAACTGACAATATCGATTTTCCCAGTGGGTAAGAGTATTATCCAAAGATAAATCGTGGAGAGCTCCTTTGCAAGTAATGGAGTATTCTCCATTGCTCCAAAGCCTTTGTGTTTTGTACTCCATTTTGGCATTGCATGCAATCTAACAAAAATTCACGAGAATTAACTACAATAATTGCTGGCAACTGATTGCTTACATTTATTGTCGTTAAATCCCATGACCAAAATTATAAATATTTATCGTTAAAATTGCGTGAATCCTCTCACCTACAATTATTTCTTTCACTCTCTTGTAAAAACTCTCTTCTAAAATTATTTCTTCCAATCTTGTCTGCGCTTATAAAAAAAAGCTAGAAATGCGTGAAGTCTCTCAAGTAAGTTTTGAACATGGCAACAACAACAACAACTCTGTATAGAGTCAATCACTCAGCGGAAGGCGCTACTCTTTCCTACTCCAGTAGGCTTGAGTAATAAAGCTGTGACCAATCTACTGTTTAAGTTGTATATAATTGGACACTTGTTCGAATAAACTCTTTGAAAGCATATGACGTTAAAGTAGAGGTGTTTATTTAAGGGCAAGCGTAAAATACCACTGCTGGAACGTTTTTAGGAGTATCTGAGCGAGAAAACGCTGAAATAGTGTGAAAAGTAGAAAATATACATATTTTAGAATTCTCTGAGTGAAAACACGCTGAAAAGCGTGAAAAGTAGAGAATATATATATTTTAGGGCTCTCTGAGCAAAAACAACTTAAAATAGCGTGAAAAAAGAGAGATATACATATTTTTAGTCTCTCAGAGCGAAAACACGCTCAAATAGCGTGAATAATAGAGCATATATACATATTTTGGAAAAAGACGCTGATTTTCAGACAAATTTGAAAAAAAACTCACTGTATAGTGTTTATTGTAGAGATTTTTCTATCAGTTTTTAGAGTGTGTCATTGGAGGCCAGCACTCCCTCTTACAACCTAAACGCGCAGTCATGGAGAACTCCACCGGTATTCTTTTGCGAGTAATAAAGAAGTACTCACCTCTTCCTTCAAAGTGATCAATAAAGGAGCACTGCCTTTTCCTCCAAACTGATCAATAATGGAGTACGTACTCTTTTTAAGTCATTTAGTGAGTAATGAAGGAGCAATACAAATTAAATATTTTTCATATGGAAATCGATAGATATATCTATAAATTAAACTATATAGATATATCTATAAATCTTTTATAAAAATTTATTAAGAATTGTTATTTTAAAAGTTTAAATTGTATGTTCTGCGGTAAAAATGGGCTTTTTATTTTCGGAAACCATTTTTCATTGACTCCCCAAAATCCACGTACCTTTCAAAATTCTCATTAAGTGCTTATGTAGTAGGAAAAAATTTGTTAATAAAAATGTGGAAACTCAATTAAATTGGTATAAAATGTACCAAAAAATAATGTGTTTTACCACTTAAACTGCATTACAGCAGTTTTATTTTTAGAGCCATCTTTCGCTAAAACCGTGATAGATCTTTGTTCAAAGAAGTTCTTCCAAGTGTTCTTTTGATGCCATAAATTTAGAAACTTAATTAAACAAATTTTAATAAAATACATTAATGAAATGTTATCACTTCAATTGCACTTTGATTTCGAGTCTAATCGCAAGACTTTTGCTTGAAAAAAAACAAATAAAAATAACACATTAATAAAAAAGTTTGAACATTTGACACCGAACATTTGTAATGCTACGAGAAAAGAAAAAAAAAATTATTCAAAATTCGAAAAATTATTCTAAATAAAAACAGTATAGAAAATTTCATTTATAGCTCCAAATGTATCAATAAAAGAGTGTGATTCTTCCTTGCTATTGTTCTCTTGAATGAATGAAAAACTGTTTTTTATTGCTTTAAATGGTGTATTAAAAGAGCTCTTTTTTTATTGCTCGCCTGTTGCTTTACTCCAAACTCGAACTATTGTTTGTCGAATAGCTTTCATTTATTTAAACTGGGCAAAAAGTACTGTGGACATGAAAAAAAAATGTCTTCTTATAGTAAATTTTAATAGTTAAGAAAATGGAACGCATAAGCTTTTTTCCATGCAACTAAGGCACATCTTTCTAATATACCTATGTATACGCGTAAATGGTTGGTTGATCTTTCAGACATTGAGAAATTTTGGTTGAAAAAATGTTCTCACTTGAACTTCTTTTGTTCTATAAATCGTATAAATCTACTGCAAGGTTACTGCATATAAGAAATTTTTTAAAAGTGTTGACATTTATTTGACAATTTCTCTATAGAAAGCATTTTTAATATAACTCTTGCTGTTAAAGTTGCTTTCATATTTTTTTTTTTTACTATTCTTGAAAAAATTTTGCACACTGAGACACTCAAGTCTAAAATATCACATTTCCCGATTAACCTAGAGCTGCCAAAATACAGCAAAATAACCGTGACACCCGGGACGTCAACCCACATCTTGGATGGAACAGAATTTTTCTTGTACTCTTAAATTGTTACAAGACAGCGTATTGAAGACAGCAACAACAAAAACAACAACAACAACAATATGAGTAACAAAACAAACATCGCCATGTCATGTTATACAAAATGGCAATTTAAATAGAATTCTAATAAAGTAATTCAAGCCGCCCCAAGTCCTCAGGGAAACATAAAAAAAACAAAATTTACTCTACGATCATCCACGGACGTTTCTGGCGGATGACAGAAAAAAAAGATGCTGCGTGGGTCCTGAGGAACTGAATGATCTGACGCATTTTTAGTTGCTCACACCCACATGCCAAAATCATGTTTGTTGCTTAGTCGATTTCAATGCTGTTGCTATTATCAACTATTGCAGCACGAAAGTGTTTTGGTTTTCGCTGTTTTGGCGCCTCTACGAAACTACTACCGTGCAAACTACTACAACAACACAAAGTAGACAGACTCAACTGCAGATGCATCATGTCTGTATGTTCTGTATGAGAAAAAATCTTGCAGCTATTATTATAAAGCTGTTGCATACTAAACAACCTGAAGCACTGCATCATGGCTGTTGTGCTGCTAGTCGCCGGAAGTGCGTCCATAAACAGTTTTACAACTTAACATTTTAAACTGGAGCAGAAACAATATCTGTGATTTGCACGTAAGGTATCGCGCATGGAACCAAGTTAGCGCAATTGAGTTGCAGTTAGAAGCCTTGTGGGGCTTATCAAGTGCGTAGGACACTTTGGTATTATCGTTGTTGTTGTTGTTGTTGTTGGAGCTGTATGTGGTTTTCATGCTCATTTCATGCTGATTTGGCTTGCGTGTCACTTGATAACGTTTTGTTTTTATAGGTTTTGTGTCTTCCTTTTCGTAATTGGTTCCTTTTAATAAATTTGTTTAAGAATATGTTTCTTTTTAGAGCACACTAAATTTTTGAGGACCCTGTTCAGTCATAGCTGCTACACAGCAGGTGTCGATATGTTGATTATTTTTTTTTTCAACTAAAGTCTGCTCGTGCTTGCACTAAAAGCAGAATCATTTGATTAATTTTATGTGCTTTTAAACACCAACTGATGTATCCAGTAAGGATGTCTTCCGAAAGAATTTGCCGCACTCATGGCGAAGATAATCGGATTACAGCGGATTGTAGTTGAGATAAATTAAATATTTAAATATTTCTTAAAAATATATATCGTCAACTGTATGTCAAAACCATGAATGTGCTTTTTATAGTTTTAAGGAAAGCGAGTTAAAAGGTTTGAATGCTTCTGAAAATAAGGGAAGTTAACTTTTTTTACAGAATGGTAAGTATTTAGTTACTAAGCGATAGTTTAAAATTTTGCTATCCTACCACTCTTCAAAAAGATTTTAAAACACATTCATTGTTTTGGCATGCAGAAAAATTCCAAATTCTACAAGCTTCATGCTTACAAAAAATCGAGTATTGTAGTACGAATGTTGAAGATCAGTTATTTATTGATACTTTGGCTTACAGATATGTTGGCATTAGGTTCATGGATTTATGATTTACAATTGGTTAAATCCTTAATAATCCTAAAGTCTCACTCCTAAATAATTAAAAGAAACCGAAATTGTAAAACACCATACCCATGAAAGTACAAGTATGTTTTTAATACAATAACAATTAAATTGCGTAAAAGTTTTTTAATTAACTTAACAAAAACATAGTTATGAGGAAAAAAGGAATAAAAACCAATAAAATACCTCAAATTTTGAAACACTAGACGACCTTAGCCAAGGCAGCTCTTAACAAAGTTTAATATTCATTTCGAATTTACTGAAAAACTCGAAAACTAGATTTAAACTCTATACGAAATTTAACCAGCACTGTAGAACTAGCCCTTAGTAAAGTCTGGTAGCTAGATGGTTTAAAAAGTGTACAAAATTATAACAATTTTACTATTATTTCATTGAATTCCCTGAAAACTTTCTGAAAAAAATCATAAATTTGCATACTGAAGATGAATATGCGCATAAGCCAATTGATTATGAATTGCAACGTGCTATTAAGCACGTACAATAATAATACAATAGCTATTAAGCACGTTTTCGGACAAAACACGATATATGGGCATTTCCATAGCCACGCACGTAACGTTCGTACGCCCAAGCGCGTCGGAAGCGAATTTCATCTGGGGGGGCAGTACAAATGGGGGGGCAGTACAAATGGTGGTGCAAAAAAAGTTCACAAAAATTTCTTCAAAGAAACATGAATGTGAATAAACAAATTTTTTATTTTAGTTTAAAATAAAAAAAAAAAATATATAAAACATATTAAAATTTCATTATTTTTAAAAGTTCCTCCAATTTCAATATTAGAGATCATTCTTTAAAGGATCTTTCATATGGTAATATGAAAATATAAGAAATAATGGTTGCTTTTATAAAGCATGGTTTAAAAGCATATCTTTGCATGGTTTAAATGCAATAAGGTACAAAAAGTTATATCAATTTAAATTATTCCAAAATGTTTCTTTCTGTCTTTGCAAGAAACAAAATCTTTCACCACCTCCATCGAATTCAATTCTTCGGTTTTATCATTGTGAATATGTATAAGTGCCGCATGAGTGAGTCGTTTCTGTGTCATAGTTGCTCGAAAATACGTTCTAAGTCGTCTTAGTGCACTAAAAAAACGCTCAGATGAAGCTGCTGATGCAGGCACAGTCAAAAGCAAAGCAATAAGATTTTCAACTTCATTTAATAGTTTTTTTTTACAGTATCCCAATTTTTTGCAAATTGGGATACAATGCCACTACAATTTGAAGGTGTTTGGCCAGGCAATGAAATTGCTTCAGCATTTTAAGTTGCGCGTGGAGGTCGCTCCCATCAAAGTCATCTGCATAAAGATCTAGTTTTGTTTTTAAATTTTTTTCAGAGGGCACTTTTCCGTTGAAGGCTTCGATTACAATATTACAGTATTAAGCTACATACTTAAGGGTGCTTTTAAACTGAAGTGGTGGGTTTGCAGTAGAAACTCTACATTTTGTTCTATCTTTTTGCAAACACAGAGAAAGAAAATGGTTATCCGCAAGCATGCTTATGAAGAAGAAAGAAAGAAGAGGAAAATATATAATACAAAAATATTATCGTTGTAAAAAAAACTGATATTTTGAATAACTTTTGAAGTTTTCTTTTTAAATTGTTTGTCTAGCTAAAAAAGTGGGGGAGCAACTGCCCCCTTTCCCCCCGCTTCCGACGCCAATGCGTACGCCTTTTTTGTTGTTAAAAATTAAAAAAAGCTAAGAAATATTTCAACTTTTTTTGTCCTGTTTTAATTTTTGGATAGCATTCTAGCAGTACTATATTTAGTATAAAAGGTGGCAGTGATCGAAAGTATTGTCCAAAGATATAAGCAATCAAAAGAAGACGCGTTACGATACAAAAAATGGAAGTAGTTTTTCTCTGCATAAATATAATCAAAAAATCTGGGAAGTGTGAAGGAGTTTTTTTATTAAAAATATTTTAATATTTTCTGGAATGATGTTGCTCTATATTCATAATTGTTTCGTTGAAAATTATTTTTTTAATTATTTTTATACAAGCCATAACATAGTACGTTACGATACATAAGTTATGATACAGATTTTTCCCTTCAAAGAAGTAAAATTTTTTTATAGTTTTATTTATTTAATTGAACTTAAAAATCATATAAAGTGTAACTCAGGTCCGTAATCATGTTATCATGTTTGTTGCAATTTTTTCAAAATTGAAATTGAGTTCAGCTCTCTGTACTCTCACAATATAAATTTAAAAAATTTTTCCTGTTATAAAGTTTTAAAAAATTTTCAGTAACTTTTATTTTTCATTAGCGATTAGGACTGCCAGATTACGATTTCCACGTGGGTTGTCCCGATTTTCAGCCTAAAAATGTGCGTCCCGCGAATACCTTAAGCGGGACGCCAAACGTCCTGATTTTCCCAAATACACTTTAATTTTTTATTATTTTTATTACTTTTTAAAAATATTTTCTATGTTTTTGTTTCTACATCACTAAATTTGTACAGATATTCTTTTTCACTTACAGTTTGTACGTGTCCATTTGACTTAGAAAATTGCTGAACAGAATTGCTAAACTTAGTCTGAAGAGCAGCCAGAGGCAGTTCAAGTGCTGCCAATAAAACTTGCAAAACGCACTGTTTGGTGTGGTTTTATTTCCTTGGGTAATAAAATATATTTTTTAAAGCTACATATGGCTCTTTTTATTCAAAGAAGTTTTCTCAAAGAAGTCGATTTTCAGTAAACGTATTTTAAGTTTTTTTGATTCTCAGCGTCCCAGCAAAAAAAGTGCTTTCAAAAGAAGCTAAAGAGGAAGAGAAAGTCCATCCTTGAATTCCATCTCTGTTACTTTCATTCCCAGAAGGCATTCTTTAAACATATGCATGTCATTGGGAGGAGTGCCTTTCTTAGTCTTCTCTAGAAGTGTTTCTAGGACTTTTTCAATGGAAGATTTCTTTCAGCCCTTTAATCAAAGGATTCTAGTAGGTGTTTTTCAGGAGAACTTTAAGAAGGCATTAAATGGACTGGAATGGTTTTTGTGGTGTGGGGGTTAAAAAATCCCTGGGAAAATATCCCTTTTCTCGACATTCTAGACTTGTGATTTTGGTGTTGGAAATGAAAAGTGCTTGGGTTTTGTGTGGGTTTAAAAAAATTACACGTAAAATATCCTTTTCCCCGATTTTAAAAGCATTTTGGTGTTGTAAGTAGTAAGTTTTTGGGTTTCATTGGGGGCTTAAAAAATCCCACGGAAAATATCTAAAACACATATTATAATTATATATAATTTTTGTGTTTTCATTGAATTGAAATGCCATTTGAATGTCTTCCAGAAGGATTTTATAAAAATGCCACTTGGAAGAACTTCTTTATAAGGCTTAAAAGAAGCACAGTTTAATAGATAGAATGTCTTCTGGAAGCAGTGTCCGTAAGAATGCATGTCACATTTGCATCAAAAATTTTGCTGTGATACTGAACTATTGAGCGAAACATTTTCCTCCATCGCGAAAAGTAAATAAGATATCGTTATCGCTCACACAATTAAAATTGATCTATGACAAGTATTTCTATGTACTTACATAACTAATATATTGCATTTTTTGAGTTGTGACCTTATTGAAACAAACGAGCGACATGCATACATCTTTTTCCCGATTTTTTTCTTATGTCCCGATTTATTTTTTGTAAAATCCCCATTTTTTTAAAAAAGAACCTGGTAGCCCGCGTGGAATTGCCCACATGCCAAATTATTGCTGCAAATATTTTATAGTTAAATATTTTATAATAAAGTTTAACAAAACTAGTTAGGAAGTATCTTCGACTGGACCGAAGTTAAAATACAAGATACCCCCATTGCCTTATTTTAGTTTGTTCGAAGTCTTGAATGTTGTAATATTTGACGTCACTTTTAGAAAGCGTGGTGTTTATCCAAATATTTCACATTTAAAACTAAGAGTCGTATTTATTTTATTTATTTTATATCCATGATATTAAGTTTAAGTATTATTTTTGTTGGCGACCGTAGCCTAGTGGGTAGAGTGCGTGGCCCCTAAGCTAAAGAACCGCGGTAGCCCGGGTTCAATTCCAGCTCAGACAGAAAGTTTTTTCAATTGAATTAATTTTTCTGTTCGATCGTCACCTCTCTGCAGACAATGGCAAACCTCAGAGAGTAAAAATTGCCATGTAAAGCTTCTTGAGAACATAAGCCGTTCGGAGTCGGCATTAAACACGTAGGCCCAGTTCTCGGTCATTTGTGATCAAACATTTAATAACACGCACAACACAATTGATCAATAGAAGCTAGGTCAAAGTCCTTCCAAGGGCTGAAATGGCCAGTTTATATATATTTTTTTTATTATTTTTTTTTTATTAATTTATAAAGGTTTTATTATTATAATGACGTCACTTTGTATGGAAGGTGGGCGGAATTTTCAGTTTTGTTACCAATTTCTTAGCACAGAGTGCATAGTAAAGATTCAAACTTATTTGGAAAATTTAATGCCATTACACATACTTTTGTGGAATTTAAGGAGATTTTAGCGTTTCATAAAGTTACTTTGTGTAGGATATAGGCGTGGTTGTAACTATTTTTACAAATTTCATACTCAAAGTTCATATAAAGTAAAGGTTTCGACCGACTAATCGGCATCGGCACCGGCTGGTATCTGCAGGAAATTCAAGCATCGTTTTAAAATTATAGAGTCGGCATCGGCCTTGTATCGGAATCGGTTGTAATTCAGGAAACAACATTGGCTATGTATCGGCATCGATTGAAAAAAAGACCCAGCATTGGTATCGGTTAAAATTGCAATCTTTTTGCAGATACAAATGCGATACTGTGCACCATTAAAAATGTTACATGCTATTTAGACTATATAAATGATAAATATTGTATGTGAGTCCTCCTGTTTTTAATAGTTTTTTACTTTACTCAGTGAACAAATCAACATACCTCTGACACTTGGAGAAAACTCAGCGGCAGGCAGCGCTTTGCATTACGGGGGCACTGAAGCAAACTCCAACTTAAGCGCTTGAAAACATTCTATGTATGGAACCCCTGGACATATACGCAAAACTAATAGCAGGAAAAACAGCACAACGCCTCAAGGCAACTGACAACATGCTCTTTCAAAAATTCGGTCATTGCATTATCGGAAAGGATCTACTTACTAGCACGGACTACATAATACCTCGCACGATAGTTTATACCAAGACACAAACACTTCTAGGACCAACCCAGTAGAAAAGTGGATCATCCTATGAGCGATCTGGGAGTGCTCCCTGAGGAGCAGTGGAGTGCTCCTTATTGATCCAAGCTAGGTGTATTTTGTGTTCTCTTTTAACATTGCATGTCCTAGGAAGGGTAGCGCTCCCTTTAACATTCCAGAGGAGCTCAAAGGGAGCGATCAATAAATGATCCAAATGGATCAGCAAAGGAACATTTAAAATTTTTTTGTTTTTTTAAATATCAAAGAACCAACATGCGCCTTATACATACATAAAATAGCTCTTTAAATATGTTAGTAAATGTAAATATAAGGGAGTCTAATCCCGGAAGCTTTTCTCGATCCCGGGATTATCGGATTGAAAATCTCAATTAGTTCGGGATTGAAAATTTTAAGAAGTAAATAATTTAAAAGGTTTTTAAAACAATTTTTTGATATGTATTACTTGAAACTAAAACATGTAAATTAATTAATTTATAAAGTAACAAAACACATTAAGGGTATTCACAATTGCGTTCTGTATAGTGTAGTTAAAAAATCCCATGGTAATAATATCACACTTTACCGAGAGGTTTTTATAATTTTTGTTGTTTTACATGAAATCTCTAAAAACCAAAAGTGTGGTCATTTTAAGTATGATATGATATGTTTAACGAACGTGGTTTTTAAGGTTCCATAAACAACTGATCCGTTGCCAGATATTTTCTAATTGCAAAAATGGAAGAAGCTCAAAATGCAAGTTAAACTTTTTTATGCCATATATTAAAATATATAAAATTGGATAGTTAATTTATTTGCATAGTAACAAAAAGCTATAGTGGGAGGTTCCCAATCACAAATTCTATTGCATAAAAAAACACAATACAACTATAGCACACAATTGTGAATATCCTTATTGTTAATAAACACACAAAACTTAAATTATATTAACGACTATCAATTTATTTTGCAAAGCTTTTGTTTAAATCAAATTCTATGGTTCTATGAAAAAAAAAGACCCAACATGATAACAAAAAATTTAGGGAGATATTTGGCATAAAAGTCAATTGGATTTTCGGTTTTGTGCCGAAGAAAAGCAAACAAATTTTTCGGCCTATTTTATAAGAAAAAATGCACCGGACAAAAATCAAATTTATGTTTTTTTATCTTTTTTGGCTTTAATGATAAGAATATTAAGAGGGCTAAAGAAACAAAGATCTAAAGGGTTGAAAAACCTTTAAGGGATTAAGAAAAGACTTTGTGCCGAACAGGAGCAAAATAATTTTTTCTTTGTTCTAAGCTTGCAAAACGCAAGTAGCGCAGGATAAATCCAAAGGTATGTTTTTTATCTTTGAAGGACCTAAATGATAGGAATATTACCTCAAAAAAATTATATTGTTTTTAGTTTAGCCAAGAAATGGAAACAAAAAATATGAAAAATAAAATACAGAACAGTTTAAGGTATTACTATATAAATTTTACACTTTTTTTTGTACACCGTCTTTTCAAAAGACTTTTCAAAATTCAAAACGGGACCGCCTTTGTGGATAAAGAACAGTGTATTAAAGAGTTAAGAAATGTTATTTACGGCAGTGTTTGAATATTTAAACATTTTGTCAAATTATTTTTTATGCTTTCTACTGAACATTTTACGAAAGATCTTTAGCGTTTCTTCATATATCTTTTAAGAGCTTAAGTATTCTGAAGAATATTTAAATATTTATTCAGCTTCGATAAATAAAAATTGAATTGATTCGTGTTTGCTTTTTCACTTTCCTAATTTTGGTCCAACATTGAAAAATACAAATTTTCAACTGTGGCACTAATATATCTAATACATATATTTTTGTAGATTTATGTCATTTCACTAACACACTTTTATATACGCTATTTATTGCTTACTATATTGTTTGCAGTTTTTAAAATTTGTTTATGTTGAAAAGACCCACACGATTCCATTAAACAAATTCCACTTTTTTTACTGGATTTCAGAGTTGCCAAATAAAATGTAAGAAATTCGCAAACTTCTTTTGAAATGGTTAAATAATATGTTTACAAAACATTTGTAAAGGAGCGAATAAAGGTTGAAGTCGGTTGAAGAAATCCGCATCTCTCTCCATTTTCAATAATTTTTTAACATATATTAAATATTACAAGTTCAGCTTCACACACTCGCCCAAAAAAAAATCCACACTCACACTTACTCAAATCAACAGAAAACAAAGCGAAACCGCAGAAAAAAAGTCATAAATGCCAATTTGTCTGCCTTTTCAATATTTGATTTTAACTCTAAATAAAGTAGTCAAAAATTATGCATGGCCACAGAAAGTGGATCTACACGAATACACTTTGCGCTTTGAATCGATTAAAGCGATTCGAGGCAACAACGAGTCAGCCAGTCAGTCAGTCAGTTTGTTCATCAACTGGTCAGTTGCTCAGTGACAAGCCCATGAGAGTGTCTCCATGGGGAGCACCTATTGATAACTTTTATTAGGCCAGTATAATGTTTATTGTTGTTATTTTTTGTTGAAGCTTTCACGGCATTCATTAATATTTCCATCAAATTTCTGTGTTTAGCATTCATTACAAAACTAAAACATATTAGACACATGGGAAATTTGATTTTTTTTTATCTTCTGTTTTTTCAAGTTCTATGGGAAATTAAAGATTATTTTTAATTATTCCTATATTATTTTATAAATTTGAAGCGCTGAAGATTAACCGAAACTGTGACATAGCCAGAGTGTTGAGCGTGAGAGTGCCGTGTGTGGCCAGTTATTCGGCTTGAATAATATTAAAAATTTTAATTATTTAGATTAAATTTGGAGATGTGAAAAGTTTCCCAGTACTGTTAAGATACGAATTGAGTTTTAAGGAAAAGCTTTAACGAGATTTTTCGAACTTTCATTATATTATATTAACAATAATTTAAAATTTTATAGCTGTTATATCTAATTATTTTTTTGTGTTATCTATTGAAAATATCATCTAGCGTTACTTTAACTCAAAAGCTGATAAGCAACATGTAAAGTTTTAACATTTTAAGCATTAATGACTGCTGATATGAAGCATGGTCAATTTGATGGCAATTTTTGCAGCAGTCTTTTTCCAATTTTATTTGTGTGAATCTTGTCTAAAATTTTGTGAATCCACTGACTTTATTCAGAATTAACTTTCATAGAAATAGCTATTTGAAAATGATGCGTACACTCATCGAGATAAAATGCAAATTGACTGAGTTAGCTCGATTTATTCTTTGGCCCTTTCAAAAGGTTCGGGGGTGAAAAGATAGCTATCTGCCCCTCTTGGAGTAATCGAAAATATTTGTTTACTAGCTGGAACCCGGCGCGTTGCTGCCACGCCCCCGTTGCCAAACTTCCATAAAATGTTATCAGTGAACCTGCATTGGGTTGATCTAAATTTGGGTTGAATCAGAGGTGCCACGCCCCTTTGTTTAACTCCCATAAAATTTGATTAGTGAAACGGCATGTGTAAATCGTGGTAGAATAATGAATTCTTAGGCTATAACTTCAAAGCTATTCGATATCGCAAATCGCATATTTGGGTTGTATGGGAGGTGCCACGCCCCCTGAATGGCGTGTGTAAATTGTGGTAGAATACCGAATTCCGAGGCTGTGCGAGCTGTAACTGAAAAGCTATTCGATATCGCAAATTATGGGAGGTTGCCACACCATACGTCCATAAAATGTTATCAGTAAAACGACATGTGCAAATTGTGCTCGAATACCGAGGCTGTGGAGGTCTATAACTCCAAAGCTATTCGATATCGCAAATTATGGTTGCAAGGGAGGAGCCACGCCCCTTTTACAACGCCCATAAAATGTTATCAGTAAAACAGCACGTGTAAATTGTTGTCGAATACTGAATTCCGCGGCTGTGTGAATTATAACGCAAAAGCTATTCAAAATATTAATTGTGGGTTTTAAGGGAGGTGCCACGCTCCCTTTCCCAACGCCCATAAAATTTTATCAGTAAAACGGCACGTGTAAATTGTGGTCGAAAACCCAATTCCATGGCTGTGCGAACTATAACTCAAAAGCTATTCGATATCTCAAATTTGGGTTGTATGGGAGGTGCCACGCCCCCTTGTCCAACACCATAAAATGTTATCAGTTAAACTTAATGTGTAAATTGAGTTGGAATATTAAATTCCGAGCCTGTGCGGTCTGTAACTAAAAAGCTATTCGATATCGCAAATTTGCGTTGTATGAGAGTGCCACGCCCCCTTGTCTAACGCCGATTTTTTCTTTCTGTAAAAAACGTTTGTAGACTATTACAAACATTTTAAAAAAGTTAGCCAAATTGGCGCAGGCGTTCTGCGATTTTAGGTATATATAAAAAAGTGGGCGTAAAAGTGGGAGTGGTCAATTTTTCTTCAGTAAAAACTTAAAATGGATTACTACGAACATTTAAAAAATAAATTAGCCAAATCGGTGTAGCCGTTTTCCGATTTTAGATAAATAAAAAAGTGGGCGTAAAAGTGGGCGTGGTCAATTTTTTTTTCCGTAAAAACCTAAGTTGGACTATTACGAACATTTTAAAAAAATATCCAAATCGGTCCAGCCGTTCTCAACTGATGCAATTACCAACGAACGACATTTGATTTTTATTTATATAGATATCAAAACAGTGGGCGCAAAAGTGGGCGTGGTCAATTTTTCTTTCAGTAAACACTTAAATTGGATTACTACGAACATTTGAAAAAAAATATCCAAATCGGTCCAGCCGTTCTCAACTGATGCAATTACCAACGAACGACATTTGATTTTTATTTATATAGATATCAAAAAAGTGAGCGCAAAAGTGGGCGTGGTCAATTTTTCTTTCCAACAAAACTTAAATTGGATTACTATGAACATTAAAAAAAAATTATCCAAATCGGTCCAGCCGTTTTCCGATTTTAGATAAATCAAAAAAAGTGGGCGCAAAGTGGGCGTGGTCAATTTTTCTTTGCGTAAAAACCTAAGTTGGACTATTACGAACATTTTAAAAAAAAAATTATCCAAATCGGTTCAGCCGTTCTGAACTGATGCAATTACCAACGAACGACATTTGATTTTTATTTATATAGATTAATATGTTTGTGTACAAATACAGCAATAAAAATTTTCCTGACAGACCTTAAAACACCTTTAATGTATACTAGTTTCGCCTGTGGTAAAAATTGGACCATAACAAAATCAATTTGTCTTTTTTTTTAAATTTTATTGAGTTGCAAGAAATTTTATGTATTGAAAAATGTTAAGCAAAGTTGAAAAACAATAAATTGAGAAATACTTTTGGCTAATACAATTCGTAATTCATTTTACGTACTCTGTATGACTTTTAATCAGAATCATTCATGAATAAACAATGAATATGAGTTGTTATTCTTGGTGACTTCAATCGCCCAAATATATCTTTTGTCACCGACGAAAACGACAACTTTCTTCTTCCTGTAAATCTTTCTAATGCCATAGACTTCAACTTACTTAGCACCTTTTATGGCAGTGACTTGCAGCAAGTCTCTTCTGTACAAAATCAGAATGGCAGATGGTTGGACCTAATTTTTACTAACTCGTATGAAGAAGTGAAGGTTAGTCCATGCATGGGAGCAGAAAATTTACTAACCAACACTGTTCATCATACAGCCTTAAAAGTTGTTTTCTCTGCTAATGACATCAACTTTACCCAGTCTTATAATAAAACCATTGCGTACGATTACCTCAACGCCGATTATGAAAGAATAAAATGTTATCTTAGTTCTCTAAATTGGAATCATATTCTATTCAATTTAGATTTAGACAGTGCTGTCTCTATATTTTATCAGCACATTTTTACCGCTATCGAAAGTTATGTGCCAATAATAAAGAAAAAGAATAAGCTCACAGAACCATGGCTAGACAACAATCTCAGATTTTTGAGGAATCAAAGAAATAAAATCTACAAACTTCTTAAAAACACTGGTAATATAAGCGATGAACTGAAGCTTAGATATGACGAGCTATCAAGAGAGTTCTCTATCAAGTCAGAAGAAGCGTACAAGTTGTACACGAACATCATCGGAGAAAAAATTGTCCAAGAGCCGAGAAAATTCTTTGACTTTGTTAACATGAAGCGCAAATCTAGCGGCTATCCATCGTCTATGTTTAAAGGTAATGTCACTTCGTCAAATTCTCTTGAAATAAGCAACTTGTATGCCGATCACTTTAAGGAGATCTTTTGTCTTCCTACCACCTTATCTGAAACTTCTCCTAGCTCAACTATTATAGTTGATAGTTTATATTTAACCCAGGAAGAGATTTCTAATGCAATCAAAGAACTGGATATATTAAAGGGACCAGGACCAGACTTAATACCTACAAGCTTTTTGGTGCGATGTTTAGACCAACTGCTATTGCCATTACACATAATCTTTAACGAATCACTGGTTTGTGGGACATTTCCTTCATATTGGAAATCATCCCATCTTACGCCAATTTACAAGAATGGTGATAAAAGATCAGTTGAAAATTATAGAGGCATAGCAATCTTGTCAGCCATTCAAAAACTTTTTGAAAAACTTATTTGTGAAAAGTTAACAAGTTTCATTAACCCACGTCTAAATGAGCAGCAACACGGGTTCCGAAAAGGGCGATCTACCACCACTAATCTCATGATTATGGTATCAGATGTTTTAGTCAAAATGGAAAAAGGGCACCAAATAGATGCTGTTTATACTGATTTCAGTAAAGCTTTTGATGGAGTTGATCACAACATTCTTATATATAAGTTAGAAAAATTTGGTGTTGCAGGGTCCATACTAAGTTGGCTAAAATCATATTTAAACGGCAGATCCCAGTTTGCTAAATTTCAGGAGTTCTTAAATTTTAGTCATCTTGGTCCTCTTCTTTTCAACATATTCATATCCGATCTGTCAGAAGTTCTTAACGATATCCCACATCTTATGTATGCAGATGATTTAAAAATGTACTTTTCAATTCAATCAGATGTAGATGTAAATTTTTTGCAATCAAAATTGTTGTCTCTTGAGCAATGGTGTTTTCAAAATAAACTACATCTTAATGTCAATAAATGCAATGTTATTAGCTTTTCTCGTAAAAACAACGTAACATTACATACCTACCACCTCAATAGTACCGAACTAAAAAGGGTCAACCATATAGTGGATCTTGGAGTTGTCTTAGATTGCAAGATGCGCTGTAATCTACACTATGATAAAATTGTGTCCAGGGCCAGCAAACAGCTCAGTTTTATAAAAAGACGTGCAAATGAATTCAAGAATATATGGGTCACTACATCCTTGTACCGTGCATTAGTGCGCCCAATACTTGAATATGCATGCATAATTTGGAATCCATCTTTCGATTCCCATAGAGAAAGAATTGAGTCTATTCAAAAGCAGTTCTTACTATACGCGCTTAGAGATATGTACAACCCCCATGATTATTGTAGGCTTCCATCATATGAACATAGACTCAGCCTTTTAAATTTGATGCCACTATCAACAAGAAGATCGTTATTGGGCTCATGCTTCACATTTGATGTAATTAATGGTGCTATTCACAGCGAATATATTTCTAATATGATTTCCTTTAACGATCCAATTAGGCGCACTAGGCATACTCGATTGTTAACTGAATATCAGCACCAAACTACATATGCAAATAATGAACCCATCAATCGTTGTTGCAGAGAATTTAATAATATCTCTATATACTACTCACCATCTATGTCCAAATCCTCTTTCAAGCAAACCCTATATAAATCACTCAGTAATCAGAATTAACCCAGGCCTCAGATAAACTACATACATGTATGGATTTATACGTATAAGCATTTAGTTTAATAAATCAAAATTCTTTAACATCCCTCTCCAAATCTCCCATTTACGTCCTTTTGTCCTTATAGTCTTTAAGAATAATATATATACATCGTATCTTAAGTGTGTATATAGTCTCTCTTGTTTTCCCTCCTCTTCTCTTAGTTTTGACATGGTTTTTGAAATCATGTCAATCCGGTGGGCGGAGTATGCCCACTAAGAGCACCAAATAAAAAATAAAATAAAAACAAGGAAAGGGGAGAAGAAAAACAAAAAACTTAGTAATCTAAACTTAGTAATAAGTAAACAAAACCTGTTAGAATAAGTTAGAATAAATAAATTGCATTGCCTTGTTTGGCCAATAAATAAATAAATAAATAAATAAATATAACCAATGAATTCGTAAAGGCTAGCTCCAATTTTCTACTGCTTAGAAATTATATTAGGAGATTAGACTTCTTGCAACTATATGATACAAAATCGTAGTGAAGTAGTATGGATACTTAAGTACTAAAGTGTAACTGCTATAGTACTACTACTACTACTGAGAACTTTGGGTGTAAGCCCAACTGTTAACTGTCCAACACTCATTTACTTAATCGTCACCTTCTAAGATTTCTTCATTGACTAATAGTTTAGTTTTGACTCCTATTGAGCCTAGAAATCTATCAAGCTTAAGTGTCGAGGAGGAAAAATTTATTTGTTCACGTCCTCAGCCCGACACAACTGTTGAAAGTGTATTGACTTTTATCAAGCATAATAAAATGCATTTTGTTCATGCAAAGAAATAGGGAATAAAGACTTTCCCACGCTTCTTTTATTCTCGCAGTTCCAGCTGAAGAGCGAACACTTGCGAGTGTTCTAAACTCTAATTTGAGGGCCGATATACTCGTTATAGGGTTTCAGCCTAACATTCAAACCCAAATCAGCGTGTAAGCGTTTTTTATCTTTCAAAAATTTTTCATACCCATACGATTTATATGAAGCACACCATAATAACGCGGCAACGCAGCGGTTGGAAAATCCGTATTTTGACAGAGCGTTTGAAAGTAAAGTTGGCTGCAGAAAACGATGCAATTGCAGTTTCTGTGAAAAATTTGTCATTCATCACTATGCTCGCATTCAGCAGAGTCAACAGCTGGCAACTGTTGTGTTAAAACCCACTGAATGGTACAATTATGGGAACCGCTGCAATGAAATTATTAACTGATGATTAACTATATTATATTATTAGGTACTATTTACTTTACTGACTTTAAGAGTAACAACACATTAGGAGAAAAACATCGCTCACTAAGAGAAAAACATCGCAAGCTTTCGCCTCCATAACAGATCACAAGTGTTGACTCCGCTGAATGCGGCCTATTTGCCAAACACTTTTTGACAACACCTGACATAAGACCGCCGCTCTTATTTAGGGATGAAAATTCAACGTTCGCAGAAAGCGGCTGGCAACGCACCGCTTAACGCTCTTATTTAGGTTTCACAGTAAGAATAAGTCTAGAAGACAGTGATGCCAACTTTTCAATTCCAAAATCCACCAAAAAGGCACAAAAAATGCGCTTCTTCCTCAAAAATGCACTAGATTTATTAGGTTACTGTTCTAGTTGCTTCTTTATTTATTTCAATATTCATTGAAATTGATCATTTGGTTGTGAAAATAGCCACCTTTTAGTTAGAACACTAGCTTCTGGCGAAGCAAAAACTCGTTTCATTTCTATGGTGCATTTCAACAAACTATCGAACACCAATGAATATTGAAATAAATAAAGAAGCAACTAGAACAGATGGCAACTTTGGTAGAGTTGATGGCGGTGATCTATAAAATGGCCTACTGCTTTAAAATGTCATATGATTAGCAGCCATACAATTCATAAGAATGAATTCCAAAATCTGCACATTCATATACTAATTTAAACAGTGAGTTGATCACAGCTTAATCACTCAAAGACTACTGAAGAGGAAAATATAGCGATTTCCGAAGCAGACTGTCTAGTCAGCTAAGTGATTGAGAGTCAATAGTATAGAGCAGCGTTTCTTAACCTTTTTCATTCCGCGGACCCCTAGAAAATCACGCACATGTTCAAGGACCCCTTAATAAAAACACAGGAATAAATTTTGGACAAATTATTTTAGTACTGAAAAAAAATTACATTTTTATAAAAATTAAGAATTCTGTATTTATGTGAAGTTTGGTGCTGCTTTTTGAAACTAAATTAGTAATATTTGGGCTGTTGTTTTTACTTAAATGTAATCTCAAATCTGATTCCAATTGTAATCTGTTTCTGTATTTGTTTTTGGTGTATACAAGAGCAGAGAAGGCCTTTTCACAGAGGTATGTGGACGAGAAAAGCAGTAAATATATTAGTGCTTCTTCTGATATTTCTTTATAAACATTTTTTAAATTTACCCAAAAACTTGATAAAGACGATTCATTCAAATTACGTTTTAAAGCTGAATCACATGATATTTCTATTAATTGATTTTCCTGTACCGTGGTCAAGCCGATTATATCTAAAACATCTGCGTTGAAAGGGTCTGCTATCCAGTTTTTATTTATGTCGGGTTCTAGAAAATAATCCCGAAAAGAAGACGTCAAACCGCGGAGGTTTTTAGTCATTTCCTCTTCTACTTGAGTTGGTAACATTTCTCCAACAGAGGATTCCAAAAACGCTACCAATGTAGGAAAATGATTACTGTTTTTTTTAATTGTACGACTAGTCCAAAGGTCAAGTTTTTTATCATAGCTCCTATTTTATATTCAACTTGGAATATGTTTTTATTTCTTCCTTGTAGACTTAAGTTCAGCTCGTTCAGGGCACCAAAGATATCAGCCAAATATGCCACCATTGTAAGCCATTCAAAGTTATTGAAATGATTAGCATGTTTATTGACGCTGCCAACAGAATTATTAAAAAAAAAACATTCTGATCTCATCTCTCAGCTCAAAAACACGCGACACGACTTTGCCACGAAACAACCAACGCACCTCAGCATGCAATAACAACTGAATGTGAATGCTGCCCATTTCTTCACATATCATACCGAAAATACGGGAATTTAGAGGCATGGCTTTAATAAAATTCACGACCTGCACTATGTCGTCCAAAACTGTTTTTAATTTTTCTGGCATATTCTTAGCAGCTAATGCCTCTCTATGAATGCAACAATGATGCCAGATAATAGATGGATTCATCTTCTTCTCGCACGCCTGAAGTCCTGTTCGTGTACCGGTCATAGCCCGAGCACCGGCAGTACTAACTGCCACACATTTATCCCACGGTATTTCATGAGTAGACATAAAGTTGTTTAATACTTCAAATATTGCTTCATCTGCAGTATGCGAAGGCAGAGGCCTACAGAATAGAAAATCCTCAATTATTTTCCTAAAAATTTCTGTTATGATCATTAATTCCCTATTTCTATTGTACCTCCGGAGTGCCGTTCACCTCAGGGGACAACTTGAAAAGTACTTTCAACCTCATTTGTCGATCTATTGAATTTTTGTCACCCCAGCTAAGAGATATTTTTAGAGTCAAGCCTACATTGAACGCAAATTCTATAGTAATAGTTAAGTTCTACACGCCCTTTGATCGCAATCGTGCTTTGAAGGCTTTTGGCGACTATCGGAGGCGAGTTAAAAAAGCTATTAACCTCAGAGATGCTGGTCTTGACTCTGATAATAATGTTTACCTGAACGAGAGCCTCCCTATCGATAAAAGAAAATTACTTCAAGCGGCAATCGCATGTAAGCGTAAAAAAGCAATTTTTAATGCTTTCGCTCGTGGAGGGAGTGTGTACATCAGGCGATCTAAAAACGGCGACTGTATCAAAATTAACAACGAAGCTGAACTACCCGCAACATCATCTGTTTCAGATGACACCAATGCAAATTAAT
Source organism: Dichetophora obliterata (assembly GCA_963920525.1). Taxonomy (NCBI): domain Eukaryota; kingdom Metazoa; phylum Arthropoda; class Insecta; order Diptera; family Sciomyzidae; genus Dichetophora; species Dichetophora obliterata. The sequence continues at coordinate 160,875,694 of OY986438.1, forward strand.
AGTGTGGCTGCTTTTTATATGTTGAAGTTATTATTATTAATATTAATATTATTATTATTATTATTGCTTTTATTTACTAAATCTTCTCTTTTCACCTCTTTCAACTTTAACTTTAACCTTTTGCTATTATTATTTATATTGCTTTTATTGTCTAAATCATCTCCTTTCATTTCTTTCAACTTAAACTTTTCACTTTTACTTAGCATCTCTTTCGTACTCGCTAAATGCTTGCAGGATTGCTCTAACTTAATCTTATGCCAGATATAGGTACATCTGATTCTGTCGCTTATGAAAATCATAAAACAGTTGTGGAAATTTTATGCAAACAGCGTTCAGGCTTAAAAGTCGTGCATTTTAATGCGCGAAGCCTGAATGGCTTTAAAATGGATTATGTAAAGCACGTATTTGAAGACTCCTCTGTTGACGTAATATGCGTAACTGAAACCTGGTTTAATGAGGAAGTAAGTAGTTCCTACTATAATGTTAAAAATTATCAACTGTTACGTCATGATAGACTTGATAAAAGAGGCGGTGGGATTGCTATCTACTGCAAAAATTATCTAAAAACCAAAATTCTTAGCATGTCGTGTCAATCTGGTGTTGAGTTTTTAAACATTGAGTTGTCAGGTAGTAACCAAAGTAAAGTTCTAATGTCCTGTGTGTATAATCCTAGTCGTAATTGTAGTCTTGAGCGCTTGTTTGCAACATTGTCTTACTGTATTATCGACTATGAACATTTTGTTTTATGTGGTGATTTTAATATAAATCTGCTGCACAACGATAGCGTGTCAAGAAAATTTCTTGACAACTTATCTGAATTCGGTCTCAATTTAGTAAATAGCTCGATGCCAACTCGTTTTGCAAACAATGCTCAACCCAGTCTATTAGACATCTTTGTCGTGTCAAATCCATCGTCTGTTTTACTCTTTGATCAGATATCTTTCGTATCTGATCACGATCTCATCTTTTGTTCATTAAATGTCGGTATCGCACCTCTTGTCCCTGAAACTAGTGAAATCTACTTTTCTTATCGTGACTTTAAGTCCATAGACTATGCTCTATTGAATACTGATCTAACTCTAACAAACTGGACGGATTGTTGGTATTTAAATACGGTTGATGAAAAACTGAGCTTTTTTATCAATAGGATTAATACTCTTTTTGATACGCATGTACCCGTTCGAACGCGTCGGATCATAAATACCTCTTGTCCTTGGTTCACACCATCTGTAAAACAAGCCATAAAAACCCGTTTTAAAGCTTACAACAAATGGAAGCGAAATCCCACTACTTTAAATTGGGAAGCATACAAAACAGCAAGAAACGAGGCTACCTCTGCTGTAAGATTATCTAAATCTACGTTTTTTATGTCAAAGCTTAATCCCTCACTGCCCTCAAGACAGCTGTGGAACAATTTGAAAGGTATCGGAGTATGCAAAAAACAATCTGAAAGCTGCAAGATTGACCCAAATATAATGAATGAATATTTTGTTGCTAACTCCTCATGTGATAACTCAAACATACTCAATGTTGTTGATAGTAGCATTACTGTATCTGTAAATAATGATTATAATGAATTTTATTTTAATGCAGTAAATGAGCTAGATGTAGCGCGCTGCCAGAAAAAAATCAAATCAAATTCCTCTGGGGTGGATGGTATTTCAATTAAATTTATTAAACTCTTGTTGCCTTTCGTTATTGGTCCGCTCACCCATATAATAAATTATTGCTTCACTTCTTCATGCTACCCTGAAGTTTGGAAAGTAGCAATTATAATTCCCATTGCAAAAAAATCATTCGCTTGCCAACCATGTGACTTTCGACCAATAAGTCTGCTATCTTGCTTGTCTAAAGTTTGTGAGTCGCTCATGGCCGAGCAGATTTCTAATCATGTGCGCACTTCTGGACTAATGTCTAATCTTCAGTCTGGTTTTAGGCCTGGTCACAGCTGTTCGACTGCAATGGTCAAAATACTTGATGATATCAGAGCTCCGTATGATATGGGTCACATTATATTACTTTGTTTGCTAGACTTTACAAAAGCTTTTGATACAGTCAATCATTCAATAATATGTAGAAAACTTTTGCAAAATTTTAGCTTTTCTGCAGCTGCTGTTCGTCTAATACATAACTATCTGGTTGGTAGATCACAAAAGGTTAAATCTGGGTCAAATTTTTCAGAACTTAAAACTATAGGTAGCGGAGTGCCGCAAGGCTCAGTTCTTGGCCCATTGTTATTTTCAATGTTTTCCAATGACATCTTCACCAGGTGTCAGCACGTTAAAATGCACGCTTACGCTGATGACCTCCAGTTGTATATGTCCAGGCCAATCGGTCTGATAGAGGATCTTTGTGTCAGAGTTAATGAGGACTTAAACATGATAGCTGAATGGGCAAAGAATAATCTGCTCATGTTAAACCCTTTAAAATCACATGTTTTACCAATAATGAAAAATATGTTTTTTGTTCAAGATTTGCCTCCAATTCTTCTCAATAACGTGAAGCTCAATTTGGTTAGCAAAGTAACTAACCTCGGTTTTATAATAAATTCAACTCTGTCATGTGAGGATCATATTAACTCTTGTGTTAAAAAAGTTTATTTTGGCCTACGAAGCATGCGAATAACTGAAAATTTTGTAAACGTAGAAATTAGACGAAAATTGGTATTGCAGCTATTGTTACCTTTAATTACTTATTCGGAAGCAGTATATTGCAAGCTTGATTCGCGGTCGGCGCATAAGCTTTTAGTTGCCTTTAACAATGCTGCTCGCTACGTTTATGGCCTAAGGAAATATGACCATGTAACTATGTTTTCGAAACAATTACTTGGAAGAGGCCTATTAAATCATCTCGAAGCAAGAAGCTGTGTGTTCCTGCATAGAATAATTATCACACAGAGCCCTAGCTACTTGTTCGAAAAACTATCTTTTTGTAGATCTATCAGAGGCATGAACATTTTAATTCCCAGATATAATTTCATCAACTCCAGTAGATTGTTTTTTATAAGCGCAATCAGATCGTGAAATTCTTTACCCACACATATTAAAAATATAACTAATAGAAATACCTTTAAGCATTTAGTTTTCGAACATTTTTCTTAAAAACCTAATATTTCTTTCTATGTTTCTCTCCTTTAACTTCTATTCTTTTGCTTTATTCTCTTGATTAACTTTGAAGTGCTGTACCTTATGTTATACAGTTTTAATTGTCATCAATTCTTAAATACTATATTGTCTTTTTAACATGTACAACATAAGTTTTGATGTTAGTTTAAGTTAGTTTTAGTTAGTTTTTAATATAAGTATAATGTTGTTATTTCCATCATCTATGTGGCATTCAAAAGATTTAATCTTATTTGTCAACAATATATATAACTCAAATACAAATACAAATACAAATTAATTAAAAAAAAAATTATTAATTCAAATGTCCATAGATTAGACGGCGGACCCCCATATATACACTCACGGACCCAAAGGGGTCCGCGGACCCCAGGTTAAGAAACGCTGGTATAGAGTATAGAGTATACGGAGTTGTTGTTGTTGCTTTCTTAAAAACTTACTTGATCTTAAGCTCACAATTTAAACTCATGTAATTATTTAATAGATCATAAAAACTAATTAAAAAATAAAAATATTTTCCTGTTAAGAATGAATGTGATTATAGAATAATTTTTATAATTTTTACTGAATATTTTCATTACTTTTTTGTTGATAAAAATTCCAATAAGAAATCAATCAATAAGATTATGGTCCCTTGAGAATTTAATAACTCGTATTTTAAAAGAACAAACATAAAGATTCGTTAAAAATTGACTGAGTTATGAAAGTCGCAAGCTCGAAAACGCAGTTTAAAAGAAAAGGCTTTTAAAGTTTTAAACATAGTGTGCTTTCTGCTTTGACGCAGTCGGCTCGGAGGCTTGTAACTTTTGAACAATTACGAATTTTTATTTAACCTTTTAGAGTGATATTTTACACAGTTATAGCTATCGAAAAAATGCAAAAAAACCATTTATATAAATTTTTTTTTTAATTCCAAAAAAGCAAAAACATTCTGCAAATATTCGGCTATTTTAGGCCGAAGCCGAAGGTTAAAAAATTGGCCGAATATGTCGAATACCGAAGCCGAAAATTCGTACACTAGTTGCTCCAACAATGTTACTTGCGTATCAACATTTCATTTTGAGTGGGTATTTTAATTTAAATACCCTTGCTTACGATAACTTTTGTATCGATTTTATTGATAATTTGACTCAAGTGGGTATCACTGTAGTTTATATAAATACTCCAACCAGATTTGCCAACAATTTCTTGTCCGAGTTTGCTGGATATTCTTGTGGTTTCCGATTTATCTTTAGTTTTGTTTTTTGACCATTTGTCATTTTTGTCAGATCTCGGCTCTGTGAAATAAGGCCCCAGGAAATAAGGCCCAAAACAAAAACGAAATAAGGCCCGAAATATGGGGCTTTATTTCATAATGAAATAACACCCTACGAAATAAAGCCCCAATTCGACGAAATAAAGCCCCAACCTAAAATTAAATAAGGACCCAAAATTGGGGCTTTATTTCATTATAATACAACTTCTTATGAAATTAACCCAATATGATGATATGGACCCAAAGTCAAATATGCCCGTTTTTAAAAAGGCTCCACAAAAATGCATCCCAAAATAAAAGGCCTCCAATCTGAAAACGGAATGAAACCCCAAAATTGGGGCATAGTTCCATTGGGAAAAAATACAACAATATTATAGAAATAGCACCCCAAAACTTATGAAGAACTTATGAATGAAAACACCCCAAAATTGTAAATATTTTTAACTGTAGACATTAATGAATTAATATCTTTAAAAATGCATTAATCTTATACAGAATTTGAAAAAATGGTATTCCCCTGTACTAGATATTTTTATAAATTTGTAATCCAAATCGTTTGAGCATCTTATAAGCTCAATAATAAAATAAAATAATTATTGTTTTGTAAATCTGTCTTAATTTACAAATATGTAGTTATTTAGAAAACTTTGTTACTTTATAGAGTCCAATTTAAGTTCCTACTCGTAAGAGATATTGTGAAGTGCGAACGTGGTTAAATTTTCCTTCCGCCAAAAAGTTAACTCTTGCTTTACAGGTGTCTTGCCGTTATTCATATTTTGTTATAGTTTTATTACATTTGGGATAAGTTTTTGTTTGCAATTTCCTTATATATACCGTTAAAGAAATCATTTTTAAATAACAAACCACCTTGGTTTAATGCACGTCTTTCTAATCTGAAAAATGTTAAAAATAAAGCATTTAAAAAGTTCAAACAAACAAATAGCAACTTTGATTATTTATATTTCATTCAACATAGAAATGAATTTGATTTTTTGCAAAAATTTTTATATAACCAATATATTTTAAAGACTGAAACCCAAGTAAAAACAAACCCGAAAGTTTTCTGGCTTTATTTAAATGCGAAGCGCAAGACAAATGGCTTTCCAGCAAGCATGAAGTTCGGAAATGTCGCGTCTAATAATTTATTGCAATCATGCAATTTGTTCGCAAAATTTTTCCAGGGAGTTTACGAAAACTATAATCATCCAGCTAATACTGAGTTTTTAAATTTTGTAACAGATAGATTTAATTATATCGAAAATTTTGTAGTTTCAGAAAATGATATTTCCGATGCGAAGAAGGTGGTTTCCGACCATTGTTCTTTAAAAACTGCTCATTTAGTATTCTTAAACCAATAACATACTTGTTTAATTTATGCTTTAAGTCAGGAAAATTTTTAGACTGCTGGAAAACTTGCTTTATTACCCCCATATTTAAATCTGGTGACCGTAACGATATCCGCAATTATAGAGCAATTGTTAAACAATCCACTTTTGCTAAAATATTTGATCAAGTTATAAAAAATAAGCTGTACGACCATATAAATGGTGTTATTAGTTGTGCTCAACACGGGTTCTTACCCGGCAGATCCACTTTAACAAATTTGATATTGATTTCCAAAAATATAGTAGATGCTTTGGTTGATCGATGTCAACTTGATGTGGTGTATACGGACGTTTCAAAGGCGTTTGATAAAGTAAATCACTCCATATTATTGTTAAAATTAAAGAAATATGGATTTTCAGATATACTTCTCAAATTTTTTAACAGTTTTTTATCGAATCGTAAACTCCTAGTCAAAATCGATTCAACAATTTCAGATGATGTAATAAATGCTTCTTCTGGGATTCCTCAAGGTACGCACTGTGGGCCTTTAGTATTTTTGATTTTTATTAATGATTTGCCTCGGCTATTTTATACCTCAAAATGTTTGCTGTTCGCAGATGACGTTAAATTATTTCTAAAAATTTCTGATTCTTCGGATTGCTTCTCGTTACAGAATGACATAAGTACCTTGAGTCATTGGTGTTCGATAAATAATTTAAATTTAAACATAAACAAATGTTGTATAGTTTCATATTCGAAGTGTAATAACCAAATTCTTTTTGATTATTCTATTGATAATTGTAACCTAGTCCGTAGACATGAGTATAAAGATTTAGGTGTGATTTTTGACTCTAACTTTAGTTTCAAAATGCATTATGAATATGTTATCTCTAAATCATATTCTATGATGGGTTTTATAAAGAGAAATTCCCAAAATTTTAAAGATCCATTGACAGTTAAAGCTCTCTATGTGTCTTTAGTTCGAAGTATATTGGATTATTGTTCGACTATCTGGGACCCATTTTATGCTAAATACTCTAATCGCATAGAAAAAATTCAAAAACATTTTACAAAATATGCGCTTCATAAAATGCGGTGGCCTACGTAAACTTCTTGGGTTGCAGTCTTTAAGTGATAGACGATCATATTGTTCCCTTTTGTTTGTCCACAATGCTCTATCTGGTAAAATCAACTGTAATGATATTCGTAGTAGGTTTGTCGTACATATTCCAACAAGATCTCTAAGAAATCATCGTATGTTTGATGATAGAATCCATAGAACCAATTATTCCTTGAATGAACCGATTGCTAGAAGCATTCGTTTGTGTAATAATTTTTCTCATTTTCTCAAATTCAATGTTAATTTAAGTGACTTTCGATTACAATTATTCATTATTTTCAATTAGGTTAAGATTTGTAGTTAATTTAATGTATTAATATTTTTAATTAATAGTCTGTAAGATTGTATTATTGGTAGACCGTAATAAATAAATAAATAAATAAAATAAGTGGATTTTTTTCTATATATCATTTTTTGATCGAGGACATGTTCACTGGTTCTTCTTTTACCATGAAATTTTTCACAATTCATTTTATTTTATAATTTTTTATTATGTCCTCACTACGTGGCAAAAATATCAAAACTTGACATATTTTTAAAATTTTTTCAATTGAAAAATTTGCAATAGATTTTAAATAACAAAAAGCGAAAAGTTGTTATATCAACCGTATCCAAGTCTGACCCTCAAGGAGTGTTGAAATTTTTGGTGGCCTATTTTACAATGAAATAAGGCCCTAATTTTTAAAATTAAATAAAGCCCCAAAAATCATAAAAACACCCCAACTATTAATGCTTTTTTTGGCTCTGCGCAAAATGGTCCCAAAATAAAAAATGAAAAGGTCCCAATTTTTCGTGTTGTTGCATTCAGTATAAATTGAATATTTATATTTTATATTGAATACAACAACATATACATCAATATAAATTGAATATTTATGTTTTATATTGAATACAACAACACGAAAAATTGGGGCCATATTTCCTTTTTTTAACCCCAAATTTGGGGCCTTTTTTCATTTTTTATTTTGTGGCCATTTTTCCTGGGGTCATTTTGCGCAGAGCCCTTATATTTACTAATATCATATTTGGGGCCTTATTTCATTTTAGTCTTGGGGCCCTTTTTCATTATGAAATAATGCCCCGTTTTTTAAAAATGAAATAAAGCCCCAAAATAGGAAATAACATCCCATTTATTTGTGTTTTTGTTTTGTATAGAAATGTTTGGGGACTTATTTCATTTGTAGTTTGGGGCCTTATTTCATAGAGCCTCAGATCTCGATCTCATATTTTGTACATTGGACGTTGAGCTCTCATCGGTTGCAACTGATACCAGTTTTCTCTGTCGTAATATCAAGTCTAGGATGGATTTGGCACTTATCAATTGGACAGATTGTTAGTTGATCAATGAAAAATTAAAATTATGTATTGACAAAATATCTAATCTTTGCAAAAATAATGTATCCCTTTGCACTCGTCGAGTTGCCAACACGTCTTGTCTCTGGTTCACGTCGACTGTGGTGAAAATGGCTTAAAAAAGCTCAAAGTCGAAAAATCAAGATTTATTTTTTTTGTATTTTTCGACTCTTTAAACTTATGTTTTTATTAATTTTTTTAAATAGTTGCAAAGGCGAAACATATTTTGTATTTGAAAAAAAAAATTAGATATGTATTTCATGATTCGATGTTGTTATTTCAAAAAATTAGTTTTCATCAGGAAAAAGCTAAATATTGTTTTATTGAAGTGAACTTTCTTAGGCGGCATTTGATATTGAGGGCAATATTTTTCGAGTCTTGCCACGTTTTTGAGTACACAATCAATGATATTTTAGATTTTATATTTGGGGATTAGTTGATATGAACTATAATAGATTTTTTTTTCCTATGTTTTGGTGTTTTTTGTATGGAGACTTCCAGAAGGTTGGCAGATAGAGTATAAGTGTATTGAGAAGAAATTCTGAGGTTGTACAATTAATATTACTAGCTCATACATTTGACTCTACTAAGGGTCAAAAATTTTTTGATATGAACTAAAATAGACTTTGTTTGTATGCTTTTGGGTTTTTTCTCTGGAGACCCCCAGAAGGGTGGTAGATAGAGTATAAGTGTATTGAGAAGAAATGTTGAGAGAGAAAACTTAATAGAATCAGCTCATACCATTGAACCCCTAGGGGTCATAGATTTTTTCTTTTATATAAACAGTAATAGACCTTTTCTTCTATATTTTGTGTTTTTTGTATGCAGATAGATCCACTCCACAATAGATCCCCCAATAATAAATGCAATTATTTCACGTCAAAAATAGCATATCACATAGCATATGTTTCATATTCAAGCTACTACAAGCCATTAAAATAATTATTACCAATTGAAGCACCAATCAATAACGCTGTACATGTTTAATAAAACACAATAAATTTTAATTATATTATATGTTTTATTTGTTTACATTTTTTTTTGTAAATTTTCTATTGCATTTATTTTGAAAATATCTCTTTCTGTTCCAAAAATCTCTCTTATTCTCAATTTTAAGAAGTGTCACTTCTGCGCTGTAGACGCGCTATACTGTATTTTTTTAGTATCTGTTGGAAGAAGTACGAATTCTAAGTTAAAAAAATAATAATTTAACTTTAAAATAATAACCAACCAAAAAAATGTGTCGTATATTTTTCACTTGAAACACGATTTAGGCTATTTTTCTTTATTTTAAAATTAGGGCATTCATACGTAATAATGATGGTTACTCAGTTCAAGGTCAAAAACTGGACTCTGAACAAATTATTTGATGCCTTCAGACTGTATTTTCTATCGCAAGTGACTACTTAAGACTTTCTATTACGTTTTTTTAATTGTTCGATTGCAAATTTCTTTACTTTTATAGTTACTTAAATATCCATTTTACGAGTTGATTTTCAAATTTGAATTTAGGTTTTTTGTGTTTTTTTTTTGTATATATTGTTCGTATTTTTTATTAAAAACATTTCATTATGACTAAAGCACTTTGCGCCAAACACTATAATTTTGTCAATTTAAATTTATTTTACGAGTCGCTTTTTCAAAATAATGGCTACTATAAAGTATAAATCATAACATGGAGATGTTGTATAAATTATGTAAATTTTCAAATAGAAACATTTTTAAGCTTTTATGTTTTTTCTTACTATATTTCTTCATGCTGTGCCGAGTTTAGCAAACCACTTTTTGGCTTGTTTTCATCTTAGCATAATCATTATGTTTCAAAGCAACTTAAACAAAAGCTATAATCAACTCATCATAGCGCAGCAGCAGCAACAATATTTTGCATATTCGGTTTTCTTATGTCAGCTAATTTCTTCTTTTTAGTATTTGTTGTTGTTCCAAATTAAAAAAGAATAACTTAACAAGACACACAGAGCAATGATTTAAAAATTTTATCAAAAAAAAAAACATGAACAAAAACAATCTCACTGAGTTGCTCGCTTAAGTCTTTTGTTTTTTCAGCGCGCGAGACTGGCAGACGTCAAGTATCCGCACTGGTTATTTTTTTCGTTCGAATAAATTTAAATTTCAAATCAATTGAGGGTGTTTTTTTTAGCATATTAAAAAGTTTAATAGGAACGGCTGCGCGTTTAAGTTTTGGAATAAATGTCATCTATTGAATTTAGCAAATTAATAAATTGAATTAATTATTTCGCAGAATGTGCTAAGATATCAGAATAGCTCTATCCGCATATATTAAATGTCAATATATATTTAAAAAAGAGAAAAATTATTGTACAGTTTGAGCTTAAGCTCTTTTGATGAATCAACTACACAATTTTAAAATGCTATTTAAATCACTTATGTACTATAATATAACCTAAAATAAACCAGATGCAAAGAGACATAAAGACATAAAGAAAAGCGGCATAAAGAGACAGAATTGAACAGAAGCGCATTAAATAATAACTCCAATTTATTGTAAAAATTTGATTACAGTCATTTTAAAACACCTTTCATATCGTTCGGTTTTGACGGACCTAGGTTACATGTTCAACAGTTTCACTACACTAACAAAAAATTCTAGAATATATAATATAACTGTACGACTAGTAAGCATATGTTCCTGTTCAAGTATTCGGTGCAGCGCACAGTGCATCGAATGGGTAAAAAAACAAGAAATTAGTTGTCGTTTTTTTTAAAGTGTGCAATATAATACCATATTATTTAGTTATATCAAATTGAAATGATTTTAGAAAATATTTAAAAGAGTGAATAAATCCGAGGTCTTTATACTACACCTTTTTATTGGGAGAAAATTAAGTACATAATTTAAAATTTAGTTAATGTTTTCAGAAGTCTAACAGATTTGTTCAAAAAAAGAAGATTATTTAAGTTTGTGTTTTGCGCATGTTACTAATTTTTTTTTTGGAAATTTATTTTTGTAAAGAAAATATTCCTTACCTTCAAAAAAATACCTAAAAACTAAAATAATATTTGAATTTTAATAAGTTATAACAAAAAAAAAATATTTTTTGATTTTGACGAAACATTTTTTCAATTTTATTTACTAAATTTAAAGTAGCAACCTTTGATTTCTAAAATATTATCTGCACCTTTTGATAAACAGGATAGTTATGAAGGCTTAAAAAGTAAGTTTTTGCGAAAAATAAGCAATGTTCTATTGAAAAATATACAAAAATTTAGCAAATTTAAAAAAAAAGAATTACAAAAAGAGTCTCTTGGTCAATTAACCCATTTTTAGCCGCACCAAGATCATGTTCACCGATTTGCATAAAAATTTATTTCGAACCCATTTTGATGCTAATTCAGAAAATTTCATGCTTTGGAGTCAGTGGTGTTCACAGTTTCCCAGAAAATGAGTGGTAATTATAATCACCATCGGCGGAATAACAAGTATGAGATTGTCAAGCGTAAATAAAAATTATTTTATTCGCTTTACATATAATGGGCTGCGTCCCTTTGGTTCATTTTAATCATGGCTTCTCTACTTCCGGTTGCATAAAATTTCCTTCAGACAGCAGGCACAGGCAGAATGAAGTGAAGAAATTGTTAAAATATACAAAATTCCGTTCTGGATGCTGCACATTTTCAAGTAAACTCAATACCACGTGAGCTTTAAGGCCAATATCTCTGCTATTAGTCAGAACCTACAGCTTGAAGCTGAAACAAATGGGCTTATTTCTGATATACATTTTGCTCGAATGCCATCCAAAGTATTTATTTATTTATTTATTTATTTATTTATATATGTTTGAGATATATGCTAGTACAACGAGATAAATATCTTATGTTTAAAGTACTAGTAACACAATATTTAAATAGCACGTGTACATAGCACCTTATTATCTAAACATCAAACATTGTAAAGCATTACATGTATTTTAAAAGACAAAATTAAATTATAATAAAAAAGAGAAAATTGAAAAGTCATGTATCCAGGGCACTTCACTAGAATAGAGAGGGACAAGAAAAAAAAAACAAAGATAATCGTAAGTAGGTACGTTATTTAAACTGCAAGGTAATTAAAAAGTTTATTTTTGAATTGTGATTCATTGCCGGTAATTTGTATATCTCTGGGAAGTGAGTTCCAAAGCCAAGTTGCGTGGACAAAGAATTGTCGTTCAGACGTTAGGCAAGTATGACGTATTGGTAAGATTATTGGCAAGTATGACGTATAAGATTATTGTTACAAACAGAACGCGAAAAACGTAACTTTTGAAACAACTCTGGTGGTGACTTAGTATTTATAATTTTATGTAACATCAGAATTGTTCTAAAATTTAAAAGTGAATCCAGAGGCATGTACAAAATTTTGCACGCATGTCGCGAAACGTGATCCGTACGCCTAAGTCCATTGCGTTCGCCTAAGTATGGTACCATTTCTTAGTTAATTGACAAATTTTCACTGAAAATTTCAAACTGAATTAACTTTTTATTCAATCCATCCAGTAAAGTTCTTATTTTGGCAAAGCGGTCTTTTTTGTCTAAGTCATTATTATTGATGTAATTTGAACACCTAGATCTGGCTGCTGGCTTCAAGAGTTTTCATATTATGAAACAATGTGATAACCAGTAAATATCAAAAATCCAATGATTCGCTGCAACAGTTCAACTCTGTATATATTGTCCATAAACAGTACTGGAGAGTTATAAAAAACTAAATACATAGAAAACATACTCAATGCTTGATACATTATTGGAGTATTGGGTTCGTTTTTTGTGAACCCATTTCGGCGAAAGAAGTGAAGATTTGGATTTATAATTTATATATTTTGATTTTTGAAGCAATTCCAATACCTTTACTTTATTTCTGACACCAATGTCTTTATTTTGAACCACATATTACAGCACCAATTCTTTAGCTACTTCACCTTTCGAATTATTTTCATGATCTCCAAGGATAGTGCCATCGATATCTTTTCGTTGCTGACATCCTCAACTCAGAGTGGAATATGTAAAACACTACTGGCATTATCACGAATCTGTGTCTTCTCTGATTCATCTTTATAGTCTTCCAACACATCAAGTATATCACTACCTGATAATGCACGCTTTAGTTCAAAGTAAAAACTACAAAAGTTTGATGCTTGTTTTTAAAAATATTCATCTACTAGTACAAAAGCCTGTCCTATGACAGGTTCTCTGCACACTTCCTTCTTGGAGGCATTTGCTGAAAGCACTTTTTTCTCTTTTTAAAGCTTTTTATTTTTTATTCACTTGATTTTTACAAAATGCAAATATACCACTTTAAATAACACTTAAAGTATTGAAACAGTGTTGAAAAATTAGTTCAAGTGTAAAAAGTCGAGTTTGGTAACAACTATATTCATACACAAATTTACAAACTGGCTTTGCTACCTTCAAATACGTAGCAACTCAGATGTCGTTTCGCAGCTGATACAATTACATTTTTAGGTAAAATCCATCAAAAGAATTTCATTAAATTCGTCAGAATTTTTTTATAAAAGGATAAAAAGAGAGGTAGTTAGATCAAAAATGCATTATTGTAAAAACCCAATATTGTCACTGACAAGTATCAAATTTATTTTCTGTGCATACTTTCAGGCTGAACATTTTTGAGAACAGTTTGAGAGATATTGGGCACGGAGCAGCGTGCTTGCCTTTTATATATTAAGATGAAACTTATGTCCGGGACATTTTTGCATACATGTTGATCAACTTATTGCATAAAAATAACACTTTTTGTAATTACGTAAACTGCTTAGCATAACATTCGACTGATGTAAAAAAATTGACTTCCAAAATTTTTTGCAAATTCCACTCAAAACTCCGCACACATAAACAGTTATCATAGCAATAGCATGCTTCGTTTTTATTTCTGTCAAAATAAATATATACACAAATGTGCATAAACCGAACTATTAAGAATACGTTATTCGCCAATGTTGATTATAATCACCACAATATTCATCATTAAATTTTACATTATATTTTAATATTAATTGTGGTAAATATGACTCTAAAGACTAAAGTAGACATTTTCTCTTATAATTATAGACTTGGTTGTTAGATATCATAAGATCTTGGCACTTTATCTCCACATGTTTTGATGACCTTTTAATACTTTTTTCTAAAAGCACTGCAATAAATAATTTATATTGCGACAGGAACTAAACTGAGCATATAATAAAGAAACCAGGACCCTAAATAAGTGACAAAAAATGTAAGTTAAATTAAAAAATTTGTATTTGTCAGTTATGGATAGTTAAAGTGCTGGTAATTATAATTATCGGTCGGCGAAAAATGGGTTAACCAAAGCTAGGATATGGGCTTACTTATGACGGAAACACAGTTAGGCTCGTTTTCTATAACGCTGAACTAAGCTCACAGGTAACTGGCATAATCACAACTTTGATTGAAAAATGTTCTATTATATTGAGATTTTTGGCAAGTGGCTGCCCTAAAGATTTGAACAACTTCAAATTGTTATAAGAAAAAACTAGACAGTTGTATATAAGTTTTATATGGCTGATTTTATATGTTGAGCAGTGTTCATGATGTTCTTATACACAGGTTTGAGCATTTTCCTCAGCAATTGGAACATTGGAACTGAAGAGGCATTGGAAGCAAGGTACAAGGAATTTAGAAAAAGCGGCTTAACTATACCAGTAAAGGCTCGAGGATTAAGTCTAATACAGGTTTAATGAAAATATTGTTGCTGACATCTGAGCCTCTCTTAGCATCAAAAAGAACAACCAAATCAAATGTAATTATTGATGAAAAAGTTGATAAATTTATTAAATAAGTTGATCAACCTTATATTGTTTGTAGTGATTCTGACGAAGAAGTCAGTAGCAATATGAGTTTTTGATTTTTTATACATTTATACATATATTTTTTTAATTTATTTTTCAAATGAGCATTTCCATGATCGCGCACATAACATTCGTGTGCCTTTTTTGTTATTAAAAATTAAAATAAGCAAAGGAAAATGATAAAATCTAATAGTGAATTTGAGCAAGTATCATCCAAAAGAAGATCTGCATAAAAAAACAACACACATAGAAATATATTCATATAACGAAGCCTACTAAGATACAGTTGCGAATAGAGTGTCTAAGAAAAATTACCAGTGGGGATTGTAAACACAGATTACAAGACATTTCTGCAGTCTTTCTCCGAATTTAACTCCAATATACTCAATTTGTTCTTCATTCTTTGATTTGAATACTACTTTACTTTGTAAGTAGTTTCAAAAATATATCGTAATTTTTCCTCCCCGTGAACCCTTACATCGATCATTCCATAAAATATTGAAAACAGTATTCAGTAAACCATGATTCTGTCTCACAAATCAAATTAACCACAATCTCGGACAAAACAAAATTAAGATAATCTTTTTTTGGCGAGTGTTAAATACGCGCACTTAAATAGCAATCCTCGATTGGTTTTGTTTATAATTTGCGCAACTGTTTTAGTGTTAGAGTCAGGTGCGTACGCAGGATGGATTTTGGGGGTTAAAACTCCCGAAATGAACGAATTTTAGCGAGCACCGAGAGCAACTCTCTGCGCAACATGCCAGCCATTGTGTGTTTATGGTCACTATAAAGATCCTTAAATAACATTGCACATTTAGGAAAAAATAATAAAAAGAGTCAATTTAAAACATTTATTGTGAAAAGACTATAATAAATACAGACTTAAAATTTTTTAACGTACTCTGAGGAAAATATGTGTTAAAATTTAATTAAACAGTATTCATATTAAACGAATTTTGTTATTGAACAGTTTTATTAAAGTTAAACACAAATGTTTGTTAAGTTAAATTTAAAACAAAAGTTTTTGTTTCCAAAAGAATATTTGTAAAAATACTTTTGTAGTAAAAATTAACAGTTTAAAAACATATATTTTAAAAAAAAAATTTAAAACAAAATCTTTAGTACTGAAAACAAATAATTTAAAACATAATTTAAAATATTGTTCTTAAATTCGATTGTTCTTAAATTTTTGAATTTTTTTCGAGTTTTCTTTCGACGTCATATTCGCGATTAGCGACACCTGGGACCCCTCGAATACGAAATTTTAACTCCATTCAATAAAATTTACGTTTTATTGCGGCTTTAAATATTGAAATATTTTAAGTATTAATAAATTAAATTAGTTTTTGCTTCATTTAATGTTCATTATATGTTAAACCAATAAAAAAAATATTTTCAAATATCAAATGTAAAACGGATTTTTTCTCAACTGTATCTCAACCACACCAGGTCTGGTCTTGAATAGACAATGATTTCACTGCACATAATTTTTTGATTCAATCTTTTTTGTTATTGCAAAGAAATAATAAGAAAAAATTATGCAAAAAAAAATAACAAATAATTTTATAGTATAAAATTGAACACGCTTGTTTTAAATTTTGTTTTGTAGAAACGCACAACCGTTCACATTCTATTTTAAAATTTTTGTTTATTTAAATTTAAAATTGTTTAAATTAAAATTTTTCTAACATAAATTTTTTATTTGTTTTTAAATTCATCTTTTTCTCGCTAAAAAATATTGTAAAAAAATTTTAAAAAAATTTACTTTGGAAAATTTTTGTCTATATTATTAACAAAAAAAAATTTAAGTCTCTATTTGTCCACGCCAGCAGGCGTCTCCAATGCCAGCAATGTATTTACTTTATATTTTATTCATATTTGAACTAAAAAACGTCAATGAATAATCACGCTTATTAATTAATTAAGTTACTTTGTAGTTAAGTCATCTTTGAATTAAACCTTAAAACGTAAATGAATAAGCACCCTTAATTATAAATGAATTACTTTGTTTAGTTAAGACTCAAACCCTTTTGTACTTTCGAACTCAATGTTATCAAAAACAGCCTTAAGCTAAAACTAGTATTTACCACTAGCATAATGGTTGCCTCTTTAACTTCCTCTTTTGTTACCAACCATCTAAGGGTAAGCACCACAAAGCTCTCATAACTCTGAATAAATCTGAATTTCTCATAAATCTATATACTTATTCTTAATTTTTCGTTTTTTGTTTGCATTACCCTCCTGTTTTAATTAAATGCTGCTCAACATTTAGAGAAAATCCCTACAGAATTTGGTCTTGAACAAGAGTCAATTCTCCTCATTTCAGGATACCGACATCCTGCTCTAAAAAATAGCGAGTTTGCTAAACCTTCTAATTCTCCGAAAATTAGAGTTTTTACCACATCCGCACACTATTATAGTCGTATTACAATAAATATTAACGCTAGTTGAATTTGTATTATGCAATTTTGTACAACTTAATAATTCTTTACGTTTCGAAGATTGGGAGCTTGTTTATGCCGAACAAAATGTATCTCATGCATATACCATATTCCTTAGTATTTTGAAAAATCTTATTAATTGTTTTAGTTCTGCAACTGTTCTTAGAAATTCAGAGCGTATGTTGAAACCATGGATGTCCTTAAAAAACTCGAACTCTGGTGGCATTGATGAGATTTCAAACAATATTCTGAAAAATATTGCACTAAATATAATTGATATTTTAAAACATATATTTAACTTAAGTGTCCTATCTGGAATATTTCCTGACCAACTCAAAGACGCAACTGTTATTCCGCTTTTTAAAACAGGTTGCAGGAGAGATACTAATTATTACAGACCTATTTGTTTGTTATCTTCGATTTCAAAAATTTTTGAAAAAGCCCTTAAGGCGAGGATTTTAGCTTTTCTGAACAGGCAACATTTTTTCAGTTCTTGTCAGTACGGATTTAGAACTTGTCTCTCAACTGAAGACGCACTACTTGATTTCTGTACATCGATTTACAAAGGTCTTGATGATAAAAAAAATTGTGCTGGCCTCTTTGTTGATATAACAAAGGCTTTTGACATGGTTGATCACAATATTCTTCTGAATAAACTGCATAATGTTGGCTTTCGTGGCTTTATTTACAATTGGCTTATGTCCTTTTTGAATTCCAGAAAGCAGAGAGTAAAAATTTGTAGCGAACTAAGTGACTCTAAATGTATAAATATAGGAGTTCCCAAAGGCTTTGTACTTGGTCCGGTTCTATTTCTAGTTTATATTAATTCTCTTTTTTCTTTAAATTTTGCTGGTAAAGTTACTGCTTTTGCCGATGATCTAGCCATTGGGTATGCATCAGTTAACCCCCTTAGCTTAATTGCAGATATAAATCATGACGTTTATTTACTGAGAGTTTGGTTTGCAGAACATAAGTTACTTGTTAGCAGAAAGACTAAACTAATGTATTTTAGCTTATATAATATAGTATCGCCGGAAATTGATATAATTTTTCATGGTTATGATTGTTGTCGATTTAGATTAACATCGGATACGAGTCATGACATAGGTTCAACCTATAACAGTAGAATTACTTGCAGTAATAATTGCTTTGTTTTCGAAAGAGTTCTTTGCTATAAATATTTAGGAGTAATGGTTGATGAACATCTTACCTGGACCGCACACATTTCATTGTTGAAGAAATATCTTTTTTCTTCATTACGATGCTTTTATAAACTAAGACATTTTTGTTTTGAAAGTACATTAATTAAAATATACTACGGGATTTTTCATTCTAGATTACAATATGGTGTGAGTTGCTGGGGAGGTGCTTATCTGAATAATATACGTCCCCTGTTAATATTACAAAAATCTGCCGTTAGAATAATCTGTAAAGTAAATCGCTTGACTGCATCTATTAGTCTATTTAGGCGTCTAAAGATCTTACCATTAAGGCATCTTTATTATTTTAAAGTTCTAAAAATATTTTTTAATAGAAGTGGGTATATGCAGAATCCCATATATGGTAATTACAACTTAAGAACGAACCAAAATTCTACCGTGACTGTTCCAGTTTTTCGCAAAACCCACTATCGTAAATTTTTTTCGATTGTATCTTATAGACTTTACAATAGACTCCCTGCAAGTATACGCCTTGAAAGAAATTTGAGTACTTTCTTAAGAAAAAAAAAATTGTGGATCTTTGAGTTAGACCACTCGGAAGTTGGATTTTTGTTGCGCTCCATTAGCTAATTTTTGTTTGTTCTTTATTTTTTAGACAGAAATAATTTTTTTTTCTCTTCTAATAATAATTGTTAATTTTTATAACATTTTTTTTAATGATATTGTTTGATTCAATTCACCCCACAAAACACTTTTTATGTTAACATAATTAATTTAGTCTTATATATTTATTGAAGTGGCATTTAACACTATTTATTCTAATACTACATGTCAATACTATTCTTATAAGTAATAATTGTTCTAGTGATTGTATTTTTAGTTATCTTGTCAAAACTTTTTTACTATGAGAATAAAGAATAATAAATAAAAAAAAAATTAAAAATTCATTAATATATTATTACCACACGTTTAAAAATTTACTGAAGTTTAGTGGATTTGTAGCGATTTTTGTGAAAAATACCCTTTCAAAAAAACTTTTCCATAAAGTAAAAAAAAATTCTATTTTGTTTTTTTTTAATATCAATATATTACAGCAAGTTGTTTTAACAATATTAAATTTTCCCAAATTTACTGAAAAATAGCAAATTTATAGCGAATTCTGAACACTGAATAGGCCTGAATTCTGAACACTGTTGCTCTAAAAAAATTCTCGAATCTAACAATCTTCCTAATTACAACTTTGGGGTTCCAGATACCTTTCATTTGCAACCAACTTTTAGGCAGTTATTTTAAATTGATACAAACTTACGGCGAAAAAACCGGTGATATTTGGCAAAAAGGGATTTTTTTTAAATGAAAACTGCTGGATAACGGTTCCACTGATTGCGATATCCATTTGGATTTAAGATCTACTTGAATCTAGATACCAGAATATAAGATTCCAGAATATGTACATATATATTGGTTTTGACCAATATTTTGTATCCCATATTCGTAGGGACTCCTCAAATCAAACAAATCGACCTGTAACGTTTATCGAATCCTTTAATTTTTGCGATGCAATGATATATTGTCCATCAATAAGCCGATTCCTGAAGATTGGTGCAACGTTCCCGGTTTCAGTCGCTTCAAGCGAACGCTCCTTTTCGTTGCTTCGAAGACTCGAAAAATAACATGAGAAGTAAAAATGGAAAAGAAAGGCTTAGGGCCGTTTTATTCACTTTTTTAACGTGAGAAGTTGGAAGAACTTTGGGATTTATTCGATTTTAAAAGTTATTCACTTTTTATTCACTTGAATTTCTCAAAAATATTTTGACATATTGAAGATTTGATATAACTTTCGTTTGATAACTTTTGTCAACTTGTGATTTCTCTAACTTCCAAAAATATGACCAGTTATAAATTCTAACTTGGGATATTTGGCGTAACTTGTAATTTTCGCTTCATTCACAGTTCAATTGGTACTCAGCTTGTGCTGTGACAACAAAATTGTTACTATAAAAACATTTGAAGCACGTATTATTTTATCTGACTAGAACCGATACAGTTCAGCACAACTTTTTTATGCACAATATTAAAGATTTAGGTTCCGCTAACCGTTAAAAATGTTATGGCGTCCGTGGCATACTGATTACAGTGCGTGGTCGGTATGCTAAGAACAGTAATGGCAGGGGCTTAATTCACTTCTGAGACAGAATGTTTATTCTATTCAATCAATATTTATTATAAAATAAACCTCAGATAGTAATACCTGCCAAGTAGAGGTTCTCGAGAACACGAGCCGTTTGGAGTCGGCATTATTTGTATATCTAGTTCTCAATCATTTGTGTGCAAACATTTAATAACACGCACAGCAAAATCAATAGATTTTGCTCGATCGGATTGATCAAAGTCCTTGCAAGGGCTTGAATTGCACTTTACATCCGTAATGGTCAATTTTAATTAATCGATATCAGCTCCAAAGATAACAATCATTAGTTTGCCAAAAAAACTTTGATGCGCAGTAAAATTAAAGTGCTGTTATTATGTGCACAATTATGAGTAGTCGGTACCTAAATTTTTGCATCAGTTCACAATGTGGAATTTGTACGTGCAGCTGGAGCCATTCGTTAAAGAGAATATATATGAAGCTTGCCAATTTCAGTTTGGTGGTCACTCGATTTTTAAGAAGTAGTAGTGCATAGAGAGTAAATTAAGGTATCCCAAAATAAGGCACCATTTCTGATGAATCTTTTCAATTTCAGTTACTAAATTTTTGTAAATGCCTTTTTATGTTTAACAGCTCTAGTGACTGAATTTGCTTCATTTAAAGAATTTCAACAGAACTGGTGCAAATACTATAGCTCCATTTACTCTGTATGTTGGAAGTTGGAAAAAATAATGTCGTGCAGCCTTCAAGTCACAAATCTCTACTTAAGTCAAAAATGGAACTTTTTTCGTTCGATTTAGTAAATATTAGTTTGACAAAGAGAAACCAAAAATAAAACAATTCATTTAAGACCACTTTTAAAAAAAAACAACTTATTTTTCTAGAAGTAAAAAATCGGTTAAAAACAATATTCTAAAAAAACATCTATTCCAATTTGCAAAGAGCTGAACTACATTGCAAGTCGCGTGAACAATAACTTTAAAAAAAAACGCATTTAAAGATTGCGCTTAAAGTAGGTTTCTAGATCCTCAAGTGGTAAAAATTTAAATTTTTAACGATTTATTTTCAAGCCATTTTATTATTCATCGTAGTCGGGTTTTTTTAACATAATTTAGTTAGAAGTCAATATAAAGAAACTATTTTTGTAATATTGGTTTTGTATGCTAGAAGGCGCCAAAGTCGATTTCTTAAAAAAAATAGAATACATGGTTACATGTTACATACATGGTTACTTGTTAATAACCAAAACAAAATCCAACTCATAGATTAACCGTCGACCATATTTTATAGGACTTGAATTTATCCTCTTCTGTTATCAAAATACAAAGACAAAATTATAAACACCATTTTTTTCGATTGTCAAAGGACTATATAATGTTTTAAATAAGAACTAACAAAATCAAACACGGCATAGTAACACAAGCTAATTTAAAATGTTCATGAATGTGCATGTCTTTTAGAAATATTTTTATTAGACTACATATAAAGCATGCGTCGTTATTTAACGAAGTGAATTGAAGCATATCTTAAATGGAAACACCGTTAACTGAAAACTCCCATTATTTGGAAATCACTTTGTTTTTATTCTGCACACATGTATTTTAATAACAAAATATTTTTTTGACATTGTGTTGCCTTCAACATCAACAAATTTCCATTTCATAAGTTATAAAAGTCATTTCTTTTCTCATTTCCCATCATATTTCAAAAAATTCCCTGGGATGTTTTATAACTTAAGTATTTATAACTTGACTTAATTTCAACATATAAAATTTCAACTTGAACTGAATGAAATGAAATTTTAACTTGAGAAATTAAAATATTTAACTTGGCAAGTTGTACGAAAAGTCAAGTTAACAAAAGTTATTGAAACTGCTCAAGTTAGCTCGATTTATAAAAAGTGAATAAAACGGCCCTTAATGGGCTAGCTCTTCTGAATGTTCACTGGGATGTGCAATCAAAGAATACTAGGCATTATGATGTAAATATTATGTACACGTATTAAGTGCGTCCCAACTTAAAATGTTACATACTTAGTTTTTGCCACGCCCCCTCCGACATTTTTAAAATAACGGTAATTTTGTTATTATAATACTTTTTAGTATCGGAGATTTCTGTGTATTTAATTTAAAAAATTTAAAAAAATTTTAAAAATTTTCTGTTATTTTGACAACAAAACCACTCACATATATTCAAAATTGTAGAAATTTTTAGTACAACGACTTTTTCATAAAACATCGTTACCTAGGAATGAGAAAAAAACGACATAAAAATCAAAGTTTGGTCTTTCGATGCAAATATCTCCGCTGTCCATTAATATATTTCATTAAAATTTTTTTGTTCAAAACTTCAATAAAATCACTTTACAAAAATAGGTTAAACTGCACCGTTAAGTCAGTGTATATGTGTTTTATGATTATGTCAAAAAAAGATCCAAAGTATTGACTTTTTACTCAAAAAATGACTCAAAAATTTTTGTTGTTGTAAAAATGAAATCAATTAAAAATTGCACATCTGGCTACCTTTCAAATGCCATAGCATATATTTGCAAAAATTCTTTCAGCGAAGCGCAAAAATTATTTTACTGTTTTTGTCATCAAAACAAGGGTACCCCCTTTGATTTTTTCCGCGAAATTTACTTTTTCCAAAATGTTATTTTTATATTTTTTTACTAAAAAATCAAGTCTCAAAAATAGTTTATGTGAAAAAATTACCCCAATGTGTAAAATTATTCCAATAAAAATTATGGCTAAAAATCTATTTTTTCATACCAAACTATTAATAAAACTGAGTTTTGTTTAAAGATTCTCTTTATAATGTGAACGTTCTCACTTATCTCTAAGAATGCAGTTGTGTGTCTAGAGTAATTACAAATATTTTGGTGTTTATAAAATCTTCCTTATAGTATTCTACTTACTTTTATGCCTCCCCACCACCCGTCCACCACTGTTAAATTTGTTTTGTTTTGTTGGCTTTATTTTTTCTCACTATTGATTCACCGTTGTCACTCAGTTCTTTATCAATGGTACTTTAAATTTTGTATTTATGTCACCATTTCATGAAAATGATTTCACGGTCATGAAAAAATGACTGTAAATGGCTGTAAAAGTTAATATTTTCATGTAATTAAGTTCAGCTATATGGCGATGTAATAAAACATATCGTCGCTCTAATTCTAATAGGATGTAAGTCAAAATTGGGCGAAGAAACGTTTATTAGTTGGTTAGGTAGATTGGTCAAAACTACATCTATATTCTTTTTTAATGTTTCTAATGTTTGTATGAAAAAAAGGGAGGTAGAACGTTTGAAACAACACATTATCGTGTGAACTTCATGCAAATAATAAACAGTTTTCTTTGCCTCCTGAACAATAGATAATTTTGACTTACGTCGCATTAGAATTAGGCCAACGATATGCGCATCTGTTTTGCCAAATTATTTCATTGGTTTTAATCTGTGCTTTAAATTCACACATAGATGGCACCACATTCGTAAGTACTGTGGGTGCAAACTATACACCTTGCGGTGAATAGCCGAATGATGTCTACCACAAGTTAATTCAAATTTAACCTCACACGTTTGGCTGACTCAATAGCTGGGTTTTTTTTCAGGAGATCAAATCATTTGTGAAAAAAATGATTTAGATAAATTTTTGCTATGATTTCTACTTACAGACAGATGGCGCTATTTTCCGCTTACAAATGAACATTTGATGTTCTTATGTAGCTGGCAGATAAGTTTTGCGAAATTTTTTGCGAAAATGCTATGGCTACCAAACGCTTAAAGTATCAAATAATGCAGTACTGCCAGTTTTTTCAGTCGCAGCGTCATCTAGCCGTCAACAACGGCTAAGTGTTGGCTACTTTTGCACCCTGCAGTCTTAGGCATCGTGCACGAATATTTCATGATGATTTCTTTAAGAAACTTACTGCATGAGATACATTTGTCGATAATTCTTCAACAAATCGGTCTTTTTTCGTTCATCGAAAACAGAAAGTTTTCAAACAGTGCACGAATTTGGAACTTTTATATGAGATTTTCGACAACGAAATGTATAAACGAATCAGCATGTTTCGTTAAAGAAGAAGAAAAATACTGCAGGATTCATTCAAGCTTTCTTTCAGACTTGGACTACTGGGCAGTTGCGCTTTCAACACTTAAAAACATAGAGATATGAAGAAATATGTCAATGCACAACCCCTACGTTCGGTCAAAAAAAATCTATTTTTTTTCGTAATTGTCTTGCGATGTGGGACAAAAAGTATTAAAATTTATTCCAAGATTGTTAACCGTGCAGTTAACCGAAAAATTTTCCCGAGAATCTGCTTGGTTTTCTAAAAATAAAAATTTTTTAATTTTTAATTTGATTTAAATTGAGGGGCTTTTTGCAATAACGTGATAAGCCACATGATCTAAAAAATCAAATTTTTAGGCTGAATACATTACTTAATGCATTGCCTACATGGAAAAAAAATGGTCCGTAGATATTACTTTATTTACAAGAAAAACTACACATGAACACAATACTTCAGTCATTTTAATGAAATCACACCGCAAAATAACGTTGTAAATATTTAATTTTGCGGTGGAGAATAGTAAAATATTCAATATGCACCACTAATCAAAATGTGAAAGCAAAAGTTCCTGTACGTGAACTTAAAAACTTTTTGTGTACACTGTAAAAAGTACATTATTTCCTTTTAATTTTGCTAGAGCCACACAGTACTTTCAAGTAACAGCTTCTGCAACCTGCAATGGCTACCCTGTTTTTAAGCGTTTAGTTTGCTTTACAAATCAGTTTTTAAAAAAGGCCTGAAACCGAAACACCACAACCTAGCACATTATCCAAGAATAATGAAATTAGCTGGTCCATTAGTACATTTTTGGTCAATGCGTGATGAAAGTAAGCACAGGAATAGCAGCTCGAGCAACAGTTTAAAAAAAAAAACTTACTTTACACATTGGCTTTAAAACATCAATTAACACTGCACCTTACGTATACTATAGAAATAACAGCAGATTTTTACCCTCAAGTTGGCCGTATTTAAATACCGGTGTATATTTTTTGATAGATAAATCTTCTATTCAGAATATCTTACCAGATAATATAATCTTTGAAAAGTTAAATTTAGTTAAATGGATAACTTATATGGGATCTAAGATCTGGCCTAATAGCATTTTTGTTGTAAAGAAGAAGTTCGGCCCAACATTTTTAGAACTCAAATATATATTTTTACATAATAATACAAATTTTTTTTTTATTGTAAACGAAATAAAAAATACTTTATTTTGATTCACACTTGCAAGCTTACCGTGTTAACAAAATTTCATGGTCAACACAGTAAAAGCGACGACGGTAGGTTAGTATTGTACACATTTGCGCAAATGTTAAAATTACGTTTGAGCACAGTAAAATATAACATTTAAAACACAAAAATGTACATAGGAATGAATTAGAAAATGCTTTCATAAGCACAGTAAAATGTGGTACTTTGCGTGTACAACCACTGAATAGATTTTAGCTATTTTTTATTAATTTTCTAATCTATTTGTAAAAGCTTCCGTGTTGAATTGCATATCTTCATACAAAAATAAATTTTTTTTCAAAACTTTAGAGTCGATTATTTCAAAATATTTTTTAAGTGGCTTATCATGATCTTGCAATCAGCACTTCAATTATATTATTTGTATCATTCCTTTCGATAGCACTGCTTCTTTTGTTTGGTTTGCTTTTTGTTGGTTCAGTATATTTTTGGAAGTAAAACAGCAAGATATACTAACGTTTATAGCTTTCCTTTTTTATCATAACATCAGAACGTATGAATATTTTGGTGAAAACCAAATTTTGTTTCGATGTGTTTGTGAAGGGAAACTGGGGGCGATGGAACAATATATCATGTCTGACTGTCTCAACCTGGCGAGGCCAGCATAATCTATGTGAAATCGCCTCAAGTCGACTCAAACCTCCACGTGGTGTTTCCTGGGCAACGTCAAAACTGACAACCGTTAGTTTGGCGGCTAATCTGAGCGGCGGGCCTCCCTAGGCTTAAAATAGGTTGTGCGTTGGGTTTGAAGCCCACCCGTAAAAACAAATTTCAATGAAAACAAATAAGAAAAGAAGAAAAATTATCCTCAAATCTGATGACGACTACCGCAAACGAAAAACTGATAATGATTTACGGATATGCACCTGAAATGTCCGAACCCTTAATTGGGAAGGTGCCTCTATCCAACTGACTGATGTCTTGGAAAGATACAAAGCTGATATCACTGCTATCCAAGAAATGCGATGGAAGGGACAGGGTTGCATTTGGCATGCACCCTGTGATATCTACTACAGCGGCCATGCGGAGAAGCACGAGTTTGGATGCGGATTTGTAGTTGGCAAGAGACTACGGCCCCACGTCCTGCGATTCACACCTGTGAACGAACGACTTGCCATAATCCGCATCAAGGTTAGATTTTTCAATATAAGCCTAATATGTGCGCACGCTCCGACAGAAGACAAGGACGATGAGATCAAGGACATTTTCTACGAGCGCCTTGAAAATGCTTACGAGCGCTGCCCCCGTCACGACGTAAAAATCGTGCTTGGTGACTTCAACGCTAAGGTGGGCAAGGAAAATATTTTTGGTCCAACAGTCGGAAAGTTCAGCCTCCACGACAACACCTCCGATAACGGAATGAGGCTGATTGACTTCGCCGCAGGACGAAACATGGTCGTAAGTAGCACTAGATTCAAGCATCTCAATATTCATAAAGCCACCTGGATGTCCCCTGATCAAAAAACAAAAAATCAAATTGATCACGTTTTGATTGACGGAAGGCACTCTTCCAGTGTATTGGATGTACGCACGATCCGTGGTGCAAACATTGACTCGGATCACTATCTTGTTGCAGCCAAGATCCGTAAACGTCTGTGCGCAGCTAAGAATACACGCAACCCTACACAGAGAAAGCTAGACGTCGACAAGCTGCAATCGAAACAGACAGCCGATGCTTTCGCCACTCGACTCTCACTCCTGCTTCAAAGCACTCCTCCAATCGATGATATATGCGCGCAGTGGACACACATTTCCAACTCCATGCGTGCGGCTGCTGAAGAGGTGATTGGCTACCACTGCCCTCGCCGAAACCAGTGGTACGACCAGGAGTGTCGCGACGCCACTGCAGAGAAAGACGCCGCCTACAAAGCCACCCTGCAATCGGTTGTAAGGAGCGATACAAAGAAAAGAGGAGGGAAAAGAGACATATTTTCAGGCGGAAAAAAAAGATGCAGAAAAGCGCGAGCAGGAGAAGATTGAGATGTATGGTGACAGGAATGAGGCCCGAAAATTTTTCAAAAAAATAAGACGCCTTGCCGATGGTTTTAAAACCGGGGCCTCTTCCTGCAAGGATGAAAACGGGAATCTAGTGACAGATGTTCAGAGTACACTGACGTTATGGAGGGAATACTTCTCTAAGCTTCTAAATGGCGACGCTGACAACAATCCCGCCAAGAGAGATGATATTCCGGAAACCCCAATTGCGGATGACAGCGTCGAGGTTCCGCTGCCCGACTATGATGAAGTTAACAGTATAACAAAGCCGCGGGAGCTGATGGCTTACCTGCTGAGCTGTTTAAGAACGGAGGCGAAGCTCTACTTAAATGCATTCACGAGCTTCTATGCAGAATATGGTCGCAAGAATGCATTCCGAACGATTGGAATCTCAGTGTGCTCTGCCCAATCCACAAGAAAGGCGATCCCACTATCTGTGGCAATTACCGTGGGATAAGCCTTCTTAATATCGCATATAAGGTCCTGTCGAGCGTTTTATGTGAAAGATTGAAGCCCATTGTAAACGAACTGATCGGACCTTATCAATGTGGCTTCAGACCTAGAAAGTCCACCATCGACCAGATTTTCACGCTACGACAAATCTTGGAGAAGACTCAAGAAAAACAAGTCGACACCCATCATCTTTTTGTCGACTACAAAGCCGCCTTCGACAGCCCAATAAGGAAGCACCTGCACTCCACCATGTCTGAATTTGGTATTCCTGCAAAACTAATACGATTTCGTAGGATAAAATCGGGCTAAAATCGGGAAGGACCTCTCCCCACCATTTGTTACCAAACGAGGTTTCAGACAAGGTGGTTCCTTATCGTGCGACTTTTTCAACCTAATGATGGAAAAGATCATCCGAGCTGCTGATCTGAGACGTAGTGGCACAATATTCTACAAGAGTGTTATGCTGCTTGCGTATGCTGATGACATAGATATCATTGGCCATAATACGCGCGAAGTCAGTGCAGCATTTTCCAGATTAGAAAGAGGGTCAAGTCGAATGGGTCTGGCAGTGAATGCAAATAAGACGAAATACTTAGTGTCAACAAAAAAACAGTCCCAGCGTCTTGTAACCCACGTTACCGTTGATAATACTTCCTTCAAGGTTGTGAAGAACTTCGTTTATCTGGGATCCAGTATTAATTCAACCAACGACATCAGCATTGAGAGCAAACGAAGAATAACTCTTGCCAACAGGTGTTACTTTGGGCTCAGTAGGCAATTGAGAAGCAGAGCCCTCTCTCGACGAACGAAAATCACGCTCTATAAATCGCTCATCATGCCCGTCCTACTTTATGCATCACAAACCTGGACGCTGAGCAGTTTAGATGAAAAGACTTTAGGAGCATTCGAGAGAAAGATTCTTCGTAAGATCTACGGACCAATCTGCGTCAATGGCGAGTACCGAATACGGTGGAATGATGAACTGTATGAGCTGTACGCTGGCATCGACATAGTTAAGCGCATTAAAATCGAGCGGCTTCGCTGGCTTGGTAATGTTCAGCGCATGAAAGACGATGCTCCAGTGAAGAAAACATTCGATTCGGTACCCAGCGGCGGTCAACGCAGAAGAGGACGACCGCATCTTCGTTGGAAAGACAAAGTAGAGGACAACCTGACGAAGCTTGGAAATTCCAACTGGCGCCAGCAAGCGAAAGACAGAAATGGCTGGAGCAAATTCTTAGATGAGGCCAAGACCGACATACGGTTGCAGCGCCGACTAAGTAAGTAAGTAAGTAAGTGTTTGTGAATACGTAAGAGCTGTCCAGCTGGGTTGTGCTGTTAAAATGGCAGTTTACATAAGAAATTGAAATTAGTATCCCCAAAGTACCCACCCTAAGCTACAGCTTAGAAAAATTCACATTTATATGAATTTTACTAAAGTATTTCTGATTACTCGTGCATCTTCTCATGTGAAAGATACTTGCATAAAAATATTAAAATGCCAAACCACACTTTTCATAAACTGAATGAAGTCCACTTAAAAACGTGTTTTTGAGCCCTCTGAGCTCATGCGAGTTTATTAAATTTCATACTGGCATTCAAACTACCCGAAAATTACAACAAAACTCTATTGCCCTTGTAAAATTGGTAGCTGAATCTGAATCTGATTCCGTACTCAGATTTCACATCAAATTTAGTTTTTGATACAGTTGTTTCTGCTTTTTTTCTTTTTCATATGTTTTTGCTTTGTTAACTTTATTATTACGCGTAAGGAGGCACACGAAGGTTATGAGGAGTTGCCAGGCACGAGAATGTTTAAAATAAATGAAATGTTTTATGAGTTTAGAATTTTCATATCATGTTTTAGAATGGTTGAAGAAAGAACAGAAAGAAAAACAAATAAAGATGATTAAAAAAACGTTATAGAGTGTTTATCTCTTATCCTCGACTAAGCCACAGTTAACAGTTTTTATAGGAAACAATGTCTTCTGTTTAATTTTCTCTTTTTCTTTATGACCAGATATAAAGTTGACTCTAATCATTGATTTTTAATTAACATACTTTTATTGTTATGTGCCAGTTCACACGCTTTCTTCTAAATCTTCTCAAACTTTGCGTGGGTCGCTGTTAAATGCTCGTGCTCACTTTTGTTGCTGTTGCCAATTTGATCAATTTCTAATGTTACAACATTGAGGCCTAAAACAAACACACAGACAGACTATCAGATAGACAAAGTAAAGTTTATAGTTTTCAAAATCGTTAAAATGCCACGTTTAGTCATATTATTAAATTGAAATTTATTGATTATAAAGTGTGTATTTCCAAAATTAACATACAAATTGTTTCACTTAATATCATAAAAATCAAATCAAATGTTTATATACACACATATATGAATTTTCATAAATAATGAAGGCTGTAACGAATGGAACCGCAACCGCCGCCACCACCACCAACAATATTAAAAATTTCAACGCTTCTCTTTGATTACTGTAATCGAATTTCATGGCATTTGGTTGAGCAACAGCGGTTACCAGCTAAAGGCTAAGAATCAAAGCTGTTGCTTTTGATCGTCTTATGGGCTGGCTAAGACTCTTGCACCTGAGGGTGAAAACATCGTTAATTATATTGTTGTATTTATAATTAATAAAATTTAACGGAACTTAAATTTTGAAGACTCTAACACAATAAAAACTCGTGTGTGTATGTTTGTGTGAGTGTTTAAAATTAAAATTCTCATTATATTTGTGTATATGTTTAGTCAGCTAAATATGTATGTGTTTGATAAATTAACTTTCGTTATTTGGGTTCATAACTATTAAGCGATATCTAAATAATGGATCAATTCGAGTGCTACACAAGAGTTTTAAAGAAGCCACATCGTCGACTGAACATTTTATGGAAAGGTTGAAATACCTGTTTTTGAAAAGAAAAATGCTATTTTTTCTTTATGATTACTCAGTAAACTCGATTTATGTTGTTTTTGTCGAAAGTGTTTCAATTAATAACAGCAGGTTTTTTAAGACAATAATCAAGGATGTATATTATTGCTTTCATTCTATGCGGCAAAATTTTTCCAATATTAGGTCATTGTCTATTTTTCGTCGATGATATTAATTGTATTGTTCTTTTATGCACATCGAATATTTTACCACTCTTGTCACTGATTTAAAATTGTTCAAGACTTGTTACTTATATGTTAAAGAGATAATTAGTTTCAAGTCTGGTATTAAAATATAGCAAATAACTGATATGTGATAGATCGAGGATAAGACCTTGAAATGTATTTATGTCAAATCAGCATTGAATCTTTCAGAACCTTAGAAAAAATAAACCTATAGCGACGTTTATTTGTACCTTACTTTTTATTACTTTACTATGGTTGATTATATTTAAATGTTTTTTTTCAATTTTATAATTTACTCTTCTTTAACTGTTCTCTTAAAAAATTTGGTAATTGTCCTATTTTAATTTATTATCAAACTTAAAAAGAAGCAAACTAAATATTAAAATTCAAAGCAAAATTTTTCATAAGTCATAAAATAATGTAACAGTAAAATAGCAGAAATAACTTACGAATCAAAGGATATAAACATCCCGTTACTAGATATACATAAACATAGTTCGATAGTGCGAGGTTCTATTGGACATCGATGCAATGGTAAAGGGGTGGGCTTGATGGAAAGGGGTGGGCTGCCCGAGTGGACCTGGGAAGCACACGAGCTGGTGGCATCAGGCCATGTATCTCCCATGGTACTACCTATACAGAAGGCTTAGGCAACCAACATTGCGTCGATGCCCAAGAGAGTTGAGAGAGGATGAAATACTTTCATCCCCTATCAAATATACCGCACGACATTGAATTCGATGCAGAAGCTCCAAATAAGATCTTGAAGCCTCTGCCCAAATGTGCGAATTGTATTTCATTTTCGGTATAATATATGAGGTGTAGATCATGCGAGGATCAGCTGAACTGAAATATTTTTTGCACCGTTTTAAAAAACCTAGGCACTTGCCCGCTTCTTTCAACACATCGAAAATATGATCATTCCAACGAAGATCAGATTTGATCGATATGCCTAGAACATCAAGAGCGGCTGATTCCACAAGATCCACACCATTCAAATTGAGGGGTGCTAAGGGGCAATCCATCCGCTTGTGGGCTAACAGACAGCACTGAGTCTTGCTTGCATTGAAATCTACTCTACATATTAGCAAGACCCCACTCTGAAATTTTTTGTAGATCATTTAGGAGTGTGTCATTCATATTTTGAATTTTTCTCTCAATCTCCATAGAGCTTGGGCGTTTTTTAAATGAATATGAATGACAAGTGCTGCTGTCGTCCGCAAACGAATGTATTGGGTTATGCGTCAACGACAGAAGGTCGTTGATAAAAACCAGAAACAAGGTTGGTGATAGAAATGAACCCTGCTGTACTCCTGCGTTAATGGCGTGCTCCTCGGACGAAATACCGTCAACTATGACTCTAATCGTTCCGTCCTTGAGGAAACACGTGATCCATCGAGCAAAGTTACCACCAAAACCATATGCAGCAAGTTTTGACACGAGCGCTTTATGCCACACTCGGTCGAACGCTTTTACAAAATATCCAGAGAGCAACAAGCCTGCTCTCGCCGAAAAAGTGAATGCATTTATTCCATTCTTCGGTTAAGAACGCCATAAGATCACCGGTAGAGCGAGCCCTACGGAAACCATATTGATGGTCACTGAGCAGTTGTGATCCAGGTAGTTCACAACGTTGAAGTTTATTACGCTCTTCCATAACTTTGGAAAGCGTAGAGCATATCGCAATGGGTTGGTAGTTTGCAGGGTTCGTGGCATCACCATTTTTAGGTACCGGTTGGACATTTGCAACCTTCCAACAAGATGGAAATATTCCTGTACTGTAGGAGATGTTGAAAAGGTTGCGCAAAGGCCGAGCCAGCGAAGAAGCACATATTTTAAGCACAATTGGCAGTATGCCATCAGGGCCGGAGGCTTTGCTTACGTTGAGATTTGTAAGGACCCTTTTAACTGCTCTCGTTCGAAAGTATATGTCCTGCATTGCAGAAGATCCATCCTCAACAAAGGGTAGTGGCTGATTGCTATCCGAGAGAGTGGAATTTTGTGCAAACAATCTAGCCAATAGGTTCGCTTTATCAGCCGACTCAGTGAAGATTTGGTCATCTTTTAAAAGAGCTGGAATCGATGACGATGTCTGGTTCTTAGCCCTTTTAACAAATGACCAAAAATTGTTGCTCCCTTTGGGGCAGAGAAGAACCTGTTCTCGAATGCGAGCTTCGTGCAGAAATTTTTCGCTTTTTAAAATTGCATTACAACGATTCCTTGCCTCGATGCAAAGTCTTTTAGTATCAGTACTTGTTAGAACGCCAATTCTGAAAGGCTTCCTCTTTGGACCTGACTGTAATCCTGCAAGTCTCATTAAACCATGAGTGGTCTTTTGGTTTAATGCTTCTCATCTTATTGGAAATGAAAGACCAAAATGAGTTGAGAAAAGGAAATTTTTTTAGAAATTTCATTAAAATACCTTTTCAACTGTACCTTAGTCATTAAAATAACATAATAAACAACGATGATACATTTTGTTGAAAATAACCCCATTTTCACGATTCCCCCCCCCCATTTCGTCTAAGCGACGAATGGCTTTAAAAAAAAATTAAACTACTCAAGTTCTTATCATTTCAGTACGAGCCATTTGACAAAGTTTCAGGCAAATCAAAAGGCATTAGGTCAATTAAAAAAAAAAAACTTGCACTAGTCTTGAAATGGGCGTATATATTAAAGATTAAAATGTCTTTTATTGCATAAACATCTGTACAACTATTATAACTATTGCAATGCACACGTATGTCTTCGAAAACAAATAAATTGCAGGCAAAAAACAATATGAGCAAGAACCATCAGAAATATGCAAAAATACATCGTTTAACCAGAGTGTCGCAGACACCGATGAAGCACTGATGTTGCCCACATAAATCAGTTTGTTTGCAAATTTAAATCGAAAGTAAAGAATAAAACAACATAAAAAGATTTGACGACGATCATTCACATTGAAAGTGATCGTGCACTGCAAGAAATGCTTAAAATCCTAGAAGAGCTGTTCAAAATTATTATCAGCTAAATCCTTTAACGCTCTCCATATCTTTGAAATAGCTTTTATAAACATTATCACTTTGCAGTGTATTCAAGCAAAGTCTAGGAATATCAAAATTCAAAAGAAAAAACAACAACTATATTGGAAGCCCGCAGCAACGAACTGTCTGATTTTCCCATCAACACTGCAAACTCCACACTTCATCCAGCCACTGAAGTTAGGATCTGTGGCAACATGTGAAGAATTGCAACAAATAGCAATAGCAAGCCTGAAAAAAATGCTACATCGAATTAATATTTTGTTGTTGTCGTTGTTGTATTCTTCAAATGTCACCAGAAATTGTGCGCATCTGCGAGATGCATCTGCAATGTAGCAATGCATTGAGTGGCATGCTGAAGCACGTTGACGCGTCTGCGTTGGAGGAGGCCCGCCGTCTAAGCCTCTAGTGGCTGAATAACGAAAAAGCAAGGCGGTTCACTCACTCCCACCTTCTGTAGTCAGTATCCGATGGATGCATCGGCATCAGCATCAGCCGCGGAATGAATTGAAATGCACTCGCGCATCATGGGACAAGATTTATCACATTGTTGAACAGATTGTCTCCGTCTACTTTTCTTTTCGCAGTGTTTTTCATTTGGCTTTAGTGTTGTTGTTGTTGTTGGATGCGGTGGTGGTGATGCTGTTCCTTTTCTGTTTTTGATTTCCAGGAGACGCATTCGTTGGGTGGATTGAACTTTCGGTTTCCATATAAATATACATTGATGAGAATAAAATCGAGTAATAACAACAAAAAGAAATACAACGCGAAAATGATAAAAACTACTTTGCAGCATGTTTTAGATGCAATGCACTTAAAATTCTATAAAATCGCAATAAGTCGGCAATAAGTTCTAGAAAAAAAACACCGATTCAAGATACGCTGGCAGCAGATGTCGCTGGCAAGCGCTGCAGTGGTCCCTGTGGTGCCTTACCAAGCAAGTGGGGGCGTCAGTAGTGTGAGTATAATTTTTTTTTTATTAATATTGTCTTTTGGAATCTCATGAAATTTTGAAGTGATCTGATCACGATGTTGAAAGCAAATGAGATCTTTACATAAATTTTGACTTAAAAAAAAAAACAAAATGAATTCAATAATATTTTACGAAAAGTCTCTCTCGTAATCATAAGACTTAAGCTAACAAAACATTGAATATTTCCAGAAAATCTAGAAAAATAGCAACCAATCGCAAGAAAATCGGGCTTCATTTAGCGCCATGGCCAATTTTCTAAAAATGAAGTACATATTTTTCCTTAAATTTAAATATTTAAAGAAAATTATTCAATCATTTACGAACTATTTCACTAAATTGAAGAACCTTAGCCCAATTGTGTAGCAATCTTTTTACATTTGAGTAAGTTTTTCTACCGTTTATTGATAATCGTCTATAACTAAGAGAAACATTTTCTCTGAAAATAAGAAATTTTTCATCGAATCCATGGAAAAATATATCTAAGATAAAAAAAAAAATTTCGAGGGTATGAATAAAAATAACAATGCCTTTTTGCAAAACACACCCCTTATTTAACATTTTAAATAGCATCCTGTAAAAATTATGATTTTTATACCGACGATTATTAACATTAAATTAAAATGAAAAATTACCATTATCCGTAGATTTGAATTTCGAGCGCGTGAGTGTAAGTGCATCAACTTATACATTCGACCATCGCAGTTGTTAACTAATCGTTGCTTAATTTGCTTCATTAAGAACGCGTTCGCTTTGTAAGTAATTTTAAAGCATTTTTTCTATAAATATAAGAAAGCATCCTTAAAATAAATCACTTGTGGTGTTCAAAAAAAGAAAAAACTTACAAGCATTTCAATAATTATATCCAGGTATTGTAACTTTTATTTCTCCAAATTTAAGAAATCATACTGTAGAATGTTGCAAGCGGACTTGATATCAGTACAATTTGTCGTAAAATCATTCCTGCTTTTATAAAATTTTTTGAAATTTTACTTTTATCATACCTTCATTTCTTATATTTAAGTATAAAAACTTGTGTTTAAAACTAAGAAGCTGTTTTAATAAAGTTGCAACGATATCAAGACGTGAAGTTATTAAATCATGTAAAAATTCTTTCCATTAAAAATATGTCTTTATGCTCATCTAGTAACCTTCTTCTTTTTCTAGCGAATTGTCAATGCTTTCATCACATCGCAGGGATCTTCGGCGTTAAGACCTGCTGCAGGAAAATACATTTTTATAGTGGCCATCCATCTTTGCTTTTTCGTACTCTTGATGGATCTTTAAGAATGTCCACTTTTAGAGTAATATTTCTATTAAGAAATAAAATAAATGTCAATTTTGAAGTTATTCAGTTTTACGTTACATTTTTTTTATTCTTGTATGCCAACAATTCTTACAAAAAGTATTTAAATGAAAGCATCGTAACATACCTTTATTTTTCACTGTGCGATGGGATCATTTAATAACGATATAACGACACACTTACTTATATAGTGCTTCCAAAGATGCATATCTCATTACAAATAATTGGATATTATTTCTTGATATATCTCAGTGAAGGCTTGAGTTTTCGCCTTGTGGTCGGTTCTCCGACAAGTAATTTTGGATATTCTTTCAAATGAGCCGGAAAATTATATCTCCCAGATGCACAGCACATATGTTAGTTTGGGTCATTGGTAGTAGGCTTGGGTAGTTCACGAACGAACTAGTTCAATTGAACTATTCGCACTCATGAACTATGTGAACTAGTTCGTTGATTCTCGTTCTTTTAGTTCTTTTAGTTCAATCGATTTTGCAGCGAGTCAGATCGAAATGAACTAGAAAAAATTTGGTTTCACTCAACAATGGTTTAAGTCCGTGCTAATACAGTTTTTCACAAATGAACGGTAAAAAAGATTTTTTTTTGCAAAAACAAAATTTTGTGGAAAATATTGTGTGGAGTGCCCCATGTCCGCAGTTAATGATTGATTCGGTCATATAGTTCGTTTCATTTTATAGATCTGTAGTAGAATTCCCAAAAATTTAACGATAATAATCGTTGTCGTTATCGGTCATTGTGCGTGCCACGTTCATAGTAAATTACAGTTTTCGCTAACTAACGATATCGAAAATCGTCGTTAACGCGTTTGGGAATTCCACTACTGATCATAAACGAGCAAACAAAACAAACTAAAAGACCTATTGAACTAAAAAATACAACGAGGTAACATACCTAACGATTTAAAACAGAGGTGTCGTGGCAGTGAGCTAAATTACAAATTAAAAAAAAAGAAATTAAAGCTTCGACGAAAAAATTAAAAACAAAAACATGAGCACACTGAGCTAATGTCTCTTAAAAAAAAATTGCAAAAAAAAGGTTTTATGCATCTGACGAGGCCCACATGTTACACGCTGCCAGTAAATCAGAAAATAAAATGATTCCAGACAAGTGATATTGAAAATGCTACAGCAAAAAACTCGCCATGTGTGCGCTACGAGAAAACCAACCAAAAAACACACAGCAGCAATTGATAGCTGCTAGTTTTTGACGAGTGAAAACAACAACAATGCCATGTACATAATTCCTCGAATTACAACACACACGGAAAAATTGGAGTTGTTGTAAGTGAGCTAAAAGAGCTATGGGACTTACAACTCTGATCTAAAACACCAAATGAACTATAAGACCTAACGAACTAACAACATGAACGAGTGCACGAAACGAACTAAAAGAGCGAACGAACTAAATTAACTCAAAGAACTATGTGAACGAACTAGTGCCCAAGCGAACTAAAATGCCCAAGCCCATGATATAATTACCAGGTATTATTAATCGCTGAAAATCAGCTGGGGATAAACTGTCATTTTGGGCATATGGTGTCAAAATGTAGCGAGTAGGTGGGAACAGTGTTGCTTATTGTATTATTTCAAACCAGATATCTGCAAACGATAGGGGTATTCACAATGTGGTGTATTTGTGATTAGTTTTTATAAAATAACCAATATTTAAAAGTTATTGTGAACGAACCTTTAATAAATTGTTGTATTTTTAAAATCAGCTCATTTTTGTGTGTAATTTTGTTCGGAAATATAAATGGAAATCATCATTTTACTGTAGAACATCATGAAGAAATTTAAACAAAACATTAATTATAATAATTTTTATTAGATAAACCGACAATGCAGCCAGTAGCTTCTTCCGTGTTGAATAAAAATGCTTTTGGGAATAAACATTGTGCATTTTGTTATTGTATTTTTACAAAACTTAATACAAATATAAAATTTAAATATTCATCTTGCCTTTGCACTTGATATTAGTCGCGTGATAAACAACAATTTATTAGTTCATTACATCAAAAATTCAGTAAGCATAAGAGAAACAATATGATTTAAAGTTCAAATGTCTGACTTTAAAAAGTCATACACACATATTGCATTTACTTATATTCTCCATAATAAAAAAAATAAGTTAATTAAAAAGTTAAACAAAATAACGACGCTTATATTTCTAACTTATCAAAAATTATATGTAAGATATGGCATAAAATACAACAGAAGAAACTTACAGCAGAAAAATCCCCGACTTCAAGTTTATATGTAGACATCTGGGCAAAAGTAAAAATCCCCTTTTACTTCTTGGTGTGTTTGCAGTACTTTCATTTGACAGCAATTCGACACTATATGCCCAAAGTAACGAATAAAAGTAGCGATTAATAGTACCTGGTAATTCTATCATGCCCAAGCCTAATTAGGTAGCATACATTTATTTTGGCTTAACGAGATTCAGTCATATATCGGGATTTTATTAGGCTTGGGCATTTTAGTTCACTAAAAAGATCGCTCTTTTTAGTTCAGTTGAGTTTAATGAACTAGTTCGGTCATATAGTTCTTTTAGTTCAGTTAGTTCGTTCGCTCTTTTAGTTCGTTTCGTGCACTCGTTCATGTTGTTAGTTCGTTAGGTCTTATAGTTCGTTTTGTGTTTCAGATCGTTAGGTATGTTAGCTCGTTGTATTTTTTAGTTCAATAGGTCTTTTAGTTTGTTTTGTTTGCTCTTTCATGATCGGATCTATAAAATGAAACGAACTATATGACCGAATCAATCATTAACTGCGGACATAGAAGAAATTTACATAAAAATACTACATATGGGGCATTCCACACAATATTTGCCACAAAAATTGGTTTTTGCAAAAAAGTTTTACCGTTCATTAGTATCAAGCTGTATCAGCACGGACTCAAACCATTGTTGAGTAAAACAAAATTTTTTCTAGTTCATTTCGACCTGACTCGCTGCAAAATCGACTGAACTAAAAGAACTAAAAGAACGAGAATCAACGAACTAGTTCACATAGTTCTTGAGTGCGAATAGTTCAATTGAACTAGTTCGTTCGTGAACTACCCAAGCCTAGTTTTTATAGCTGCCATGCACGCGTACATAACTCAATGTATTGGCTATAACTAAACATATAAAAAAATATACAAAAATAACTGTATAATTTTAATTTATAACACCTGGGTGAAATGTGTTTTTTAAACCAAACCAATGAATATAACAAAATTTTTGAAGCGAAGCTTTTTACGCCTCGTTTTGTGATTTGCTTGAGTGAAATCTGAAAAACGACACTTCTTTCCATACACCTTTTTCTTAGAATTGTTGTTGTTTTTTTACTTTCGTCTATTACCACAAGAGATATAAAATTAAAAATATTTATTTGCAAACGTGAGGATCGAACTCTCGCCTTCCGATCGAGAGATCTACACACTAACCACTACTACAAGCCAACAATTTCTAATGTGCTGTGATTCATACAATATTAACTGAAGCTATGTTGCAGCAGATGACAGGAATTTATTAAAGGGATTGTTCATTAGCTGCCCTACATATTCTATTGTGAATGCGTGTAGCTATAATGCAGCAGATCACAATTATCGATCAAAAACTACGTTTCCATGGCGAGTTAAGTCGAGGTTGACTCGGGATTAACTTACCATGGAAACGCGAATTGAGTTGAATTTCGTCAATTCTACAAAACTCCACGAAATTTCTTAGATTTAGCTTAGCTATATTGGATGCGTTCACAATATGAAACAGTTGCTCAACTGTAGAACGAGGTTTTATTGATTATTTGTTATTTTATTTTATTTCTGTCACTGCGCTGACATAAAATGTAACAAACCATTCAGCAGGCACACAAAGTAGCGGAAACTAATACTGATTAAAGACTCAGAATTTTTAATAAATTTTGTACCCTCTGAACGCACACATTTATACTTAGAAAAAATGGCGAATAGAATGGCCGAAGTCCGATTCGATTCAATGGCCGCATTCCAGCCGAAAAAGTGCTCAGGTAGCGAAGTAGCATAAAGTGATACTTTCTACTGAATGGGTTTTTTTGCAAAACGTCAAACGGCAAACAGCTGTTCGCCATTCGTTGTTTTCTTTTAACATCTAAAATTTGTTTATACTATTGTGCATTCGTTTCACACAAGAAATCATTAATTAACAGCTTTATTGAAGACTGATAGAATAATCTTCTAATAATTAATAATTATCTATTTTCACTTCACAGCACAACTTCAGCAACAATTAACAATTTGCTGCAATGTGTCAGCTGTCAAAATGAAAAGAGCATAAGCAGCTCAACGAAAGTAGCATACAATTTTTCAATATCTAAGATGGCGACCGCTTGGGGAGCATGTTGTTTGAGCGCATTATGATACATACCATTCAGCTCGACAGTTATGAAACAGCTAAGTAGCAAATTTTCCGCTGAATGGAGCCAATGTTGCGCATGGAAACACTATCGAGCTAGAAACGCCATTTTGTCAACTTGACGAAAACCCAACTCAGGCTCAATTCGCCATGGAAATGTAGTAAAAAGCATTGTGCATTAGCTATCCAAACAACAAAAGTAGCAAGGTTCCATTAAACGGGTTGAAAATTATCACAAGATGCCAATTGTTTTAGGTGTCGATTTTAATTGCGAATTCAGACATGAATGTTCATAGGCACTTAAGGCAAGACCGGTGGTCTAGCGCTCGAAAGTTTAAGGTATTTTTAGGATTTTTTTAATAAGTTAAAATATTTAACAACGATATTTGAACTTTTAAGGTATATTGTAACACTCATTCATCATAAAAAAATATTTTTTTTTAATTTAAAAAATTGTTGATCTGGTTCAAAATGGCGCTCAATGAGACGCTCTCATGGAAAAGGGGCATGGGCGGTGTTGTAGATTTTCACTTTTCTGTTTATCTGAAAAATAAAAACCAAAAATATTATTAAGCACTATGAGTACGGTGGAATGATGAACTGTATGAGCTGTACGCTGACATCGCCATAGTCAAGCGCATTAAAATCGAGCGGCTTCGCTGGCTTGGTCATGTTCAGCGCATGAAAGACGATGCTCCAGTGAAGAAAACATTCGATTCGGTACCCAGCGGCGGTCAACGCAGAAGAGGACGACCGCATCTTCGTTGAAAAGACCAAGTAGAGGACAACCTGACGAAGCTTGGAATTTCCAACTGGCGCCAGCAAGCGAAAGACAGAAATGGCTGGCGCAAATTCTTAGATGAGGCCAAGACCGACATACGGTTGTTGCGCCAACTAATGTATATACGTACTATGAGTGCACTATAGAGGGGACCTTATCTAAAAAAGACTTCCCCAAGGGCTCAAACTATTGTAATTGATAAACTTCATGATGATGATGAAATCAGAGCACCAAGATTAGTCGAAAATAATACAAATGTTGCTGGGAAAGTCCATTCTAGTGCACTTGAAAAAAGATATGAAAAATTGACTGCATGACACGCTATTGAAAATTAATTTCTTAAAACAGTTTGTTTTTTACCAGTCATTAAGTGTAAAATATACGATATTTTTTAAATAAAACATTGATTCTAGTTCCAGTGATAGCCACTGATGTTATGAATAGCATATTTAAATTTCAGATGATTCGGCTGAATAGTTTTTTTTCCTACAACAACATGCCGGCAAAAGTAGTTTCGAGATAAATGAGTATAAAGACAATGAATCTAGACTACACACTGTGGCTCGACACCTACTAAAACGACTGTAGAAGTGAAAATAACGTCATAAAGACTATATTTTTGATAAACATATAAAAAAAACAACTTCATAAAATTATATGAATTAAACAATGTTGTCTTGATAAATATAATTTGGGAATGATAAGCGATCCAAATATTTGCACACCACGATTAGGACAACTATATTAGATATTTAAGATATTAAAACACAATAATTTCATTAACATTTACAAAAACAATTACAAATTAATGCAAAATAATTATGTAAGGTAATAAAATTTACTGGTGGGAATATTATTTTTTTAGTTAACATTTTTTTAGGTATTTAAAATTTTTCAATTTAAAAATTTTTTATTAAAAAAACCATTTCATTATTAAACGTATGAAAATTCGAAAATGCTTCGCTTCTCTCGTGTGTCCAGCGACGCATCTGCTTTTTTAAATACTCGTTTTTTATTTATAGCCTGTGAGTTAAGTTTCATCAATTTTGGCCCGGTGGCTATATGTGCCGATGGCAGAGCTGTAAAGTCTGCATTCATATTCAGAATTTTAAGTACAACTGAGTAACGACATAAGAATGCATTCAATGAATGCAAAATTGATTTATACATAAAATTTTTAATTCACATTCAATTTTAAAAAAAATGATTAATTAATCATTTCAATTA
The DNA here is from genome assembly GCA_963920525.1 of Dichetophora obliterata. NCBI lineage: Eukaryota > Metazoa > Arthropoda > Insecta > Diptera > Sciomyzidae > Dichetophora > Dichetophora obliterata. The sequence goes on from OY986438.1 coordinate 160,919,063, forward strand.
TTCATTTTCGTTATTCAGAATAATGAATCAATATTTTTATTCATTTGAATGCTATTCACAAAGAATGCCATTCACAAAGAATTACAGAATTTTCAAATATTCTATTTTTATTCATTATTCATTTTTTATTCGTTAATCATTTTTTATTCTTTATTCATTTGTTATTCATTATTCATTTTTTATTCATTATTCATTTGTTATTCATTATTCATTTTTTATTCATTATTCCTTTTTTATTCATTATTCATTTTTTATTCATTATTCATTTTTTATTCATTACTCATTTTTTATTCATTATTCTTTTTTTATTCATTATTCATTTTTTATTCATTATTCATTTGTTATTCATTATTCATTATTTATCCTTTATTCATTTGTTATTCATTTTTTTGTCATTGCATAGGACTCGGGCTGTGTTTTTTTTTATAACAGCCCTATCCTGGCAAATTAACAAATTTTTAACCAGTATTTTGAATATTTCTATATGTTTGTTGTAATTTTTTTATTTCAAAACTGCTTTCAACTGCTTTTCAGTTATTGACAATTTCATTTACAAATTTGGTATTCTGAGCTTTAAATTTTGTATTGAAAACAACAAACATATAGAAATATTCAAAATACTAATTAATAATTTGTTAATTTGCCAGAATAGGGCTGTTAATTTGACGGTATAGATAACAACAGCAAAAAATTTTTTATAAATATCTTAAGAAATCAAAAAAAAAAAAACATAACAGACAAACCTAAATCGTCGTGTCTACAATCTGTTAAAAAAACGCAACAAATAAATTTATAGGAAATTGGTGAGAGAATTCGGTGGCATTAAGAGTATGTTTCATTTTGGGCCTTACTAGTTTCTAAACGTACGCTTGATCTCTGTTGTCTTAGCTTATGAAGAACCAATTCCTCACACCCCGCTGGAATAAGTATATCGGTTATAGCATAAAATTTAAGAGCATGTAGTTGGTTACTTCGGTTATCCATTTACCACTGGGACGAAGAAGCAAGCTCGGCATTAATTCGCTGGAAATAGTCATGACTGCGTGCTTAGTCCCCTTTCACATTGTTCAAGAATTGAATTCAATTTTTTTTGACGTTCTCTTTTGGACTTGACGAAAGCTTTCACATTTGTCAAGAATTGAATTCAATTGTTTGTCATCTATAATTGCTTTCTTAAAAACAAAAGCGATTGCATCAACAGCTTAAAATTGTTCGTAAGATATTAATTATAATTCATAAGCGATGGAAATATGCTTATTTTAAACAAATATCGAAAATAATTCAACAAAATAACTTGTTTTCAAGTTTCAGTACATCAAACGCACGCCGATACACAAAAAAGAAAATGAAGCAATCTGCAAAAAATGAGAAAAGCACAAAAGGAACACGAAAAAGTTGACGGTACAGAGACACCGGTACAGTCAACTTTTTCTCCCTTTCGTCGCTTCCGATTTGCGGCGAATTGCCTACAAACTATGAAAATTGAATTCAATTCTTGAACAATCTGAAAGGGGTCTTAGCTTACTCTGAATTTTATTAACACTCAACCTACCGATATTTCTTCTATACCTTTTCCTGAACCTCATCATCAAATTACTGGTAATTAACATATCCATCATTTTTATTATTAAACGCAGATAACGGTTTATTTATTATTAAATGTTTTTAATGTATTTATAATGGTATAAAATGAAAAACCATGTATAGATTCGAAAAACAATAATAGCAGGTCAGATTTACCAATTGCAGTCAGTTTAGTGTTAACCTAGTTTGTGTTTGCAAGCGTACGATTCTAAGTACTTGAAGTTATTTCATATTTAAGTGGGTAGTTCGGTTACTTGGATTCCTTTTTTCAAAATGTTTATTTCATGTTTCATTCAGATGAGAAACTCAATTTTTTTACATATCGATGGCTTAATATAGAAAAGGCGTTTTTCTATAGAAAACTTTTTAAATGCAGATTTTATATAAAATAGGCAACAAATTTACAATCGTAGCTTTCACAAAAAAAAACGAGTTACGCATTTTCTATATTAAGCCATCGATATAAAAGTAAAAAAATTATTTTGAAGTTCTCACCAGTTTATGGTAACTTAAATTGTACATACTTTTATTAACATATATATTTCTGTTCCTGAAGATAGAGAACGACGCGTTTTATATCAAGTTTTATGTTGGACTTCTTAAACCAATTTTTAAATAAAAATACTTTAACCCGAATCACCCTGAATAAATGTTTTTTTTTTAATTTTTAGAATGACCTGTCCAATTGATAAGCAATGACAAAAAAGTGAATAACAAATGAATAAAGAATAAAAAATAAATAATGAATAGCAAAGGAATAATGAATAAAAAATGAAGAATGAATTACAAATGAATAATGAGTAACAAAAAATAATGAATAGCAAATGAATAATGAATAAAAAATGAATAATGAAAAAAAAAATGAATAATGAATAAAAAAAGAATAATGAATAAAAAATGAGTAATGACTAAAAAATTAATAATGAATAAAAAAAGAATAATGAATAAAAAATGAATAATGAATAAAAAATGAATAATGAATAAAATATGAATAATGAATAAAAAATGAATAATGAATAAAAAATGAATAATGAATAAAAAATGAATAATGAATAACCAATGAATAAAGAATAAAAAATGAATAATGAATAAAAATAAAATAATTGAAAATTCCGTAATTCTTTGTGAATGGCATTCTTTGTGAATAGCATTCAAATGAATAAAAAATTTGATTCATTATTCTGAATAACGAAAATGAATAATTGAAATGAATAATTAATCATTTTTTTTAAATTGAGTGTGAATTAAAAATTTTATTTATAAATCAATTTTGCATTCATTGAACGCATTCTTTTTTCGTTATTCATTGATTCATTTTTTTTTGTGATTTAAATCAAATTGAATGCATTCTTTTACAGCTCTGGCCGATGGCAATGAGTTAATAATTCATTGTCTCAATTAAAGTAGTACACCCAAATGTGCAAAAGTATTTCTTCTTTCCCCCCCCCCTGCGCATTTTTATAAAGAATAAGGGTAAAAAATAAGATCTGATAAGACGAGCTTACAAACAGTTCAAACATGCATTGTGCTATAACTCTTATAAAACTGATAGAGGTGTTTAGTCGTTGTAACGTAAAATGTTGAATAAAAAGGCTTACGTTTTGAGAATAGTTATTTTATCGAAGTGCCTGCATGGTGCATGGGGTTTTAAGTGATGTTTAAGGTGTTTTAATGGTGTTTTTAGTGGTTGAAGTTGAATTTTGCATTAATTTTTGGGGCTTTAATAACACTGTGCATGTCCAAATATCAAACAAGCTGGAGACATATCATATCAGCATAATACAAGGACGCTGAATTTAATGGCGTTTACAGTTTTTAATCCTTCGTCCCGTTTTCGAGAAATTAAAGGTTCAAGGTCAAGTACATGTTGATACAGTTTTTGTTAGAAAACTTTTTTGTCATTAACTTTATCGACTTTATGTCAATAAGTTAAACATTAAAATTTACATGGAGAATAATTTCTTAAAACAGTTTAACACTCGAAACTAAATTCTTATGGTCCAAATTGACCTCAAAAGTCAAGAAAACAATTTTTTTCGTATAAAAGCTTTGTTCAAACAAAGACAAGTAAGTTTTTTGATGGAAAAATATTCCCTTGATGAAGTGACGCTAAATGAAATTAGAAATTAAACCAAATTAACCATCCTTCTGTGTCCCTAAAACGACCTGAAAGGTATTAAAACTAAGTTTTTCATACCTATTTTTTTTTATTTTCTCAGATAGATTTATCTGTTTCTTCTGCTTCTTCATGTTAATTCCATCAAATAACTCTTAAGAGATCATCTTGTTTTTTACCACTGTACCAGTGCTCGAGTCTCGCCATCACCTGATGTAAACGTTTGACATGCTCATCAGATTTATCTGGGGATTGTTGTCCTAATTTTTCAGCGTGGCAATGCAGAAAATGAATTTTCAGGTATTGATATTCTTACATTTGAAGTATAGAAAACGGTAAGCATTCTGTCATTCTTAAATACCGCTATGACAAAATCCCCAGACGAATCTGACGAGCATGGCGAACGTTTCTATCAGGTGACTGCGAGACTCGAGCACTGGTACAGTGGTTAAAAAAATAGATGCTCTCTTAGGAGACATTTGTTGGAATTAACTTAAGGAAGCAGAAGAAACAGAACTCAGAATCTATCTGAGAAAATAAAAAAATATGTATGAAAAACTTAGTTTTAATACCTTTCAGGTCGTTTTAAGGACACAGAAGGATGGTTAAATTGGTTTAATTTGTAATTTCATTTAGTGCTACTATATCAGGGGAATATTTTTCCATCAAAAAGCTTATTTGTTTTGACGTAGAATTACGTCTTACAGCGCGGTTTGTATGGGGGTCATTTTCACGAATTTTTTCAAAGTGATATTTGACACTTTGGGGTATACCTACAGCCTTAAATATTCATCGTACAAACAAAAAAAAGATGCCAAAATATCAGTTTTAGTGATAATAAAACGAATATCTATTAATATAGCAAAATCTAAGATGAAAAATTCATATATTCGTATGAGGAATGCACAAGCTGCTTCAGTAGCTGCTTATGTTGTTTTTATGGTTGTTGTTGTTGTTGTGTGTGTTCTTTTGGTTCAAAATCATGTCGTTCCTTGTTGTGCTGCTTTTGTTCTTGTTGTTGTGGTTTTTATTAATATGTAAGTAAAATATACGTATATAAATACACATCAGTTGCAAAAATTTTATTTCTTTTCCCAGATAAACGATCGATTCGGTTGAAAACTGTGTGCACTTCTAAAAGCACTGAAGCGGACCGTTTCGTTGTCAGCAAACTATGCAATGTGTGTTTCATATAAGCGTACCATTTATTAAGTTGTATATTAATGTTGATTTTATATGATTTAAATACAAATTCTAAATGTTTGATAGTTTAAATCATACTTGATTTTAAATACAAATTCTAGTTGTTTGATACTTTAAAATCTTTTATTGAGCTTCAGGTCAGGTTAGAACAATAAATTGCTCTAACGAATTTTTTCCAAAGAAACAACAACAACAAAATTTTCAATATGAAAAGGAAAACATCACTAGCTGGTTAATTAGTTAGCTTATTCATTAAATAGTTAGAGCAATCAATTGTTCTAACCTGGCCTAAAGCTCAATAAACGATTTTAAACTATCAAAAAATTAGAATTTGTATTTAAATCATAGAAAATAAACATAATAAATACCAGGCTATATAGGAAACTTTAAGTTGTATATTAATTTTATTTGTTGTTAAACAATTGTAACCTTTTCTTAAAATGGTTTTTATTAAGTTGCAACAAAAAACTAAACAATAAACGGCAACTCAACTGCACTACCTTGATTTCAATACAAGATTCAATGCATATTTCAGAGTTTTTTGGCGAACAGGTGAAAAAGATAGGGGAAAAAAGACAAGAACAAACGACGCATCAAGCGAATATGACACAAATTTCAATTCGATTCTTGATAAATATAAAAAAAGACTTTACACTTATATAGATAACGGTTTAAAGGCACAAACACATGGCGTTTTCATATTAGCAAATCAGACGCTGCCGTTTTAAGTATCGTTTCGCTGAAACAGTGACATTCATTGCTTGTTGGGTTGTAATACAATAGAGAATACAGATGCATGTAGCTAGAGAGTATGTGGCTACAAAAAAATGTACTACTACTAGCCAAGGTTGCCAGTTAAAATTTAAAACAATTCCGACAAAAAGTTCCCTTTTTGACAGTAACATAAATTAAATACAACAAAAATTACCATGGTAAAGATAAAACGATAAAATGTAATTATACCGCAATAAAACAGTATAAAAAAATCCCACGATCATTAAAAATTACCACAAAAATACCACGCGTTTTAAAAATGCCACCACAAATTCCATATGCATTTAAAATTAATTAATACACAATAAGTCCCATATGCACAAATAATTGAAAAAACATTTAGAAATACCACAAAGAAATTTTGCTTACTAAAACAGAAAAAAAAATTTAAGAAGAATATTACCAAACTCCCACGGAATTTCAAAAAATACCCCACTGAATTCCCACGCCAATTAAAAAATACCACACTGAATTGAAAAATTTAATAGGAATTCCCAAAAACAAAAATTCCTAAGGGTAATTAAAATTTACACCGAATGAGATTTTTCCAACATTACTGGCAACGTTCCTACAAGCTGCTAATATTGTTGTTTTGATTCTGCATGCGCTGCAAAGGGTCGTTTTCACTCGGCAATTCTATGAGAAATAATTGCTTTCGCCACAAGTAGTTTGTGGACTACTCGGGCTTAGAGGGGACTTTCTTAAACCACCTCATACGGGCGAATAATCGACAAACTGCTTGCGGCAAAAGCAATTATTGCCGAGTGAAAAACGGGACGAAAAGATCTTGCTACCAGAGCAAGAGAATTATTGCTCTCGGAGCAATAATTGCTTTCGCCGCAAGCTCGATATTTTTCGTGTGTGACGAGTGAAAAGCGGGACATAGTAAGCAAAGTTCTGTTTATTTTCTGTGGACGATTCGGTTAATCCCCTCTAACGCTGCTCAACCGCTGCGGTCTTGCTCCTCTCTGTGCGTCGTTGTTTTAGATTTGCTTGTTAATTGTTGTTGGTTCAGTTAGCTGAATTTTTTTTAGATGTTCTTAATTTTTACTCGACATGAACAGCTGAATTTGACAACTAGCTCGCTTTTCTCTACTTTTTACTTCATTCCTCTCCGAGTTGACCCTACTTGGTTATTTTGCCATGAGTGTAGCCAGATGCGTGTAGCTACAGAGGCAGTATGTATGTACGCTATGCAGGTTAGCGCATGCGTTACTAAGCATTTAAAAACTCCATTTATTTTTTAAATACCATAATAAATTCGAATTATTTATATTATGCATTATATTTTTTCCATATTAAAAATTTATTTTGTTAACTAAAATTTTAATTTTAAATTACATTTAAAATATACATATATGTATATGCTCTTTATAACAGGAAAAATAAATAATTCAAATTTACCCATATTTATTTCCATTAATTAAACATAACTTTGAATTTCATTTAGTTTTAACCAACAAAACAAATGAACAAGAACAACAAATTCATCACCAAAAATATCAAACGAAAACTTTTTATAAAACAAAACAAATTTTTATATGAACTTAATTGTGAGCTTTTTAGATCAGGTAAGTTTGAAGAAGGACAACAACAATAAGTTTGTTTTTGAATAATTTTTATTTAGAAAATGAAACGCTTTAAAATAGTTTTGAAAAATAAAAATAAAAAAAAAACAGAATTTTTCTCTACTACTGTGTAACAAGGAATTCTACGTCTATACTTACGATACTATCGAAACTGTGTCTTTTTGTTTGAACAAAGCTTTTATACGAAAAAAAATGGTTTTTTGATTTATGAGGTTAATTTTGACCATAAGAGTTGGGTTTCGAGGGTTTGACTGTTTTAAAATATTATTCTCCGGGTAATTCTTAATGTTTCACTCATTGACATGAAGTCGATAAAGTTAATGAGAAAAAAGTGTTTCTAACAAAAACTGCATCAACATGTACTTGACCTTGAACCTTCAGTTTCTCTAAAACGGGCCGAACGATTAAAAAACGGTTAGCGCCATTAAACTCAGCGTCCTCGAATCATGATGGAATGATATGTCCCTAGCTTGTTTAGAAAAAAAGTGACCGATTCATGCACAGTGTAATTATAGTTTTTGTTTAAATAATTCCCATAAATTTTTAAAGGATGATAAAAGTAATTGCTTTAAAAAATCACAAAGAAAATAAAATGGAGCTTAAACCATAGTTTTTCTTTGCACATTCAAAACTAACAATAAGTAAACATATCTTAAGAGCTAATTTGGCATCTGCCATGTCATTGCATGGATTATAGTGTTTTTTTAGAAGTACATATTAAGTTTAAGTTCGCCTTAGATTATCGAGGTAATATTATTATACTGATAATAATATTTATTAATAATAAGTTTATTGAATTTGAATCGATTTTACGTATTCTTAGACATTTTCAATCAAAACGTTCACATATTTAATAATACATATGTGTTAGGGAAGTCAATCCGAAATCCGGGATCCCGGACAATTTAAGTCTCTTTAAATCCCGGGATTGTTTTTCGTTGATCCCGGGATTATCAAATAAAAAATTTATACTACAAATATTCTAATGCAACCATGTAAATGCAACCATTTTAATTTGAGTTGATAAATATATAGAACTAGAAAAAACTTTTATTGGGGCTGAAAAATATTGTAAGGACGATAAGCGTGAAGCACTGAAGCAAAGACTTTGCAGAACCTGTAACATCGGGAAGTCAGCTAAGTATTTTAAAATTGTCAGATATTCTGACTAATCGTAGTCGAAGCTTAAAGATTCCTTACGATTATCGTACAACTATTTCTGCAACTAGCATAGAATCAGAACGGTGCTCTCATCAGCGGGCTATATTTGTAATAATATCCGAACAAACCTCTCTAAAGAATAAGACGCGTTGATCAGCTTAATGTATAACATTAAAAATAATTAAAAATACAAAATTTAATTTTGAAAGGTCTTTTCTAACCTTAATTTTCCATAACACAATAAGTGTGTTTCCGCAAACATTTTCGAGTAAATACGAGTAAAGTTCAAGCTGAGAGAGTAAAATTAACTTTTAATAATATTCAACATTTAATATGTTATGTAACAAACAGTTCGTAAGTTTATTTTGCACTGCACAACATTTTTTTTTTGTTATGTTCTTTATATTTTCTGGAAAAAACATGCATATTTTTAAATCAATATTAAGAAAACAAGAAAAGTTATAACGGTTTTCGTTAGCCTATGTCTAAACTTCCTACAGCGAAAAAGAAACTTTAAACGCGATTTCCTCGAAACTAGTTTTTTTAAACGGTTTGATAGATAAATCGAAATCTATTGCCTCAAATTCAATCTTTTGTTTGTAATTTTGTCCTTTAAGCATCCCCGCTAAATTCAAGTACCTATTTTTTGTTTTTTTTTAGAAAAAAAGTGCGCGAAAATCTATCTTTTTTTAAAAAAATGTACTCCAACTTTCACCATAATTTTAAAAAACCCCCAGGGTTCGTGCGTATGGGGATGCCGAATTAATGATCGATACTTTAAAATGACATTTATTTGATTTAGTTGTTTCAGATACATGCGAAAGGCCATCGAACAGTTTTGAATGTCTTTTTTCAATGTCATTTTCAGCACCCTCTATAAAAAAGCCTAAAAATTGTTTAAAAAATTTTTTTATAAGACATTTTTTATGTACAATAAACCTGTATACATTACATAAAAATAATAACTTCTTGTATCTAAAAAAATTGTTAAAAAAGCTGCTTTTTTTCTTGTTACACGTATATTATTCCTTCATAAAACTTTGCTAGTCATTAATATTATTTAAGTTTTTTTGTTTATTAACAATATGTTTTATTATATTGATTTTAATTACTTACTTCTAAAAGGTTACAATCTCAAACTACACTAAACCAAAAAGGTACATTATATTAATGAAAAGGTGCATTAATTTCAATGAATTATTCATTGATTTTGGTCCAATGAACTGTGGTCATTGATTTCAATGAATTTTCTCTATACTTTAATGAATAGTTCATTAAACTTAGTAATTTTCAATGAATGGTTCCTTGAATATCAATATACACTTCATTGAATTCAAAGAACACGTTCATTAAAAAAAAGCCAAAATTAATGATTTTTTCATTGAATTTAATGAAAAGTAAGGTTCATTGAATTCAATGTATAGTTCATTGAATTCAATGTATAGTTCAATGAACCTTACATTGAATTCAATGTATAGTTCATTGATAGTACATTATAGTACATTGAATTCAATGTATAGTTCATTGAATTCAATGTATTATAGTTCATTGAATTCAATGCATAGTTTATTGAATTTAATGTATAGTTCATTGAATTAAATGTTTATTTCATTGAATTTAATGTATTAAGTTCACTGAATTTAATGTATTTAGTTTATTGGATTCAATGTACAGTTCATTAAATTTGATGTATTCAGTTCATTGAATTCCATGTATATTTCATTAAATATAATCTATTTAGTTTATTGGAATGAATGAATGAATCTATACATTAAATTCATCGAACTATGTGTTAATCCCTCTCTAAACATTTTTAAAATAAGGAAATAATTACAATTTCAACAATATTTTTTTATTTTAAAGAGTCAATTAATATACAAATTTTCGAAGATTTTGAATAGTTTATAAATTTATAAATATATACGGCAATAAACTCCCACAGGAGAGTGCATGCCGCAGGATGTTTTAATTGAAATAATTGAAAAATTTTGAAGCACACATCTACGGCTCTAATAAAACTAGCAAATTGAAATTTTACACCATCCATGAATGAGGAATGAGGAGAAGTTCTTCTCTCCAACAGCAAGGCTTAATGGTCGAATATTTTCGCCTGGTTGAATATTTTCGACTTCCTGGATGCTGCTTCCAACAAAAACGAATGCCTCTTGGGAACTGGTAATTGTATTCTTTAGGAAAGTTTTTCTTCCAAAGTTGTCCTTACTGCATACTTTTTTAGTGGGCACCAAATACCCATGAAGGCTCCAAAGAAGCTTCATAGCAGTACTATCTGGAAAGATATTAATTGAAAAAAAATAACTGTTTATTTATTTAGCCTCGAGAAAAATTAAGCTTACCACTGTAATTAGTGAAATCTTCAATTTCTGCCAACTTGGCCTGCACAGCTTTATCTTTTATGTGGTTTTCAACTTTTAAAAATGTAAACACTTTTTGAAAATGATGGCACCAGTCACTTAAAATGCCAGGTATATTTCCTACTATTTACTAATACTAATAGTAATACAACAGATTTAAATTTTCTTTTACATTCAAAGCGCAACATTTTCTTCACTTTGAATTTAATTTATTATCACCTTTTATCTAAAATTTACACATACAATTGCCACACGTCTTCACAACTTCGCGTTTCACTTAAAAAAAAAATTGGGAAGGGAATATATTAGTATACATTGAATTTAATGAACTGAATACATTGAATTGAATGAAATATGCATTGAATTTAATGAACTATACATTGAATTGAATGAACTATACATTGATATCAATGAACAATATTGAATTTAATGAACTATACATTAAATTTAATGAACTATACATTAAATTCAATGAACTATACATTGAATTCAATGACCTATTCATTGAATTTAATGAACTATACATTGAATTTAATGACCTAAACATTGAATTCAATGAACTGTTCATTAAAAATTAATGTATGGTTCGTTAAAATTTGATTTACAACTGGAATCAATGTACTTTTCATTGATATCAATGAAAAGTTCATTAAAATAATGAAAACAAATCATTGATATTTATTTAGACATTTTTAATGAATATAACTTCATTGATTTCAATGAGAAGTACGTTAAAAACTATGAGCAATTCATTAAAATTCAATGATTTTTTCATTAAAATCAATGAATTAATTTTAACGCATGCTGTTCATCAAATTTGTTTTTTCTGTGTAATCCCGGTATCCCGGGATTGAGATTTTCAATCCCGATAGTCCCGGGATCGAGAAAAGCTTCCGGGCTTGGGCTCTCTAATATGTATGTACTTTAATACACTTTTCTTAAAACCCCACATTCTATCATTCTTATTCTTCCCTTTTCGTCTTCCAGTTTTTAGTTTCGGTGCATTTGGCGGTGATCAGTAAATGTAGCTGCCTCGATCAATTCGTTTCATTAAGTGTGACAAACGATAAATACTCGTAATATAGATAAAACTGCCGTCCTAAACATCGACTACACACAAGTATCTAGAAGGGACCAATAAAAGAATACCAAAAATCACAACAAATAAAAAATACTTGCATGCAAGTTTTTTTATTACAATAGAAAACGTGTCAATCGTCACAGCAGAAAATGAAGATCAGCATGAATGCAATCGATGGATGGATTGAAGAACGATCTATCAATCGATCGCGCGATATATGTACATATGTTGAGATAAGTGGAAGCGGAAAGGATGCGCCGCACTTTGCTGGGCGTTTTAATTAAAAAAAAAATATGCCTACTCAAGTTACGATTGCGATCACCACTTCGCACCAAACATGGACTGGTTGGTGGGGTTGTTGGGATGAGCTGTTGGGCTGGAACGCCACGCAGTTGTTTGGCGATGAACGTGTGGTTTTTTCCGTGTGTTTTTTAGACGAGGATGAATGGGCGAATAGAATGTGGCATTCCTAGTGTTGGTGTTGTTGTTTTGTTGTTGCTGGTGTTTGGTTTGTTGTGTTGTCTTGGGCGGCATAAATAAACGCGCGATAAGAAGTTGATGCTATTTTTAGTAAGCCGAAATGCATATCGTTGTTTGAATTGTTGTTGTTCATTTCACTTGTCGTTATTGTAGATGCTGGTGTTGCTGTTGTTGTATAGTTGATCTTCCATTACAAGTTTGCAAATTTTTCGATCGTATTGATCGCGACTGTTTAAAAATTAAGAGCTATTTAAAGAGGCATGGATTGAAATCATTGAGTTGGATGAAAAGCATGAAGCGATTCTTGTTCTTAATCCTATCACTGCCGGAATCCAACCGTGATAATCTATATTCTTTGCATATAGGTATATCAGGAAAATGTAATGTAAAGAATTTATAACTTAATTAGCTTTTTGTTGCTCAGCATTGATTTTAAGATTAATGGGTTTTGTGGTATTTAAAATAAAAATAAAAAACACCAATAACCATCTTCTCTCGCACGCTCTCTCTCTCTCTCTCTTTCTCTTTCACCCACTCTAATCAATTTCACACGCTTACTTTGCGGCGTAGCCAAAAACAAAACCAAGCTAATAAAATGATCATGATCACTAATTAATGAATGGAGTCAGCCAGCAATCAAGTCTTGATCCATAACCAACAAAAAAAAAACAACGAATGAATTACAACAAGCCACGGCATCTTTATTGACAACACTAGCAGCAGCAGCAACATCTTCCATAATAGATTTGGTCAAAAATAAAAGAGCTTCCAAAGCATACGAAATTCTTAACGAAAATCCATGTATTTGTTTATGTAAGAGCTATTGAGGTATGTAAGAGGATTGCGGGATATCTGTGCACCCTACATGACGTCAAGCCACACTCTCCACATGCAACAGGGTCATATCTTCAGCTTCTTGGTGCATCAATTATTAGTGCAATCATAATGACGTCCATTTCATAGGTAGTTTTTTTATATTATTCATAATTTTTCATAAGACTATATAGTTCTAATATTGAGAGAACCCCTTCCATCTCTTTTGAATAAAGATTTGAAGTTTACCTTGAAGCATGTAGATTTTTTTCCATTAGCTTCTTTCTTTTGATTCTTGAAGAATAAATGATTGATTGCAGTGGCAACACCTGCTGTAGGTGGGTTTAAGTGAAGGTCTATTAAGGTGAAATATCCAGAGGCTTAAGTTATCTCTTTGGTATGTTTGATTTTATCGTAATATTTTTAAGATACTTTTTTAGTTTCTTTAAATTTTTATTTACTATACATAGAGAGAAATAATTTCCTTATCATGAGAAATTAATTTGCTTGATTCAAAAAATGTCAAATCAATTAAAATTGACTTAAATCAAACATACGGAAATAAATCTTATTTTTAATGTGGTAATTTTTTGCAAACGAGAATAAATTGCTTGATTCTAGTAGATGGGACAAAACTTAAATAAAGGCAATAGATTCTAATACAGCATACACTGAGAAAAATCAAGAAGTAATGTTCTGTATTTAGAAAGTGTTCTTTACTCAAACGTGTGAAATTGGTTGATTCAAGCATTTTAAACTAAAGTTAAGTATTTATTATTATTAATTAACGCAATTAATCTGGTTTTCTCGTCATAACTCCCAAACCATACATCCTACAAGGACGATTTATGCACCAAGATGTTTGTAATTAAATTACCCAGATGACTGCATTCTTAGAAAATTTTTTTTTTCAAGAATCTTAGTTTTCTACGTCATTTTTTGTGATTTTAATTTTAAAAAATAGGTTTAATGTTCATTTCTTATGTCCTTTTTTGTGAACTTTTTTATTTTTTATTTTTTCGCCATAAATTCGCCCTAAAATCCAAACTACACATCAGACAAGGACGATTCATGCATTAAAATGATCACCATGGCATCGTCCTTAAGACAGGAGAAATGCATTTTGCTATATCTCTTGTAGTTTAGGAGTTATAGAACACTTTTTGCAGTGGTAGTTGGCGAAAAACATCTGGTTTTCTCGTCATAACTCCCAAATTATACATCCTACAAGGACGATTTATGCACCAAAATGTTTGTAATTAAATTACCCAGATGACTGCCGTCTTAGAAAAAATATTTTTTTTTTCAAGAATCTTAGTTTTCTGTCATTTTTGTGATTTTCTAGTTTTTTCCCGTTTTTTAGCCATAACTCCTAAACCATACATCATAAAAGGACGATTTATGCACCAAAATGTTCGCTAAGACACTGCCTACAAGACTGCATCCTTGGAAGAATTTTAAAAAATTGATTTCATGTTCATTTCTTATGTCCTTTTTTGTGAACTTATTCTTTTTTTTTAATTTTTTCACCATAAATTCGTCCTAAAATCCAAACTACATATCAGACAAGGACGATTCATGCATTAAAATGAATTTTCTGCAAGTTCGATTCTACAAGTGCTTCATATCAGCGATGCCCACGAAATTTATTTGAAGAGTGCAGAAACAATAGCAAAAAGCAAATAAATCAAAAAAATTTCAAATCTGGATACAATGACGAATTACAATACTAATAACACGAATAACACTAATAATATACTGTAAAAATTATAAATCAGGTAATTCCAAATATTTCAGTTTTTTGCTAGGTTAAATACATTCTCTACCGCAAGGAGGTTTTCAGATATCTTTTTTCATTTTTTGTTTTATAGTTTTTAATGTTTTGTTTTTTATTTTTTTACTTTCTTTTTTAAATTTTTTATGTGAATTTTTTGTTATTATACATTTTTTCAATTTTATAATAATTTTTATTTGCTTTAAATTTCTTTATATATATTTTTATTATCTTACTGTTTATTAAAATTAAAATCTTTTTAATCTCTTATTATATATGAAAAAATAGGCAAACTTCCAATTTTCCGCAAATTCTTTTTTTGCCATTTTCAAGGGTATAATATCCCCTATAAAAATAATTTATTCTGATGCAATATAAAAAAAATACCCACCTGCAAATATTTAATAACTTTTTCTCAGTGTGTATTTGCATAACGAGAAATACAAACAATACGATGCATGCTGTTAGCGTCTACAGTGCGAATGGCAAAAACAGTGCAAAACAGCTGCGACAGATGGTGCCAAAGAACAAAAACAATAATATTTGGAAGCGAGGCTGAAATTGCAAACTGAATTCGGCGAATTACAACAATCATGAAAATATTGAAATTGTTGTAGAAGAGTGGAAATAATGGAAAGAGTTAGGCGCTAGGCATGGATAACGCTGCGCTGCGTTGTGTTTTGAGTTGAAGAACTAAAATGCGCTACTGCGCTAATACACTTATTTTAAAAAAGTAACGCAATAGCGCAGTAATGCAAATAACACGCTTATAAAAAAATGAGAAAATATTTATTCAGAGAGCAAAAATTGCACAAGTTTGTGACGCTTCAAACATAGCGATAGAGTGCACGAAGCGAGCTTTGTTAGCTTATTTATATATGGGAAAAGGCATTGCGGGAAAGATGCTTGATATGATAAGAGCGTTTGATTGATATGATGCCTTGCCATTCACGGAATAGTTTTTCAATATGTACAACAATATTTAAACGTGTTCGTAAGCGTTTTAACAAACGTAAGCTGCTACTGTTTGTTTTTGCGTTGAAAATGAATATTGCGTTAAGAGTTAAAAGTCACGCAGTAACCTAAAACTGCATCAAAACATATTTGCTTCATGCTTATTTTTTTCTTTAGATTTACATGCTTTCTATATGGAATTAAGGTAGCATCCAACTTTTCTTGCGGTCCAGGAATGTGTTTGTGTATCTGTATGATTGCTTACATTAACCTTGAACGGAATACAGTTTACTGCTTGCTTGAAGTATAAAACTGGTTAATTTTTAATGAATGCTAAAAATATGGTCCTTGTTCAGTACAATTTGATATTAATTAATAATTGATTGTTTAAGTAATTTTAAATCAATTTGTGAGCAATATGAGTTCCTTAAATCAGATATATTCTTTCAGGATTTGTTAAATGATTTAATTTATTTTCCCTAAGTGAAGACAACTTGCGCCTAGGACAAGACACCACAAAACTCACCGCATTCAACAAATTGGCCTGCTTCATGTGGCATTATCGAACTAAAAAAACACCCTGTGCTGATCAACATCGAGTTAATATAGAACTCATATCATTTTTAACTACGTCATGACGCAATTGCGTTAACGCATTACGCTGATACAGAAAAATGCACTATGGTTGGTGTATCAGCGCAGCATTTTTAGATGCGTTACCCATGTCTATTAGGCGCTGGGCATCGCTGCTTTATATTGAAGGAATACGTGGTTTGGTTGATGTTCTGCACACATGAAAAAGTGAAAACTGTGCACAAATTTATGAATACTTTAGAAAATTTGAGAAAATGAGCGCACTAAACTGCATCTTTGGTATTTAGTATTCTTTTATTTATACTGGTTGTGTTTACAGAGAACCAATCTTTGAAATTAAAGAAATCTAAATAAAACTTTCTAAGCTTTTTAAAAAAAAAAATGAAAACACTTTGAAAAATGGGGGCAAGGGCATAAAAATAAGAATTTCGTTTTTAACCTCACTTTTTAGAGGTTAAACATTTCTCAAACATTTACCATAAGGCCTTTTTTTTGAAAAGATCATAATTTTTTAAACAACAACAACACATTTTTACTTCTTTCTTTTAGTACAACAACAAAACATGCAAAATAAAACAAATCACGGTAATGTCGTGTTTTATTTAATCTTTTATTTATACTGGCCTTATTTACAGAGAAACCATCTTGGAAAATGACGAAATCTACATAACATTTTCTCAGTTTTTTAAAAAATATATTAAAACACTATTAAAAATGGGGACAAGGGCATACAAATTATATTTTCGTTTTCAACCTCACTTTTTAGAACCTTTTTCAAATATTTTACATTAGGTTTTTTTTTAAAAAAAAGGTCATAATATTTTAAACAACAACTCATTATTACTTCTTTCTTTTAGTACTACATCAAAACATGAAAATAAAACAAATCATGATTGAAACCTTTTATTAAAAATATATAATGATGGTTGATATCTGAAATAATACCGGTAAAGAAAAACAAATTTTTTTCTTCTGGAATCTGGATTCTGGAATCGTTCATATATACCAAAAACCCATCCGTACTGGAGCTGCGATAAAAATGAGAAATGTTAAAACGTCAGTAAAAAGTCAATTTAGAACAATAGGCAAACGCCATTTAAGCATATTTTTCATTCTCTTGAAAATCACTTCAGTTGGTGAAGATCACACAGGATGCAACCGCAGCAATGGCTTGCGCGCAGTTAAAAACAATGCTGCCATTGTCCACTACTGCTTCTTTGATTGATGTTCGATTGTTTAATTTTCTTTCTACTGTCATTACTGTAGGTATTGTTGTATATCTTAGCTGCATGCTGATCCTGATTCATTATATTGCTGGCAATGGAGTCAGCAACATATGTTAAGCACTTCTTAGTTACGTTGTTGCTGTTGTTTTTGTTGTTGAGGTCCTGCCACTACTGATGATCTACACACTTTGTAGCCAAACATGACGTTTATGTCGGAGCGAACATGTTGCGCACTCATCACAAATTAATGTTGCCACTGCAGCCGAAACACTGAGGGCAACGATAACAACAACAGCAAAACTGCATAGATTTACGATGTGACATTTACGCAAAACTTCTAAGCTTGATTTGTCTTGCTTGATATTAACTACAACTGCGCGGTTGCAGTTCAACGATAATATTAACGCTTACGTTACGTCTACTTCGCATGACGTAAAACATGTAAAACTCTGCAACTGACCACCTGAGACAAGTGAGCCTGCACTTAATTTCCAAATGCAGTGCATGCTTCAGTTTCACGTCGTTTTGATGCTGCGCATGCGCAACCTTTCACAATTTTACTGCTGCACATAAGATGCCAGCGCATTTCATGCTGTCAACTGGACGAATTGTGCACATATCCTTCGTGTTGAACGGTAACTGATATCTTATAGTTAACGTCAACGGTAGGCCTAGCATCATTTATCGCTACGCAAGCTGCACCGTCTCTCTCCCTTCGTTCTGTGCAACCGGGTGCATTTGTGGGAATCGCATTACGTTCTTGTTCGGTGAGTTGGGAACAATTTGAAAATGTAGCAAATCTTAAAAGTGGAAGCGATATGTTGCTGAAGACTTGATTTCAACATGACTTGTCTTCAGGAAGCTAATAAATTAACTTAAGTGAAATTAATTTTTTCTCATATAAATCGATTAAATGCTTGAATATAACTTGTTAAACGAGCGTTTGACATTCCTATTTGTAGTGCGTTTTCTAAACAGCCATTACCACCTCAAGCTGAAGTGTGTAAAAAATAAAAAGCTGATTTACACATTTTATGTTGGTAAAAAAGTAATGTTAAATTTCGGGAGTTTTTAAGACTTTCGTGTTCTTAAGATCTTAATAAGAGGTTATACATAATGTGACCAACATTTTAAGAGTAAATAGAAGTACACGTACAGGCTTTAAAAAGAAGTACAAAAGAAGTACGTAGAATAAATATAGAAGTACAAAAAAGAAGTACGCCCACAAGAAAAAAAATATAAAAAAATGCATGAATTAATCCATTGCACAAGAAGTTTTATTTATAAGAAATTAAAAATTCGACCAAGCTAACTAACACTGCTTATTAATATAAATAAATTTTGTGAAATAAAGTTTTTATTTAAAAATAAAAAAAAAAAAATACAGAAACAATATTAGATACATTTAAGCACATATCGCCGTTACAACTCAAAAATCACAAATTTCCAGAAGAAGCAAAAACTGTTTAGACTGCAGAAGCAACGAAATTAACATAGGAACAGACAAACTGAATTTTTCCAGTTAAAGCTAAGTATGCTGTAATAGCGAAAAGATATCTTCCGTAAGAGATGGATTGTGTTTTGACAGCGAAAAGGTAGCGACATTTTTTTTTTTTTTTTGGTTAGTACGCTGTTGAACCGAAAAATTTGTTCAATGCAGCCAAGTTCACAACCTTTACTGGAGAGTTAAAATGTCAAAATTTCACTGTCTCTATATGTTCGTACATTTAGTTTGCGTGGAAATTTGACATTCAACAATAATGTTCAACTAACACATTCAACAAACACGTTATGGTAAGTATGTGTTAGGGTTGAGTCTGCACCAAAATTTCATGCGTAGAATTAAATGCCACCAAATTTTCTTTCCTACAGCATACAAAGCTTAAAGCAGATAGTGATATACAAATTTTTTTGCAGTAGTTAGAGATGTGCATTGTGAATTCATTTATGAAAAAGTTGTCAAAAGTATGTCAAAAAGAAGTACAACAAGTAAAAAGAAGTACTTCGAAGTAAGAAGTACAGGGAGCAAAAAAGAAGTAAAAAACTCCCAAAAGGAGTACGGTTGGTCACATTAGTTGTACATATAATTTGTTATTACGTTCTTAGACACCTATGTTTCACGTTGTCACAGAGTCTCGACTCAAGAATTTTTGCAGTTTTGTTACGTTTTGTCAATTGGTTATCTCAACACGTTAATATCTTGTTATTGAAAATGGCAGTATATTTTTAATTTTTAAATACATTGAGATTATTACATCTATTTAAGATTATTTTTTTTTCGCGGTCCATAGTGATTGAAACAATTTTTTAATGCATCCAATCAAAGGTAATAATTGAACTTTGTCAGCGTTGTCATCAGAATCGACTTCTTCCTTTTCAAATGTAATGCTTTACCATACCGCACTTAGCCTTCGATTCGTCATTTTTAATGCACAGTAACTCTCCTGCGCGTAGTGCTACGAACTTTTTCGGTCGAAGCTTAAAATTTGTGGTTGTTTTTGCTTTTTGTCCCACACTCTCAAAGGGATTTTTCCTGTTTCACATACCTTGCACACTCTGAAAAGCAAAATTTTTGATATGTTCTTATAAAATATATGAAATAGTTTTCGAATTAATTGAATATAATCAAATTCTAATCATAATGAGTTCATTAAAACTATGAAAATATGAAGTAAATTTAATTCATTTTCTGAAGTATGAAATTTTAATATTATTAATTGCATTCCATCAAACCATGTTCTAGTACTGTTTCAGTGTAACGCGTGGACCGATTAAGAATGGCTACAATAAAATGAGCATTTACTGCGTGAATATAATAACTTTTTATTTTTATCAGTAAAATGAGTAAAAACAATTCTTTAATAACTAAGTCTGATACTTGTTCGTTGGTCACGATTATAATACCATGCTTAAAATAAGATTTGGAAAAATGTTAGCCATCTCTTGACTAGTATTCTAGTTTCGTCTAAAACTAGAATTACAATGAACCAAAAAATGTTCATTATATTAATGAAAAGGTACATTGATTTCAATGAATTATTCATACTTTAATGTAAAGTTCATTGAATTTTCTGATTTTCAAGTAATGGTTCCTTGAATGTCAATGTTCACCTTTCCTTGAATTCCATGAACACTTTCATTGAAAAAATGCCAAAATTAAAGAAATTCAATTCAATTTATACTTCTTTGAATTCATTGTAAAGTTCATTAAATTCAAAGTAAACTTAAATGAATTCAATGCAAAGTTCTTTGAACTTAATGTATAGTTCATTGAATTTAATGAAAATTTCATTAAAATCAATGAAAAGTTCATTAAATTCAATGTAAATTTCATGGAATTAAATGTTAAGTTCATTAATTCTATGTAAAGTTCATTAAATTTACTTTAAAGTTTATTGAATTCAATGTATTCAGTTCATTGGAATTAATGATTTGTACTTTCAATTTAACGAATTATTGTCATGTCCTGTTCTACACAATTTTTTTAATTTTAAAGGGTCAATTCAAATACAGAGTTTTTAAGTATTTGTAAATTTATAAAAATATGCGGCAAGGAATTTCCGCACGAAGGTGCATGCTGCAGGATATTTTAGTTGAAACAGTTGAAACATTTTTAAGCACACATATACTCTTATAAAGCAATCAAATAAAAATTTTACATCATCCATGTAAACATTAATTTGTTGGAATGATGAGAAGCTCTTCTCTGAAACAGCATGACTGAATATGAAGTTGAATATTTTCGATTTTGGTTTTTAAAAAATCAATATGCTCCCCCACTTCCTGTATGCTTCTTCCAACAACAACAAAGACCTCTTGAGAACTTCTAATTGTATGCTTTAGGAAAGTTTTTCTTCCGTAACTATCTGTATTGCATACTTTTTCGCTACACAGTAAAAAGTTTGAGGGTAAATTTTATCTTTTTTATAACATTTGTGTGGTATAAACTTTTTTTATTCCAAATAATTTATAAATTTTATACCACTAAATATTATAAAAATAATAAAACAAATATTATTTTAAAATTTTATATGGATATCATGTGTAAATCAAAATATATACTGGTTCGAGAGTAAAAAATTCACCGAAATTGGGAAATTTAAAAATATAGTGGTTTCGATCGGTCTGACGAGAAAAATGTTCAAGATTTGATGGTATAACTTTTAAAACATTTTTGGTTTGGATTTATAAGTATACGAAATAGTAAAAAACTTACCTTCATATGTTTTACTGTGTAGGCGCTAAATATCCATTAAGGCTCCAAAGAAGCTTCATATCAAA
This sequence comes from Dichetophora obliterata, assembly GCA_963920525.1. Taxonomy (NCBI): domain Eukaryota; kingdom Metazoa; phylum Arthropoda; class Insecta; order Diptera; family Sciomyzidae; genus Dichetophora; species Dichetophora obliterata. The sequence goes on from OY986438.1 coordinate 160,941,065, forward strand.
ACTGTCGGAAAAAATAGAATTAACAGTATTTATTTAGGCTCTGATAAAATTGAGCTTACCACTGTAATTAGTGAAACTATCAACTGCTTCCAACTTTTTCCTCACAGCTTTATCTTTGATGTGGCTATCATCTTTTAAAAATATAAAATTTTTTGGAAATGATGACATCAGTCACTTAGAATTCCAGATGTATTTTTGAAAGCGACGTTAGAAATCTCTATCAATCTACATCTATAATGGGGCTTTGCTATATAATTACTACAATTTATTTTGAGTATACTTACAAAGCGATAAACATTACGAATTTTATACTCAGACCTCTTCTTAAAAATCGCTGCCAGATTAAGTTTCCTTCTGATGATTTCGTCCAGCATAAATTGGCTTCAAGCCTGCCAGCAGCTATCATACTCGAGAGCTGAGACCTTATCGAATCGCAAACTTCGAATGCAGCCACACTAGAGGCAAAAAGTATTAGATTGCAAAAACGTATTTAATTTATCAAGAAACGTGGATGTTTTATAACCTATAACGCATTTGCATAAAACAAATACGTACAAATTTTAAATTTATTTATATACATTTTTTTTATATAGTGCACGAATTTCATTTAAACTTTTTTAAATTTCTTATAAACTTCGTTTGAAAGAGAAAGTCGAAATCAGAAAAATAAACTCAACTTCAATTCAAATACGCAAAAATGACGTGTTGTAAGAAAAAATATTTTCTTAATGCACGTAAGTATTTAAGTTGAGTTTATTAAAGATTCACTATTTCTCTCAGTGTATTAGCGTCAATTTCTGGAACTAAGATATGTAAATACACAACATATTTTTATTACTTAAAACTATTTTCAGTTTTTATCAGTTATTAAATTTCATTAAAAGAAATCATACTAACAGAAAGCTTTTGTTGGAGGCGCGCCACTAGAATCAGCAGCGCTCGAACGCTTGCATATCCTGAAAGCTGTTTTTGAGTTGCAAAGTTTTATATAAATTTTGCCTCTCCTGCCCGTTCTGTAAAACTTAATTTTTTTTCGGAAAACGCAAAATAATTTCCTGTTCCAAACTGTAGCTCGTCCTCAACGATAAATGGAGTTGATTATCTTCAAAGTATCAGCAGATAATATTTATAAGCAAACTGCGGTGCTAATCCAGAAGTTTTTAACGCATCCAGAAGTTTTTAGTAGTAATTTAGCAGAATAAAATTTTCTTTTGCATTCAAAGCACAAAATTTTCATCACTTTTAATTGATTTAATTGGGAGGAACTTTCTTTTCCAAACGCCCATAACATATAATCTTGCTTGTGTAAATTGTGGTCGAATGCTTAAAAATTTGTTAAAACTTGAAAAATTCTGACGGAACCAGCATTTAAAATTATGTTCATTTTTAAAAAAAAGTTGCTATAAAAAAAAACGACATCGATCATCCAGAATGCGTCGTAAAGACGCTCCATACAAAATGTATGGGAAAATTAATTTTCTTCAATTTTTTTTCGGGAATTTTTCGGGAATTTTTAAAGTATCCTTTTTGTTTGGTCGGAGACCAGTTCGAATTGGTATGAATCATCGAAATCGGTCCAGCCGTTCTTGAGTTATAAGCTTAGTAACTAACGGCACTCTCTTTTATATATATAGATTTGCACACACAATTTTCACACATCTTCACAAATGAACGCTTCACTTCAAATAAGAATAAAGAGGGAATAAATTAATATACATTTAATTTAAAGAACCTCGGTAGTGGCCGCCGTAGCCTAGTGGGTAGAGTGCGTCGCCCCTAAGCTTAAGAACCTCGGCAGCACGGGTTCAATTCCAGCTCAGACAGAAAGTTTTTTCAATTGAATTAATTTTTCTGTTCAGTCGTCATCTCTCTGCAGTCAATGGCAAGCCTCAGAGAGTGAAAATTGCCATGTAAAGCTTCTTGAGAACATAAGCCGTTCGGAGTCGACATTAAACACGTAGGTTCAGTTCTCGATCATTTGTGATCAAACATTTAATAACACGTACAACACAATTGATCAATAGAAGCTAGGCCAAAGTCCTTCCAAGGGCTGAAATGGCCAGTTTGTTTTTTTTTTTTAATTTAATGAACTTTACATTGAATTGCATTGAATTACATTGAATAACAAATAAGAATAAAGAGCGAATAAATTAATATACATTTAATTTAATGAACTTTACATTGAATTCAATGAACTTTACATTGAATTTAATGAACTATACATTTAATTTAATGAACTTTACATTGAATTAAGTGAACTGTAAATTGAATTCAATGAACTTTACATTGTCTTTAATAAGCTTTATATTGCATTCATTGAATTTAATTAGCTATACATTGAATTCAATTAAGTGTTCATTAAAAATTAATTTTTAGTTCGTTAAAATTTAATTTATAACTCGGATCAATGTTTTTTTTCATTGATATAAATTAGGAGTTCATTAAAATAATGAAAATAAATCACTAATAATTGTTTAAACATTTTTAATGAATATTACTTCATTGATTTCAATTGAAAGCTATGAACAATTCATTTAAATTCAATGATCTTTTCATAGAACGCTGTTCATTGATTTTGTTTTTTCTGTGTAATCTGAATATTTACCACTAGTTTCCGTAGTCCTTATGGTGCACAAATTTTGGGAAAAGTCTACAAGATAACTTTAATTTATTAATTTTTATTATTAATGACACCTTTCAGGAATTTGTACCGTTGAGAAAAGTATATACATATGAGTAATAAACCTAATTGGTATAAGCGAAGTATTGTCAATCTTGAAAATATAAGGATTAAAAAACATAACAAATTTAAGAAAAATTATTCCTTCCAGCATGAATATTGTCAGGCACGTAAAAATTACGAGAGTCTTAAGAAGTTTTTATGTAAGAGTCATTGAATTGCACTAGAATCAAATATACAAACTAGCTCCAAATCATTTTGGGTTTTTTTGAATAAAACGAAGAACACCAAGGACCTTCCTAAAAACATGTTTTATCAAGATAAAAGTTAGAGTAGCCTTCAAGATATAACCGATTTATTTGCTCTTTGTTTTTTAATCAAATTATATTTGTGATAACTCATCCCCTAATCATGGACGTTATAAGACCTGCATCACCTCCTTAGAGAATAATGTTTTCGAAGCGTAAGTAATTCTTGCCGGGATAAAGGTATGTGGACCGGATAATATTCCACCCATATTTTTTAGAAACTGTGCTATTGCCATGTGTAAGCCGCTGACCCATATTTTCAATATAACACTTCTTCAAAGGAAGTTTTTAGATGTATGAAAGATATCGGCGATTACTCCGATTTTCAAAACCGGATCTAGGAAAAATATTGCGAAAAAATAAAATATTGTCAGATATTGTAAAAAATAAAATTTATCATTGTATTAAAAACAGATTGTGTGAGAGTCAGCACGGATTCGTGTCTGGTAAGTCTACTCTACTAATCTTACTCTTTTCACACTCTTTCTGTCCAACAAAATGGAAAAAGGTCATCAAATAGATGCTATATTCACGGATTTTGTAAAGGCTCACGAAAGAGTCCAGCAATCTGTTCTAATAAATAAGCTAAGTAATCTTTGGATATCATTCTTCGTTACTACTGCGGCTTTGAAGCTACCTCGTTGGTCGTCAACAATATGCTCAGATTGGAAATAACTAAGTCCTCGAATTACATTGACAAACATTCAGGTGTACCACAAGGCTGCTACCTTGGTCCGTTTTTGTTTGTTATTTTTATCGACGGTCTTTCGATTCCTGTTCGCTTTTCGGAATGCCTGATGTACGCTGATGACGTTAAGAACTTTAGAACTGTGGATACTCACGAAAACTTCATATTGCTGCAACGTGACTTGGATAGTCTTTATTTTTTGTGTGAGACCAATAAACTGCATCCTTATGTTGCTAAATATTGTCTGTCTCTATGAAGAACCAACTTTTTGAAGAAAGCTATTAATTCGCAATTTCTTGCGAGAGTCGATTGTAAGACAGATTTAGGGGTTTTTTTTGACAGAAAGCTAAGCTTTGCCAAAAATTTTGATGCTATTACTTAAAAAGCAAATGCTATGATGGAATTTTCATTGCGTAATAACAGGGAGTTTACTATTTCTTTCTCAATCTTCAGATCGGTCTTAGAATATAGCTATGTTGTCTGGGACTCTCAATATTCGGTGCACATCCCAAGAATTAAAAATATACAATGACGTTTAACTAGATTAGCAATTAGTAAGCTTCAGTGGGATTAAAACACTATTTACAACTCAATTGAGATCACCCAAAACAGGGTAGCTTTCAAGGATTGTATCATGTTCAATTAATTTTTTACACTATTTAATTATTTCTTATTAGTAAAAGTAAAATTAATTGTTAATACTCGATTAAATAAATAAGTAAATAAATACAAAATTAAAGTATTTTCTAAATGACCGTGTTATTTATTATGTTGATTTTATATGATTAAAATACAAATTCTAAATGTTTGATAGTTGAAAGACAAAAGTAAAGCAAAAATACAACAACAAATTTGCAAATATGAAATGGGAGAAAAACTGAGAAATTTACACTTAAAATCTCATCGCCTCTGTGGTGCAGTGTGCTAGTGCGCGCTTGCACGGGTATCACAAAGATTTCTGATGAAGCCTTTAGCATGGCCGAAATTGCAATAAAATCAGCTAGTGATTTTTTCCTTTTCATATTGAAAAAACGTTGCTGTTGTTGTTTCGTTGGAAAGATACGTTAGAACAATTAATTGTTCTAACTTTGACCTTAAGCTCAATAAACGATTTTTAACTATCAAAAAACTAGAATTTGTGTTTAAAATCAGGTATGATTTAAACTATCAAACATTTAGAATTTGTATTTGAATCATATAAAGTCAACATAACAAATAAAAAATATGTGAAATTAAGCTAAAATTATGCTCCCTAAATTAACTTCTTTCTTAGCTTACACTTAATAATAAATAAATAAATTAGAAAAGATATTTTACTGTTCACATGCTTAAATCATGCCCAATCCATGGAATGCAAATTTGTTAATACAAAATTTATCAAAATCTAATAAGTTGCTTCATTATTTCATAGAAAAATTCGGCCTTGTCAGATCTCTTAGCATAGCAATTTCCCGTTAATTTTCGTTACAAACTTAAACCTCCAGCCAAGACATAAGAAAGGGAATTATTTACTTCAAAAGCAAAATCTTGAGAATACTAATAATTCGCCCAAAAACATTGTCTGTCACCAAATCGTAGTGAATTGCTTGTATGTGTGTGTTTTTTTTAATATCAGCTTTCAACAAACATCAACATTTCCTGCGGACAAACGGATGCAGAGTGAAATGTAGTGAAAATTGGCAAAAAATGGAATCATATGACATGGTAAATATATAAATGTTCCTGCACCAAATGACAGATTCTGAAATTTATTGCTACACTCGGATGAAGCCACGAAAGGACACCGAACCAGTGCGAAAGCCAACATACGAATGAATGCTTCAAAGAACAAACTTCTTGAAATAACCACCAGTTTCACGGTTTGACTAGGCTACGGTCCAGTCAAATCGAGCCAAACATTCGATTCGGTGAAAGAAACAAATTAATTAAAGAAACTAACAGATACGCTAACTTAATCTATTCATTCAATAAATCAACTCAATGCGATGCGATGCCAAGCGATGCGAGATGCAAAGTTCGATCGATCGAACTGAAAATGAAACCAAGTACAACTACAACTACAACAACGACAGCAAAAAGCAGCAGCAGCAGCAACAGCAGAAGAAGAGCTCAGTTCATGGTCCATGCAACTGCTGACGCATAACATGGACTCATTTTGCAGTCGAGTCGGGCTACAATTCAAAAGTCGGTGTCGGTTGAATAATGTTTGCGATGCATGAATCGGCATGGCGTCTCCTCGTTAAGGCCGTCATCGTCGACGTTCTTGTTGCTGGTGTTGTTGTTGTTGGGTGCTGCCAAAGGATATGCAAGCCGCGTGAAGAACATCGACCAACCAGCTAAATGGTCGGTTGCATTATTCACCCGATGATGTTCTCAATGTTAACCGCCAGCGCATTGGACTTGCGTGTTTTTGGTTGACATGCAAACCTGGTTTTCTTTTTGTTTTGGTTTTTTTGTTCCCGGTTTCTTGAGGTCTCATACAGGTTCCTTATCTGGAACAGGTGTCATTAACATGATTATTAATAAGATTTTTACTGCTTGTAGCTGAGTGTTTGTTGAGTGACAAATCGCGGCATTTGGCGTTTGAAGTCTTTAGGCGGTGACCCTGTGCATTGCTGCAAATTCAAAGAGGCAACGCAATTGAAGGTGTTTGAGTCATTGATTCCACTTGCAAATATGCAAAATATTCGCCTGCTCCACTACACCACTCAATAAAGCTCGGTGCCACTAGCTGCTCATAGCTTTGCTTTGTTTCATTTGCAGCTAATTGCTTTGCGCTGCTTCTCGACTTTGGCTTCACGCGCAATCGAGTGCTCAACCACGGGAAGTCTGTCCGTCCGAATTGACTGTGGTTAAGTAGGTATGTATGTAGGTTTATACAGTTTCCCAACATCTAGGTACCATGTTGTGCTGGGGAATGGAATTGCATTAACCAGGAAATTATCCAGCCTCCAACAGCCGCGGCTAGTTGTTGACCACGTTGCAGGGTGTTTGTTTGTTTGTCCAGGGTTTACAGTTGCGGTGAGGGTGTATCGTTGCTTCCAGTCACACACCGTCTTGTTCGTCGTCTATCGCTTGGGATTTTCATTGAATTTTTTGTTGTTGCTTTGATTACCTTGTCGCTGGATGATGGTAATTTGTTGGCTGTCGCGCGTTTCTGTCGCTTCCTGTGGGTAATTAAAAATGCATTCGAACTGTGTGAGAAATAATATGAAGGAAGCAAAGCTAAGAGAGAAAAGTTTAACAATAAAAAAAAAATGTGAAAAATTATATTGATTTATTAAGTCGGTTATACTAGTTGTGGTCGTGGAAGTGGTGAATTATTGGCATTTAGTAGGCGATTTTTATTAATAGCACTGACGTGCCAATCGATGCAACCTTTCCGTTGCATTTCGATGCAATTTAGTAAATTTTCCTCGCGTTGGATATAGAATTTCATAAATTCTATATTAATTATTTCTTGGCGGTTAACTAAACCTACTTAAATTTTAGTTCAGCCATTATTCAATTAAAAAATTTTGACTTAACAATAGTTTTTAGTTCTCTAACCCAACCGGATTTTTGCCGGGCTACCTATCGGATTTTATCGTATTATTCGTGGCTCTAAGTATTGGGCAAAATGTAAAAACCGGTTTTTCGGAAAATCCAAAAATTAGGTTTTATTTTAACCGATTTTTCGAATAAACCGATTCTCACTGAAATAATACATGATATAGAATAAAAACTTATAACGAATTCACTTATAACGACCTCGGTTATAACGTTTCTGCTATAACGTCGTATTCTTGAAGTCCGCATATTCTAATATCTCATTTCTTAGGAGCTGAGTTCGCTTATAACGCCGGCGGATATAACGACGAGTTCGCATAAAACGACGCAGTTTTCATAAAATATAATACATATTTTCACATATAGCGACGACGAAAGCAAGTTGAGACTAGATTTGCTATCTTTTGAATTTTTTTTATTTATATGTGTACATTAGACCGGTCGTTAAAAATAAATTTTGAAGTGCCGGGCAGATTCTGTTTCCTTTTGGTCTAAAACCATTAAATTTAAAATTTGGGGCTGATCGGATAATATTTAGTGGATGATCGGATAATATTAAGTGCACAAAAGAGAATATTTTATATATATCGTTTTGAAATATTTCTCTTGCTGTTGCAAAGCAAAACAAAAAAGTACCGTTGCGAATAGCTCAGTACACAAAATATATGTATTTTGAGTCTTTATTCTTTATTTTCATTCAGTCTTGATGCGTGTCACATATTGTTTAAGGAAAAAGTGCAAATAATTATAAAAAAGAAACGGTAAAAGAATTAAAAGAATTTAATATTGTGTAAATTTGTGTATCGTGTGAATTTCAAAGAAGTAAATTAGTTTACATGTTTTTCGTGTGAAAATATAAAAAAAATATTAATACATTTTTTCCATATATTTCATGTATTTAAATTTTTGGTTGATGGGCGCGGCCACTAAATATTATCCGATCAGCCCCAAATTTTAAATTTAATGGTTTTAGACCAAAAGGAAATAAAATCTGCCCGGCACTTCAAAATCAGACACTTTTTTGGAAAATAACGACCGGTCTAGTGTACATATTTGAAATTTTTGCTTTGTTGAAAGGGAAATAACCGTATAAAATTCATTGACAACAAAACTACATAGCTTCATTTGCGCATGTGATTGTTGTTCCTTCAAGTGCATGAATGGTTTTTTACTGTGTTCAAAACGCCTCCACAAACTTAACGTAACGCGTTAACCATAGAAGAAAAAATCTGCAATAATCTATCGGCTTCAAAACGGCGAAAAATTTCTTGAGCCATATTCTTCAATATCCATCATATGGAAACATAGGGAAAAGATAAGGATCACATCTCCTTAAAATGTAGAAAATGCACTACTTACTTGGTTTAAAATCCAAAGATCATATTTAACAAGAAAAAGCCAATGATTTAGTTAAAATATTAGTCAAAACGAATTTTTCTTATTCAGAAAGTTGGATTTACCATTTTCGATAGCAACACTGCATTGTTAACTGGAAGGTTTCAGGTGAAGCAGGTGATGTATCCCAAGGTGACTGCAGAATTTTTAGCCCAAAACTTCGAGATGGCTATCAGGACTCAGAAAAAATTTACAATGCTGATGAAACAAGGTTCTTCTTTAAACTCATGCCCGATAGAATTTTAAAATTTAAAGGTTAAAAGTGTATAGAAGGAAAAGTTGTGACGGTTCGTGTTACAGTTTTGGTTGCTGCAAACATGGATGGAAGTTTGAAAAGAAAAATATGTATTATCCGTAAGTCAAAGAAACAAAAATCTTATTGTATTTATTTACCCTAAGTTTTATGTTTTTAGTTTTACTATTGATAAAAAATTTTTTTCTTTATAATAAATGAATTAACAAAAAAGTATGTTTACATGTAACGACATTCGGTTATAATGACGAAATATGCCGGTCCCTTCAGGGTCGTTATAACCGAATTCCACTGTATATTAATTTCTCCTTGAATAAAAAACCTTTGAAGCCTAAGCGTTTATTTTATAAAAGTCTGATTATATAAGCACCGACTTTAAAGGTTTTTTATTCATGTAGAAATTAATATATTTATGATAATAATACAAAAAAGAAAAAAATTATAGTAATAAGATTTCCAGTTTGATACTATATATAAATAAATTATCAAATTTGACCAAGAATTAATGTGAAAAGTAATTTAAAATTATTTTTAACTTTGTAGTGGTTTTGAAGTTGGTTTTTTTTTTGCTAAAAAATTTTTATTTCTTCCTTTTTGGATATTATGATAACAATTTTTCCCATTCTTGTAACGAATTTTTATACCCTAGTGGCAACATTAACTGAGAAACAGTAGTTTTCTTATATTTGTCCACGCACTTTTGTCCATTAACGCCCAATTTCTTGACCGTAAATTATCATAACTTTGGCTACCCCTGTACCTAATTTCAGTATCCTACTGTCAATATTATTTGAGTAACAGCGTTTTAATTATATTGTCACGCCCTTTATCGAATAACGCTCACTTTTTTACCATAATTTGTTATAATTGTTCTAACCCCTGTACCAATTTCCAGTACACTAGTGTCAATATTAATTGAGATACAGTATTTTTCTTATGTTTCCACGCCCTTTTTTTCCACAACGTCCACTTTCTTCACAGTAAATTTTTATAATTATGCCTACTCCTGTACCTAACTTCAGTACCCTAGTGTCAATATTATTCGAGCTACAGCATTTATCTAATATTGCCACGCCCTTTATCGAGTAACGCCCATTTTTTCACATAGCTTTTAATAATTGTGCCTACCCCTGCACTAAATTTCAGTACTCGAGTGTTAATACTACTCGATATACAAAGTTTTTCTTATATTGCCACGCTCCTGTGTCGAACACCGCCCACTTCCTTAGACGGCCACCTCCGCGTCTAATATCTCTATCTGTTGATAAAAATTTGTGGCAATCGAGCAAGTACTTAAGGAGTTATCGATGTACATACATTAAAAAAAAAACAAAAAAGAAACAACCAACTTGAGTACCTTCTAATTTTTGAATTCGGTTAAAAAATAGTCGTAGCCATTGCCTACTGGTTCAGAAAACAAGTTTTAAGATTTGCTTAAACGCGTTTTAAGAAAAAGCGAAAAAGAATTTTTCGAGTTCATTTATGAAAATATTTGTTCCTTTCGTATGCGAAAACTTTTTTTTTAAAGATCAAAGAACCAAGGCATGCGCCTTGTACAAACAAGGTTCGGTCTTTGACCTGAAAATAAAGAAATAGATTTATTTAGAGGAATTGATTGAAACCATATGTGAATTATTGATTAGGCGAAACAACCGTGAAAGATAAATTTGATTGCTTTTAACCGAGGCTAGTGTTATGCCTTAACCTCGACAAGCATTTCCAGCGCTTAGATGTTCCTTTAACTCCACATTTTCCACAATTTATTTGTGGATTTAGTTTTCCATAATTCTTAAATGTAGGAAAAATAACAAAGAAAGTGAAAAGCATCATTCCCGAGCCCGGATTCGAACAGGGACCTCTGAGTTGATAGTCTAGCGCACTCTTCTCTAGACTACAAAGGCCGACAAATCGTTAAGGCCATCGTTAAATAATGCGTTAAATGCAATCGTTAAGGCCAAACCACTTTGGGAACATATTCTACACGTCATAAGCTATCGAAGAATTCAATGGAAAATAATTGAATTTTTTGGTTGAGTTTCATGAGAACCTCCCCTTAAGTCAAAGTTTGCTTGACCATACAAAACGTTTTCGTCCGGAATATCGCGGAAAGTGATAATCGCTCCATGCAACGGGTTTTTAAGTAACTTTCCCGGATTTTCATAGCTTTAAATGTGTATATATTTAAAACACCATTAAAAAAAATTAAAAAACCGTATGAAAAATTGTTAAAAAAAAGTAAAATAAATATATCTTTTCGACAAAACTATTTACAAGCGCGTAGTGAATACGCATCTCTTAAACAATCGCTCTACAAATCTCACCTAAATAAACTGGAGTCTAATATAAGAGAAAATCCGCAAAACTTTTGGAATTTCTTGAATAAAAAAAGGACACACGTAGGGTTTCCCTAAAAGTATGTTTTTTAAAAAACTGCAAATAGCACTTCAGACGTCAGAAATCTTTTTGCACATTATTCTTATTCGAAGTTTTTATTAAACGACGGCGATGACGTGAACTGCCCTTTTTAATATAATGACAACCCAATTATTGATATCGGTTCATTAGCTCTTTCCGAAAATGATGTCTTACAATATCTGCTCACTCTAGACATTAATAAAGGAACTGGTCCTGATTATATTCCCTCAATATTTCTAAAGAACTGCGCAGCTGTGCTAGCCCAGCCATTAGCGCTTTTATATAATTTATCTTTAAAGAAAGGGCAGCTTTTAAATATTTGGAAAGAATCCTTTAAAGTCCCTATCCATAAATCTATCTCTAGGCAAAATATAGCGAACTATCGACCGATATCAAAATTGCCTTTGATCCCTAAATTATTTGAGTCAATTGTCAAAAAACGAATTTATGCAGAATTAAAAACTCTATCTCGAAATTCCAACATGGTTTTGCTCGTGGTAAATCTACTTCTACAAACCTAATACTGTTCTCTCACTTCATTAGAACTGAAATGGAAAAAGGCAATCGAATTGACGTAATTTTTACTGATTTCGCCAAAGCCTTTGATAGAGTTCAGCACTCCATTATGGTTAAAAAACTTTCCCTAATGGGGTTTCATTCCTCTTTGTTATCCTGGCTGAGAAATTACCTTTCTGACAGATATCAAGTTGTCCGCATTGGTAACTGCTACTCAAAATCTATTACCAAGGTGTGCCGCAAGGAAGCCACCTTGGACCATTATTGTTTGTTTAGTTCGTCAACGATCTCCCAAACTTTTTACAGCATACTAACTGTTTGATGTATGCTGATGATGTTAAACTGTTTAATTCGGTTTCTTCACCTTCCGACCATCGGCTTCTTCAAATTGATTTAAATAATATGATTAAATGGTGTTCAGTTAATAAACTTTATTTAAATGTTGCCAAATGCAACATTATGTCTTTTTATATGAAAAAAGAACCAAATTTTTTTAATTACTCAATCGCAAATAGTGGTCTTTCACGTGTCGAGTCTAAATCTGATCTGGGAGTTCTATGTGATAGAAAAATTTCTTTTTCCAATCATTACGATTGCATAATTACTAAGACTAATGCAATGATGGATTTTTTGAGGCAAAGCTCAAAGGAATTTAAGGATCCATATACCCTTAGAACGTTATTTTTATCTTTAGTAAGGTCTATCTTGGAATATGAATGTGTGATCTGCGATCCATATTACGAGGTAGATTCTTTGCGATTGGAAAAAATATAAAAACGTTTCACTCGTTATATAATGTTTAAATTAAATTGTAATTTTATGTAAACGCACACCTGGGCTCTTCTAGGTCTTAGTACTAGGCTCCAGACGTAAATTTTTTCTTGTTGTTCGCGATATAATAATGACACATATAGACTGCGCGCCACTTCTCGCACTTTTAAGAATATATGAGCCTGAGAGATATTTCAGGCAAATAAATTTTTTTTAAATTGCATATCATAGGACAAACTATGGCCGTAATGATCCTTTTTATAATATGTGCTTAACGTTTAATTCCATAAGTGCTCAAATAGATCTCACTTTGAATAGACAAACAAACAAAATTTATTAAGAATTGTTTGAAATGAATTTATGAAAGTGTAATATTCTTTAATATAATTATGTTTACATTTTATATCATATTGTTATTAGTTTTATATTTATATCATACTCAAAACTATTCATCAATAGATTGTCCACGTCTTTTAGGGAAGACTAATTTAAATTTTCCTTGCAAAAATCTCCGCTAGATATTGAAATTGTTTTTAATTGCGCAAAATTTGGTTTTAAAAATTTTTTTAAATATATTTTCTCGTTAATTGTTCTCTTGTTTTTAATTTTAATTTAATATATTTAAGTTTTCCTTTTATATTAAATGTAGTTAGTAAGGAAATTATTCTATTTATGCAATAAATAAACATACAGCTATTGTATACAATTACACAAAAAAAAAACGCTGTTACGCCAACAATTTTGTACTTAGTGGCAACAACTTTTATTGGTCATTTCGTTCCCAAAAACGGAACTTATTTGCGTTATCAGTGCAAGAGTATTTGTTCCATCAACAACGTTTGCATTTGATTCAACAGTTAAGTTGTTGCGCCAACAGCGGTAAAATTTTTGCCCTAACGATAAAAGTTGTTGCCGCAAATATTACGCATTTGATTCAGCAAAAACTTTCGCATTTGATTCAACAGCTGATTAAAGTTGTTGCCGCATGTACTACGTGTTTGATTCAGCAACAACTTTCGCATTTGATTCAACAGTTAAGTTGTTGCGCCAACAGTTTCGTTCTTGGTATAATGTTTATCGGGTGGCTACCTAAACACGGATCTTTTTTATTTAATGGATATACATTAATGAAGAAAATAATTTTTAATGCATTTAATGTAACTATTACGTAGTTTAGTAATTTATTTGTTATTTGGCAAAATACTCACTCAAAAAATGTATTAGTAAAATTTCTACGAATGATATTAGTAAACAAAATATTCGTACATTCTACAAATATGCGTACAATATACAAAGTATTTCTATTGTGATATCTTTACGAATTCATTCGTAAAATCTTTCTAATGCCTGATGAAGTATCTACGAATATATTTGTGTTATATACTAATGATATTCGTAAACAAAAATAAATCAATTCGTATTAGTGCATTGTACGAATGATCATGTACATATAAATAAATAATAATATTTGTAAATTTGTCGTACGAATAAATTCGAAATTTCTTTCATTACATTCGTAGTCAGCGGCGTCAATTGGGTAGGGCTGGGTGGCATTGGCCCCTGCCAGGGATCTGATACTATAATTCAATAAATCGATTTGATAAAACTATCAAATCGTGGTAGAATTATACACTGAAAAATGTCAATGGACTGTTATTCTGTAAATTCGTCTAATTTTTACAAGAATTATTTAACTAATATACCAATTTTATCGCATACTATTAATTAAAATATATCTGATTATATAATTATTTCGTTACATATTATTTTGGCCCGACTAAAGTACAGTTCACCGCAATATTCAAACCGTTATTGAATCTTTGTGTCATGAATTAGAGCGCCACCGATACGAAAGGCGATGGTATTTTTTCTAATATTTTGATTAAATCAGTTTTATAAACAAAAGATGATTGTTCTTCCAAAAGCACCGTTGCCGAGTATTTTGACAAAATTCTATCGTACCATAAGCTGCGTGACATCACCGCTTTTAGAAGAACGATTGTGTTTTGTTTATAAAACATTCGTGTCTGAGCCAGAGAAAACCAACGATTTCATTATTATAGAGTTCCTCGAGAGTTCACAGTGCAGTATTTAACATTCAAATTTCAGCAAAAAAGCAACAATTGTGTACTCATAATTTTCACAGGGCTAATGAATATATTAGAAACATTTGATCCGGATTCAGAAACATTTTTGTCAAAAGATTCAATAATACAATTTTTTAAACTGTATTCCACCCACGTTGATGAAATTGTTCTCAGCAACCAATTGAGTGGGTCGAGAGAATATTTGAAACAAAATAAAACAAAATCAATTATAGATATGGTACAGAGTTTAGAAAAAAATGCCAATTGCTTTCTCACAAATAATACAATTAATGTATATTGTTTTGACCCTGCCAGTGACTAACGCATCCAACAAAAGATTTTTCTCCACTTGAAAGAGAGTGAAGTTGTATACTCGTACAACAATGGGAGATGACCGTTTAAGTCACTTCATGCTGATGGCTGTGGAACCAGAAATGGTAAAAAAGTTCAACAAGGAAGATCCCATTAACGAGTTTGCCCTCAAGCGTCAACGCCGTTATCCACTGGAATAAATCCAATATATATTTTTCCCGTTAAAGGATTAAAAACTTTATTATTATTTTTAAGTCCATGGATTTAAGTGTGTATATTGTAATATGCATTAAATTCATATATATGTGTATATAAAAATGTGTATAACTATGGTTTTATTAAATGTTATGTTTTACGAAAAAAATCTTATTATGTCATATAAATTTTCGGCCCCCTAAGGTTTTGGTGAAATGACGCCACTGTTCGTAGTATTTACTAATGCTTTTGAACTATTTACGAATGAAAAATAATATAAGTAGAAACAATTCCTTTGTTTGCTGACCGTACGAATTATTAGTAGAATGTACGAATTATTAGTAGAGTTTAAAAAATTGAAAACCGAAATCGTTATGCCTTGTGTGTAGACCATCTACAGAACATAATTAACTATATGATTGTCAAGTGACTATAGCCTACTGGTAGAGTGCGTGTCCAGTAAACTACAGAGCCGAGGTTTAAACCCCAGCTCAGGCAAAATGTTTTTGGGCTGGTTTTTACGAATAAAATATTCGTAATATGTACAAATATACATCGATTCTACGAATCCTATTCGTGGCTGAAAACTACGAATAAAATTCGTCGAATGGATGCAGTTATTAGTAATATTAACACACAAATATTTTTGAGTGCATTAACAGTTATTTGTTTGCATAGATATTTATTAAATAAAAAGTACCTGTAAAGGTAACTGTCCGATAATAACGTTGTTACAAGAGGTCACTTTTAATACTGAATAATTTTAACAGCATCACGCATACTTTCTGACAGAAACAAAAGGAGTGTTGAAAACAAAAATATGCACCTCCCCGGTATGTAGATGTGTAGTGATCGCATTGGCTGCAATAAAAAAAGAGTTTTCTGCTTAAGTCTCATAAAAATCAATGATTTTCCGTTGTTGGCGTAAATATTTAATGTTGGCCCAACAGTGTTGTTCTTGAATTAAATTTCAAGATTAAAAACTGTTGTCACAACAACTATACATTTGACGAAAATACTTTAACTCTTGTAAGAATTCAAATGCGCACGCATTGTTGTGATGATAGCGCCACTGTTGTCAAAAAATAAGAAATTGTTGGCATAAAGACTTTATAGTTTTTACAAAGAATTAGTTGTTCTGACAAATACTTTCTTGTAACAGTTTTTTAAAAGTGAAAAGTTTGTGTCTTGACAGTGTTATTTTTTTGAGTGTATCGATAACTGGACCTTCAAGTTTTATGCTGCCTCCGCTTCTGTTCTCTAGAAGCTAAATATATGACAGTTTTTATTTTTTGAGGCTTGCAGAGAAGTGAATGGTGACAGAAATACAAATTGCAATTGGAAAACTTTGTATCAGAAGGGATTTAACCTCGGTTCTTTGACTTACGGGCCACGTATAAGGCTTGTACATGAATATTTATGAACACTATCGAAAAAACATTCTGTAAAAAAGCAAAAGAAAATAATAATTAGAATATTTAGGGCCATTTTGTTCACAGAGAGATAAATTTATCCCCGAGTTAATTCCATGATTTTTCCAGTTTTTCATTTGTTCACAGTGAGTTAAGCATTTAACTCTTCAAGCTGGAGATTAAAATGGTGGCGAGATAGCTTAACCCCAGAAATATTTAACTCGTGAAAATTGGTGAGTTAAGATTTTTAATTCGCTCTCATCACTCTCATCACTCTCATTGTAATATTTTTTATATACTTGGTGTCAAAATATTGAAAATACAGATTTTTAAACATAGGGAAACGGTATTGAGGGTTACTGATTTCGAATCCGGTGTCAGAATTTTAAAAGTCAGGATGTTGGATAAGGTTGCCACCTTAATTTTTTATTTTTACGAATTCGGGGCTGGCGCGAACAAAAGGGTAAAAAAGGGTCGCTGAATCCAAATCCGTTGACATAATTTCAAAATTCGAAAATTTTTCTGCACATAGGGCTGCCACCTAAAAATGTTTTATTTTAAGAATTTTAAACATGAGGGAACAGTATTGGGGGTTACTGATTTCGAATCTGAACTCCAAATTTTTAAATTCAAGATGGTGGATAGGGCTGCCACCTTACTTTTTTAGGTTTTTACGAATTCGGGGCTGCCAAAAAAAAATGGTATACCAAAAATGGGTCGCTGAATCCGAATCCGTGGCTTAAATTTCAAAATGATAAAGTTTTGAAATAATAGGGTTGCCACCTAATAATACGTAGTTTTTAGCATTTTAAACATAATTTAAGAGTGTTAGGGAGTCACTGATTTCGAATCTGAAGTCAGAATTTTAAAATTTAAGATGGTGAATAGGGTTGCCACCTTAATTTTTTCATTTTTATGAATTCGGGGCTGGTGCGAACTAATAGGTAAAAATAGGACGCTGAATCCGAATCCGTGGTCAGAATTTCAAAATGACAAAATTTTATAATAATAGGGCTGCCACCTAATAATATGTATTTTCAAAAGTAAAAGCAACCCTATTATTTCAAAATGTTATCATTTTGAAATTCTGACCACGGATTCGGATTCAGCGACCTGTTTTTACCTTTTAGTTCGCACCAGCCCCGAATTCATAAAAATCAATAAATTAAGGTGGCAACCCTATTCACCATCTTACGACCCATTTTTGGCATACCATTTTCTTGCCAGCCCCGAATTCATAAAAATACAAACAATTAAGGTGGCAACCCTATCCACAATTTTGAATTTTAAAATTCTGACTTCAGATTCGAAATCAGTGTTTCCTTAACACTGTTAAATACTGTTTAAAATTCCTAAAAATACATATTATTAGGCGGCAACCCTATTATTTCAAATTTTTATAATATTGAAATTCTGACCATGGATTCGTATTCAGCGATTCATTTGTGGTGTACCATTTTTTTGCCAGCCCCGAATTCATAAAACTACAAAAAATTAAGGTGGCAACCCTATCCACCATTTTGAAATTTAAAATTCTGACTTCAGATTCGAAACCAGTGACTCCTTAACACTGCTAAACTATGTTTAAAATTCTTAAGAATACATATTATTAGGTGGCAGCCCTATTAGTTCAAAACTTTTTAATTTTGAAATTCTGACCATGGATTCGTATTCAGCAATTCATTTTTGGTGTAGCATTTTTTTGCCAGCCCCGAATTCATAAAAATACGAAAAATTAAGGTGGCAACCCTATACACCATCTTGAATTTTAAAATTCTAACTTCAGATTCGAAATCAGCGACCCCCCCAATACTCTTTCCATATGTTTAAAATTCTTAAAATAAAACATTTTAGGTGGCAACCCTATGTGTAGAAAAATTTTCGAGTTTTGAAATTGTGACAACGGGTTCGGAATCAGCGACCCAATTTTACCTAGTGTTTCTCCCAGAGTTGAATTCGCATAAATAAACAAGAAATTAGGTGGCAACTCTATCCGCCATCTTGAATTTTAAAATTCTGACACCAGATCCGAAAGAAGTAACCCCCCATACTGTTTCTTTATGTTTAAAATTCTTAAAAAAATGTTTAGCTGGCTGCCCTGTGTAGAAAAATTTTAGAATTTTGAAATTCTGACATCATATGCAAAATCAGCTATTCATTTTTACCTAGTGTTCACTCTAACCCTCAAATTCGCAAAAATAAACCAAAAATCCCACACATTTTTCAATTAATGAGCAACACTCTAACATTCCAATGGAAATCGATATAAACTGAGAGCGAATTTATGCCCTAAGCATAAAGCCGGGATAAAATGTGAACAAAACCACTTTTTTATCTCCCGATTTATACGCTTGGTATAAAATTAACCTAGAGATAGTTATCCCCGAATTAAATCATATTTATGCCCTTTGTGAACAAAATGGCCTTTAAAGAAATAATCGACCAGAAACATTAAAAGTCATAAACAAACAATGTCCACCGTAACTTTTACAAAGATCACGTAAAGAAAGTTTACAACGCAAAAGCTTCACAGCGACATCTTTTGATGATAACGTAACAGTTACCACAAAACAAAAAAACAATTTTGCAAAGTATTTTTTCAGAACTTCCACGGAAAGTGTGCATTTTTCTATGCATTGGAAATAGTCGCCTTATCCGCAACTACATATGAATCTCTGCACCAAAATTTATATAAATACATATGTACGTATAATGTTCAACAAAAACCCACACACTCACAAAAACCCCCTTCGTACATCAACAAAACAGTGCCATCTCGTTGGGCATCTCACCGCTCAGAGCTCTCAGCTTATCCACGCTTGCTGGATGCGACATAAGCGACTTTATGGCATTTTAATGGCCACTTAATTTTGTTTATGGATAATGAGAACATGTTACGGACGCACATCGATTATTGACGTATATTTTAATGATTATTACTATTATTATTCTTATTAAGTGCGCCGTGAGGCGATGTTGTTGTTGTTGTTGTTGCTGTTGTTGTCGTCGTTGTTGCTGCTGCACTTTGCTGCAATTTGGCGCTGGCAATTCGGAGCTCATTTAACTAAATTGTCGGTAATTTTTTGTTGCGTTTGTTGTAAAGATTTACTAAATCGATGTAGTCGTTTGAAGAAGTTATGCAAATTACGAAAGTGTGGCTTAAAAGTCGAAACAGTAGTAAGTTTGCAGGTAACCGACATGGTCAATGACAAATGTATCGCATTGATCTTTGCGGTTGGTGTGCGTTATGTTAAGAAAACGACAAATGAGATGTATTGCCTTGAGATTAGTTGCAGTTTTTTTTTATAATATACAAGATGATTCCAAATTAACTTTAGGGTTTTGCACCAAGAATAATATATGTGTACACGGAGAAATTTGTTTTCTAAATTTGCAAAAATTTTTGCTATCCGTGAGAGTACATTTATGCGCAATCAATCCAGCCAATATGTTCGCTTTATCAGCGAAGGTTTGGTCATCTTTTAAAAGAGTTGAAATCAATGACAATGTCTGATTCATTACTCTTTTTGCAAGTGACCAAATATGTTTGCTCCCTTTTGGTAAAGAGAAGAATCTGAATGCATGTTTCGTGCTGAATCTTTTTGCGTCTTAAAATTGCAGCAATTCTGAGCCTCGATGCGAAGTCTTTTGGTATTCAAATTCTTGTTAGAACGCCTCTTTGGACCTGACTACTATCCTGCAAGTCTTATTAAACCATGACTGTTCTTTTGGTTCAATGCTTCTCATATTATTGGGAATGAAAGACCGCATACCCGATAAAATAAGTTCCTGTACCATGACAGCCGTGGTATTCACATTTCTATCAGCGAAACTAAATTTCTAATTGCATTTGCGATAAAAATTGACTAACGCAGTCCAATTTGCCTTTTCACAAAACCATGCAGTCTTCTACTGGGCTTTTGGAGTAGGAGTGCGGGGGTAAGAACATAAAAAATAGCGGAGATGGTGCAATGGTGCGTTGACACTCACATCATATTTTTAATGATGTGAAGTCAGAAAAAGGTCAAGGGTATTTTGACTATGCATATCACTTTGAGGGAAAAAAGTTTGTTTCTTCACTAGTATATTGCCTAACAGGTGTCAATGAGCCCGAGTGACGTAACCAAGGCAGGTTGTGGACATTGAAATCGTCTACTACAACAATCTCATTGTCAGGAAGCAGACCCAAAATATGCGTGATCGATTCATAGAGTGTCCAGTTTGTGAAAAGTGGGCTCTCTCCCTAGATTTGGGCTTCTATATGTAAAACAGAAATAAAGCAAGCGCGAGCGGAGCCTGAACCTAACCCACACTTAGCTAAACTCTGGATCTGGGAGACTCCTCTCACACTGGTAGGCTAAATATGCTCTTATAAAAAGAGCGATGCCCTATGCGAAGAAAACAATGGCAGTAAGCGATAACCAGGAACATAAAAACCCAGAAGTTCTGCATCCTCGGATCTTGTCTAGTGCCATTTTTTGAAGCCTTTGCAGAACACAATATATAAATACCGAGAAAAAATTCGCCTTCAGTCAACGGTTATTGCAAAAATCTATGCAAAAGTGGCTAGACATTTCCGCACCAGGCAAATATTAAGCAATTAAGGTCATATAAGGTAATTAATTACGACTGAAATAAGGTTGCACAACATGAGCATTGAGAAAAGTAATGAAGCAAGTTTTATGCTTTTGCCTCAGCACAAGTTAGCCAACTTCGCGACCCTACTGACAGACGCAACTATTAAATAAAATAAAAATTAATTTTATTTAACAGCATTAAACCTGCAAAGAAACGAAAAAATAAAGCCAAGGTGACTTTTATCTTGCTTGTTCAGACAGTTTACTTGCGCCTGTCTGCCTGCCTGTCCGCTTCGGCGTTCACTGTGGCCACAACCTTAAACATATTTTAAGTAAATTAATACTTAGTAAATTAGTACTTTTAATTTCAATATTATATGCTAGATGAAAAAATAAAGCTTTTTTATATATTTTTTTTAATAATGTTTTAGAAAAAAATCACTCCCTAAGGAATAAGTTAATGTTTGTTCATATATTGCATGTTATTTAAAATTTTATTTATTTATACAAAGTATTCCCAAGTATATGCAATTTGTATAAACAAATTGAATTTTTTTCAAAAGTATCTTTTTAAAATTGTTCATTCCTCCAGTAAAATAATAATAAAAGTATATAGAATGCCTATACAATGGCAAAATGATAACTTGAATAGTTTTTGAGATATGATAAAAAATTTTCAATCATCCCGTGCGCGCTCAAACACGCTACGACAGGTGTGCCAGAAAATGTGTGCAGTTTCTGGTTAGAACATTGAAAAACATATCTAGGTATTTACAAAGCTTTCTTTTCAAGCTGATAGGCCTAAAGTTGGTGAGTCTGGAAACACCAATGAAAGGAAAACAGCTCATAGAGCTTTCGCAGAACATATTTTCTTTAATAACCGGTTCAAGCCAGGACTGTACTAATCTCTTATCCTGTCAGCTTCCATTAAATGAAGAAAAGTTTAAAAACTTTCGCTTTCAATCAGCGGACCTAATTCGTATAAATTATTCCTGGTTGCCAATGACACCTACCATATATAAGGTTTTCATACATTCAATACACAAGATAAGTCTAATGGTAAAAAAGATGAAGATAACGTTCATAATAATGAAGATTTTGCAGCAGACAACGTGGTCTTAGATAATGAAATAGACAGTTGTGATATATAATTTAACTAGTGATTATCGGTTGGGTTGGAATTTTGCTTTAGGGATCTAATCATTAGTAAAAAACAGATTTGAATAAAAACCCTTCGATGTACTTATGTTAAGAGTCTAGAATGTAGTTTCTGTTTAACAATCTAATTTAATTCCCTTTTCATAACATGATATAAAATTTACTTAACATTGCAATTTGATAGTGATGACACATTAACCCATTTTACAGCCGTGTAACAGAATTTTAACTGTCCGAATAAAATAAGATGCCAAGCAACAACTAACTGCATTGCTTAATTTAACTTGTGATAAATATTAGTCATTTGACGAACGATTTTAACATTCGTGAAGATAAAAAGACACGATTCCGATTTCTGAGCGATTTAAAAGTGTTTTCTAGGGCAACACTACATAGACCCCAATTGAAATAAGCCCAAGTACAATAAAACCCAATGAAATAAGTCCCAACGGAAATGAAATTAACCCCAAACGAAAAAATTAAAGAATGCCTAAATACAATGAAATGTCACCCAAATGGAAAATGAAATAAGTCCAAAAATATGGGGTTTATTTTATTATGAAATAATACCCAACGAAAAAATTTAAATAGGCCCCAATGAAAATCCTCAAAAAATTATGTAAGCCCTTTTATAAAAAAATGTTTAAGCTTCAAATGAAATTATTCCCAAAATGAATGAAATAACCCCCAATGAAAAGTCACTTCTATAATTGGTGAAGGGACATAGCTTCAAGTGATAAAATCCCAAATTTAAAAATGATTTGGGACTATGACCAGTTTCAAAAAGGTCATAAGACCAAAAAAAAAAAAAAATTGCCAGTCGTAAGCCGTAATCGGCTTTTGAAGGAAAGCAGAACAACTAAGGTAAAAATGCCTGTAATGACAACTTTCCGTATCAGGGCAAATAATTTTTTCGTAAAAAAAGAGACATAAAAAACCTGATTTGGAATGGTTATAATAACCTTTCGTATAAGGGCAAATAATTTTTTAATATGAGCCTTTTCCAGGAAAAAATAATGCTAAAATTTATCAAATATACGAAATGCGAATAAAAGTTTTATTAAATTTTGAAAACAAATCCATTTAACCCACTTCTACCGTATAGTTGGTTTCATATGCGCCTTTTACAGAAGGAATTGTCAGCCTTGGTAGTCTAGTCGAGAGTGCGCTAGACTATCAACCCAGAGGTCCCTGGTTCGAATCCGGGCATGGACATGGTTCTTTTCACTTTCTTTGTTCTTTCCTACATTTAAAAATTATGGAAAAATGAAAATCCACAAATAAACTGTGGAAAATGTGGAATTAAAGGACAGGAACTCTACTAAAGGCTGGAAATGCTTGCCGAGGTTAAGGCATAACACTAGCCTCAATTAAAAGCAATTCAAATTGTCTTTCACGGTTGTTTCGCCTTATCAATAATTCACGGGTTGGTTCTAATCAATTCCTCTAAATAATCTTTCCCTTTCCTTTCAGATCAAAGACCAAACCTTGTTTGTATAAGGCGCATGCATTGGCTGTGAGACCTTTTTTTTGAAAAAAAAAAAAGAATTAATTTTAAAGGCGCAATTACACGGAAAAAGTAATGCAAAAATTGATCAAAAATTACAATATATGAAAAAATTAAACTGAATTTTATTGTAAGCAATTTTTCGATAACCTACATTAAGCGAAATTAAATAGCTTCTAAATAAAATCAAATAATCTCCAAATTTAAAAAATCAAATAACACCCAAGCCGAATGAAATAAAGCAAAAAAAAAATCAAAATGATTTAAGCCCCAAATAAAATCTAATTTGATTTTTTACCGTTCGCTTACCGTTATTTTTACTAAACAATGACTTTTCATACAAAAATGCTCTGTACTGAGAAAATCTATAGTTTTCAAGATATCGCAAAAATGTCATAATAACGGGAACAATTTTGACTTTCACTATCTTAACAAACTATTATCGAAAAAGCTTTGACTTATCGTTATTTTTACTAATCAACAATTTTTCATATAAATATGCGTTGTACTATAGTTTTCAAGATATCGCAATAATTGTGATGTCATAATAACAGGTTTTTTTCAAAATTCACTATATGTAAAAAATTTCATTATCACAGTATATATTCACACATGTAATATACAAAAATGCTTATTGTAGGGTATCCGTAAGTGATAGCGTAAAAAGAACTGGTTGTTTTTTGTACATCTCAGCAATGTCTAAAATTCTCTCCTCATCATGCTCTTTCATCTCTTATAGTTAAGAAGTCAATACGGAAATTTCTGTTAAGCGCTCATATTTTAGTTCAAAGGTCATCAATCGAAAAACTAACCAAATTGTACACTCCTGCCCATCCAGTTCTTTTCTTTCATTCGATACCTCATTCATCATTCTACACCCCTCCAATCCTGACATCTCAGAAATCCTTACTGAAATATATATAAGTTAATTGTGAAAATATATTATTCGAAGCACTATTATTAAAAATAATAAATATTACATTAAAAGTTTTTTTAAGGGGTGGAATTTCTTTTTATTTCACAAAATTTTCCATGTGATACCATGTAATTTACTGATTTATTATTCGGGAACACAAACACAGTTTGCTTAAATCTATAATTTTAAAAACATTAAGCAACGGCATTGTTTTATAGGGGTTAATGGCTTCTAGAGGGTTAATTTTTAAATTTTTTAATAAATCGGATAATTCTTTACATTAACAAATATTTTTATGTTGTTAAAATATCTTATTTCGGCACTTAATAAATAGTTTTGGCCAGAAAAACAGATGAGAGTCTCAACAGAAGGCAGATTCTCAGTGAGATTAAATACATAAGGGGTATTCGCACTAACTTGGGTAATTGGGTTGATTGACAAATGCCGTACATTTTGTTTATGTAAAGTACCATTGTACCCAAATACCCATCTACCAATCTACTCTAGCTGACCCCTGACTTGTTTGGGTAGATTGCTTTCTTGCCAAATTGAGTATTTTTTCTATGTCTTACCACCTTTTGCAAAAATAGGCAATAATTGACCTAAGGGCATCAAATTTACAACAATCCAACATCCCTCATTTCCGCCCTTAAATAAATAAAAATACTATATTTCAGACGGTTTGGGTCGTATTAGACTAAAATTTTGGTAATTTAGTTCGTATGGTTATTAACGACTTTACTAGAAATGGGAGTGGTCGAACTATGCTTACGCCCAAGTTTCAGATATGTGCCCACGGATATGCGTGGAGTGAAGCAAAGTGCGCCAGGTACAAGCTAAATTGAGCTGCAATTTTGGCAATCGATTTTTTCGAGATTTTTTAGGGTGAAAAAATTTGCCACAACCCCTTTTACCGCCCTAAAATCAATAAAAATGCTATATTTCTGACAATTTTGGTTGTATTAGAATAAAATTTGGTAATTCAGTTCATGTGGTTACTTTCGGAAACTGAACTAAAAATGGGCGTACATAAAATAACTTTTTTTACGCAAAATTAGTGGCCTAGGTTTTGCGCACATAAAATGGCAAAAAATAATTTGGTGGACACCCTCTTCCAGCTGTCACTCTTCTTTCAAACCGGGTAGATAAAAAAAACATGCAGCACTGCTCAAAACTACGCAGTACTCAATAGAAATTTTGGGTGCTCACAATAATCAAAAGTACTCAATCTACCCGTACCCTACCACCCAAGTCAGTGTGAATACCCCTTAAGATTTTAGTTTAAAATTTAAATACGTGAGACTTAAGATCAGATACGCAGTACTTTTGCCAAAAGCTTTCACCTTTGTGACGACATTTGGCGCAACGATTATCACTGTTGGCGCAACAACTTATGTATGTGGAATCAAAAGCAAAAGTTTTTGGTAAATCAAATATTCTTGCTGTTCTGTTATCGCAAATGTATTCTGTTGTTAGAATCAAAATGACCAATAAAAGTTGTTGGCATTAAGTTAAAATATTGTTAGTATAACATGGATTTTTTTTATAAATGCACCTCTTCTTATACAGTGCATCCTTGACCTACTTCAAACTCAAATTGCCTTTAACTTAACAGACACAAAGAAATACCGCACGTAAATTTAGTTTTAGGTAGCGGCGAGAAAATAACAAAAATTTTTTCGGCTTTAATATAAATTAAATTGAAAGAACTAACATACTGAAGCTATCGTTATTTATTGGACAAGTTTTGAATTTATTAAAACTGCTTCTAACCAAAATACAAACAATAAACACTTATGAAAATCTCTATCTCTATCGTGGCGCCAACACTTCTTCGGTTGTCAACACGGTAACAGCAGCAGCAACTACAACAACAACAGCATGAAAAATCAACATTGACAGTGTCATGAAAAATTAATTTATAAAAACACATAAAATAAATAAACACGAAACTAACAAGTTGTTGTTCCAAATTGACATGAAAATTAGTTTACACTCGAAGCTTGAAGATTTATTGCCGCCTGTCAGATGACAGCCAGCCATCTGTCTGATAGTATGTCGGTTGGTGGGTCTGTCCGTCTGCCTGTCTGTCTGTCCATGTAAGGCACATTTGCATTTTTGTCTGTGTTACAGACAATTTACTTTACTTCAACGAACAGACAAATAAATTAATATATGTATGAAAGAACTAATAAGCCGAGTGGCAGGCGAGGCCGTTTCATGCTCGAACGCCTCCGCAATTTTGGCAAAAAGACCCAACAACAACAGCTACAACACAAGCATGAAAGTCACGCGCCGCTCACACGATCGCTAACTCGCTCACTTACAGCACGTTATTTGCTTGAGTGGAACGCGGCTTCCCCCAAGCAGTATTTTATGCTAGTCCATATTAAAAAAAAAAATTAAAATACGTCGTTCATCAGCCTGTAATACAGAAGTTAGATGTTAATGCGCCCTTGTTGGTGCCACCACGTTGGAATTCGTTGGGCAGCGCAACAAGTAGATGCCGTCTAATAAGCTTGTCAGTATCATTTACAAAAGCCGCTTCCCACACACGACCAGCATTTGAGGTTTTACTCTGTCTCTGACTGGTCTAGCCAGCGCCACTTGTCCAACACTTCGTCAAATGGTGGATGAACAGATGTGTGGCATTTAAAGTGTTGGAAGTTGTGTGAATTTAAGATTGTTTAAGAGCTTATTATTGTTATTTAATTGGGCACTTGAAAAGGTACTGTTATATTATTGAAAAAGTGCCTTCATGATCATCCACATCGTGCCATGAATTCGAAAAATATTTATATGACTTGGGAAAAGTCCTTGTAATACTGTTTTAACCATGTTTTATTCTTTCAATGTAGTTTTTTAGCGTACAAAGTATTTTCAGATTTGGCCTGATAATAGTTAGAATTGGTTTCCAAGATTCTAAGCACATTATTTGTTAGTCAACTCAGAAAAAACTTCGCTAATAAAAGTATTCAAGTGACGAAGAAATATGTTGATTACTCCAAAGATTCTCCATAAAGTCAAATGAGATTAATAAATCTTATAGCTTAAGCTTAAGCTTATAACTTAACTTAAAAGACAATCTTGAAGGTTCTTAGGAAATTTTTTAACTTTAAGGGCCAGTTTCACAATCAAAACTTGAGTTTTTAGCCATACTTAACGAATTTAGCCTTTAACGACGAATGGGACATATATGTCCTATTTGATTTCTTCCTTATCACAACCACATTTTCCAATGAATTTTAACCAAATTTTTCTTGATAATAAACAAACGTATTCATTTAAAACGTATATAAGAACAAATGTTTTTGTACCTATTGAGTTCAAGGCCACTGCAAAGTCAAAAATTTTTAATAGTTTTTTTACTTTTTTCGTTTTCCCAAATCTCGGAAACTAATTAATACATTTAAATAACCTTTTAGTTATTTAACCAATTTTTTATCTTATACTTTAGACTTATACTTAATGACTTATATAATTAGAACAATTAAAACGTTTTTATTCGAGTTTATACTTTTTCTGGGGGACTGTATATGTTATGGGTCATATGTGTCCCATTCGTCGACAAATGTAAAAATATATAAGAATTATACTATTTTGGGGTATTTTTGGTTAGAATTTTTCTATTTAAAATAAGGATAACATAAAAAAATTCATAGAAACACATTAAAAAAAAACAGTTTATTCTTAGGAAAATTCATAAAAATTCTTATAAATCAGAACAAAATTAACTTAGTTGTGATACATTTCAAAAAAATTTTTGTCCTTTGTGAAGCACATTGGCTTTTTGCAATAGGCACAAATTGCATATGTTAGGTTTTCGATTCCATTTTTAATACATATAAGACACCACTTTCTGGCTCCCCCAACTATTCTGGTTATATAATGTCCAGCTAATTCTCGTACTGCCTTCAGTCTTGATCGTTTGTTGGTTTCTCTAGGAGTCGAGCATATATCAGTTTTTCGACTGGAGAAGAAGCCTACTAACTATTTGGCTAATTGCATGCGAAATTCCAGGTGTTTAATAGGTAATGGTTTTGAATTATTTCTAGACATCTCGTCGTACACTATTAATGAGTTCTGCATACCCAAATCTAGGAAGTCGAAAAAAAGACGAAGGTAAAATCTGATCTTCGATTTTCGATCATGTTTTTGTTTACATTTTACCAACAAAATGCAAAATTCAATCCATTGTTAGCAAACTTTGACCGTTGACGCCAAGTGGAACACAAATATCCCATGATTTTTCTCATAAAAGGGAAAAAAATTCAAATTTTAACTACACTTTTCACTATCCGGTTAATCCGGATTAATTATCCGGGTTAATTCGTCGTCGTCAAAGGGTTAAGTTTAAGTTAAATATAGAAATTTGGCAATTTAAGACCCCGAACAGAACCAAAGCGGATGTCGGTTGTCGGATTCGCTATGCAACAAAATACATGAAAATATATGCAGCCGCTAAAAATGAAAACGCCGTAGAAATGCGCGACGGTAAAACGCCAGAATAGAATCTATTCTAATTTCTCTCTGACGGGTGGCGGATTTCTATCTGAGTGACTTAAATGTTGCCATATTTTTGCTAAAGATTGGGTACGTTCAGTGTTATATTCTTAGTTTTTACTATGATCTGACATCTTGTTTTTGTTCCTGTGTTGCATTCATGTGAATTCAAAGCAAAATATAAAATAATTTGTATCACTCCCAAATAAAATGCAACCGTGATCCGACAACCGCCACCGCTCCAATTCCGGACATGTTCTCAGCGGATTTCGCCGAGAGAGGCCCGCCATCCGACATCCGCTTTGGTTCTGTTCGGGCTCAAAGTCAGAAAATTTCTAGATTTAACGTAAGTATGGCTTAAAACTTAAGTTTTGGTTGTGAAATTGGCCCTTAATAATTAAGTAAAAATCGACAATGATATCTTAAGTCTTTTTTTAAAAACAATGAATAGATCTGCTACCTTTTTGCAAATTTTTTTTCGTATCAACATTTAGATGGGCCGATTCAGGCCTGTAGTCGGGGTGGGGCAAGGGGGCAATGCCCCCCTACTACAACCGTTTGCCTTCCAGGCCAAATCAGACAATGAAAAACTTTAAATGAATAATTAATATGAATTTTGTAGATGTATTTGTTTATTGCTTTAAAATTACCCACCGGGAAAATGAGAATTAATTCGTAAAAAACTCAGGAATTGAATGGATACTTGTGATGCATTTTAGAATGTATTCCAAAGAATATATAAATTTAAAGCAAAACCTATGAATTGGAATCAATAAACAAAAAATTTATTGCTTCGTTTTTATTGCTGCAGGAATCGATTATGAAGTATATAACAATTTATAATAAAGTAAATGTTGTTAGATTCCTTGCTTGCTTTTATGGTAAGGGAAAAACGAATTGATTCTGAAACAAATTCTGCTATAAGCGAAAAAAGAATCAATCTGCTATGATTTGTATTTTCTGTTTGTTGTTGATGTTTTTGTTTTTGTCAGATATTTTTTAAAAACGATTGTTCTGTTGTTTTCTTTTCACGCGTTTCTTAAAAATTTTACTTTCTGTTTGATTTGTCAGCGTTGAAGGAACAAACTGCTTCAGAAGGTTCGAAAATTTTAATAATGTATCGTTTGGTAAGTTATGAAAAACCATTGCTCTTTACTTGTTTAAATCATTTCTTAATGTTTTTTTTTTAAATGCAGAGTGCATTTGCAAGGAAGGATACGACCAGGATACGCAAGTCAAAATGTAAATACTATAAGGATACATTCAAAGCAAAACGGAAGGAACAACCTACATCATAAACATCAATATTTTTGCAATAAATGTGGTATTATTACAATCTAAATCTCGTCTGTCTAAATAATATTTATTCTTTCAAATAACCTAATAATTATCGCTATTAATTTGAATTAATATAATAAAATATTTTATTAATTATTTAAAAAAGAATAACAGATTTTCAATTCTGCCATACAAACCAATGCATTATGGAATTCATTCATGTATATCTATTCCAAAAGGGCTTCTTAGCGATTCATACTTTTCTCATATTAAAAAAATTCATCCTTTTTTAATTTAAAAGAAGCCATTTTATAAGCGATTTCAGCAGTGATTCAAGTGGAAGGCACTAAAGAATGTACTACTTTTTGTAGGACATCACAATGTTAAAAATAATCAATTCTAGTATCAATAATTGGAAAGTGAATTGATTCTTTTTTCATAAGCAATTGATTCTTTTTTCCCGGTGTGTAGTTTAGTTTAAAATAACAAAAATATACACATTCACCTTATTCATGACTTGAATATGTATATGAAATTTGTTTAACAAAACATTTCAGATAAATTGTTACAATTTTTCAAATTTCTACTGGGTCGCCAACAATTACAACTACAAAAAAAAATTTGAATTTTAATAATTTTTTAATCCGCATCCATAGGAACTTTCTAGAAATGAAAAGCACGTTGTGCACCAATTTGATGCAGATACAAGAATATATAATTCATTGAAATGTTTTTAATTTAAAATTTTTTTTTATGCATAATGAATGTTTATTAATTTTAGAATAAGAAAAAACTGCAGATCTTAATTCTAGCACAAATTTAAAGAAGCAAAAGATTTAAATCAAAATATGCATGTTTGTTCTTGTTATATAAATCTGAATAAAAAATTTGCATCAATTTGATGCAAACGGCGTATGCGGGTTAATTCATTTTTTTTTATTTGTTTTACTTAAAAAATGTCTTATACATATGCTAGCCCATTTCGCTACTCTTTATTTACTCTTATATTTCTAGTCACTTTAAATAAATCTTGTATTTTACCTTCATTTTATTACAAAGTCCTGAATTAATTTTTATATTATATTTATATGTATTAATCTCATGTATAAAAAGATCTACATATCCATGTTAATATTATAAAATTAACTGTTTTTTTAATAAGTATGTGTAATGTATTCATTTCACACGTTAAAAAAATTTCCTTTATTTATTTAAATGTAAAAACAAAAAATTCCCCCCCCCCCCAAGATTCATGCCAGCCCCTCTGTCTTCGTGGTCTGGCTACAGGCCTGGGCCGATTTAATAAGTTCTTACGTGCCACTTTCCTCTACGTGTATTTTTCAACACAGTTGTGGAGAAGTTATTTTTTTAAACTAATTATTTTGTCTTTTTTAATATTTCCAATTAGTATAAAAGTGAAAAAGTACACTATGTTTATAATAAGAGGGATGAAAAGAGTGGCGAAGAATTTGCATACACAGCTTGATTAACGTTATTGCAAATGAATATATTTCAGATGGCCAAGAACTTTATATGTGTTGAACTTTTTCTTAATGCGACTTAAGTATGGATTCACACTAGAGAGTTCAGCCCTGGAAGCTTTTCTCAATCCCGTGATCTCGGGACTAGTTTGGGATCGAAAAATTAAAAAAGTATATACATAAAGGTGACTCGACTTATATGGAGGAAAAAAAAGTTCCATTTGTACCCATTTAAAAATCAATCTTGATATTTTTTATGGCGATTCCCAAAATATTTTGGCTATAACGAAATCCGTCAGTGAGCTACACCATTTTGCAAAAACCTCAAAAAATCATGTTTTTCGTAAATATGTAGGCTAGTGTAATAGTTGTAAGAAATTAAACCGTCACAAATATTAGACCTAAAAGAGTTCTTATAATCTGCATCAAAACTTTTTAAATTTATGCAATCGGATTTACGATAATAATGTTTTTTATTCGTTTTTTTTTTTATTTTTTTCACTTAAATTCAAATAACTTTATTATTTCTAGGTGTACGATCCTCGTTTTTAAGACATCGTTGTAAAGGTAAATGGGAGAAAATAAGTCGTATGCGAAAATGTTCACTTTTGAGATTATTGAGAAAAACAGGCTATAAATTCTAAAAAATGGCGGTAAGACCACAAAAATTTCGTGAAAACTATTGTGAAATGTGTCTGCAAATAGGCCTACATATTGAATATTGCTCCGCCAAATTTTGAATTATAGCCCCTTTTTCTCAATAATCTCAAAAGTGAAAATTTTCACATACGACATTTATTTTCTCAAGCGACGAAATGTAGGCAATCAGTTGCCAGTAATTATTGTAAAGGGTTCGCCAAATAACTTTTGGCCAACTGAACCAATTGGACTTTGTATGGCGTCATAGCAAGGTCATTATGCAAAATTTATCTCAATGATGTCTCCGAAATGTTCAATTGTTGAGAACGACGGTGAATTGATGTTGATGGCGCTTCACGCACACTTTCTGCCACAGCAGCAATATTCTCGGGTGTACGCACTGTTTTTGGCTTTTCACGCTTTGGTTTATCGATGAGGATGCCAGTTTCTTTCACTTTTTTCACAAGATAACGAACATACGGAGCTGACGGTGCTTCTCTTCTTCCAAAATCCATACGCAATTTTCGCACACATTCTGCAACATTACCATGATTTTCAAAGTAATGTCGCAATATTTCCCAGCGTTTTATTTATATCAGCGGAAGGATAAAACTAATTATCTGTCAAATCAGACATGAGCTAAGTGTTACCATTCACGAAATAAAATGATGTTTTTAATATGATGTATGAATATATGCTTT
Organism: Dichetophora obliterata; assembly: GCA_963920525.1. NCBI lineage: Eukaryota > Metazoa > Arthropoda > Insecta > Diptera > Sciomyzidae > Dichetophora > Dichetophora obliterata. Next base: position 160,974,406 of record OY986438.1, read on the forward strand.
GGTTCCTATAATCATTTTTGTGTGTACCTAATATTTAAAAAGATACACGATTTTATAGCAGCGTACTGTTTTTGTTGCTATTGTTTTGCGCAACACTGTATATGGGCATTTTCACAGAAAAGTTCACCGTGACATAATTTCATTAACCTTGATGATCAAATCGTCTGCACTATTTCACAAATGTAGTCTTTCTTTTTCGTAAATGTTTAGTAAATTTTTCGTAAACTTTTTGTTTTGGTAAAAAGGGAAGGCATTGGCTAAACATAATGATAAAATGATAGAGGCAAGGAAAGGACAATATATTAAATTTGTTTTTTAATTACTAAATTATATAGTTACTTAACTACCTAATTATTTAATTGCTTAATTTAAATGGAGTGAAAATTTAGGTAACGCCAGATCAAAAAGCCTAATAAAAAAAAACCAGAAAAGATTTTTTAATTTGATCGCTTGGAAAATTACCTATGTTATTTTAAACCCTTCTAAAAAAAGTTGTAACGTAACGCTAATATACATTTGTGCTTTTATCTTTAAATCTTTAGGATCGATTGTAGTCATTGTTTTTAATTAATATAGTGCTACTTAACTACTGCGCAAATATAAAACAGTCTTATTAAAAAATAGACGTTTTATTTATTTTTTAGTTCTAAATGCCAGTTTAGAAATGCCCAGAAAGCGTCTGTTTCTTTTTTCAACCAATTTATTTTTTTTAAATGTAGATAATTACAATACTATTTGATAATAGGAAAAAAAAGGAAAAAAAATAATGGACAATAAACTCTTGTCCAATCCAGGGGCTAAACTAATAGGGGTTAGGAGGGTAAATTTCCGCTCTAATTTTTTTAAGAGTAGGTTTCATTATGTTTTTTGCTGAAATATGTTTAAAATATTGATTTTTACATACATACAATGCTTATGATCGCATCAAAGTCAGTCGTAGCATTTTTTCCATTTTCTCCATCTTCCATACCAACTTTAGTCGGCTATTTTAGTTTCGATCATATTCAAAACCAGCTTCATATGCATATGCTTCTACTATATGCGAGAGAACTTAAGCAATTGCTTGAAAACAATTAAGCATTTGTATGAACTCTTAAATCCAATTCTATCTTCGACTAACTTGACCCAAAATCGAGTTCTAGAGTCAATTATGTTGTTATCAAAAAATTATTTGGTGGATCGACTTCAATTAAAAGAGGAGTTTGAAGTAGTATATGATCTGTGCGAAGCTGTAGAAACTCTATTGTGTGCAGCTGAGGGCAAAAAAAAATCTTTCTGTAGTTAACAAAATGTCTCTCGTTTGCTGTGCACAGCACCAGTTATTGTTGCAGAAAATAAGAGAACGTTCAGCGAATTAGAATTAGTTAAAAATTATTTAAGAACCACACAAAGTGACTCACATACTACTACTTTCATCAGAAAAGGATATAGTTGATCTCATTAACTTACACAAAATTGCCAAACAATGGGCTACTTTAAAAACAGATGCATTAAGATTTAAAAATTAGTGTTCTTAAAACTAAATTCCTAATTTTTTAATTAAAATATTTCTTTTATTATTAATAGTTTAAACATTTAAAAGAAAACGAGTTTTTTAGTGATATATAAACAAAAACTCATATTAATTTTTAAATGCAGTCGGCCATTAACCCCTTTAACCAACATGGTCTCGGTACGCCCCTGGTCCAAGCTTACAGTTATGCATTACCGTTTTATCACTGACACATTTTTACCGTATTGACTGCTGCTTGCTTGGTGAATTAATAAATAAAAAATTTAATAAACATTTTTGCATAAAACGAGAAGATTAAAATAAGAACAAATATGCAATTTGAAGTATTTCCGCATTCTCTCATGTGCTAAACAATTGGAAATAATTTCATTTCTGCCTATTGCCTTTCATAAATCAAAATTCAAGCCACTCATTTAACACAGTTAATGAATTCACCTTTAGCTCTGTCAGGTAATAGCAAAAATACGACAAATAAAGGACTTGTTATCCAGCACCTTGGCCCCATTTAAAAGACACGCAACATTTTCACTCGCGGCAACAATGTTTCTGCGGAAACCTCATAAATTCCAGCTCAACTCCTACGTAAAAGTTTTTATTTTGTTTGTCTCTGGATATCGATATGATTCACTTATATGAGTTTAACGTGATTTGTGTGAATTTGTGAACAAGCTACCATCAGATTCCACCATCGATCCCCTCAAAACGCAGCGTTCGTTCAACCACTCAATAAATACGCCTCGCTGGTGCAATTGATTTGGTTCAGCAGCAGCAGCAGGATTGGTTTTTTTGGCAGTTAGTTTTTTTTTCCTTCTGCTGCTTTTTTATAAGCAACTCCTGCTGTGCGCGGTCGCGGAGGAAGATACAATAAAAGCACCAACAACTACGTCAAGCTCTTGATGGTGGTCCATGGCGGCTTATTGCAGCTTGGATTTGGACTTTGTGGCTTGGCCGAGTATTCTGGCCGCTAGCTGTCTATGCTAGCGAGTAGGACGTTAAATTATGTTATGCCGTATGAATATGATTGTAATTACTTTTCATTACATATTCTGCCCGAGGTCATGTCATTACAGCGCGTGCCGCAACGCGTCGCAGACCCACGATGTACTCTAACTGGCAATTTGAAAGCAATTTGTTTGTATTTTATTGACTGACTGACTGACTGAATGCTGGAGGTGGAAATGTATAAAAAATCAAAGACTTGATTTAAATCTGTGTATTGCAACAATAGGGTAGAAAAATAAATATGTCGGAATTTAAGTTGCGTCGATTTTTGCATCGATAAAAAATTATTTGTTATACCTGCAGACCACAGAGAAATATGATGCTTTACAACTTTCTTACTTACTTACTTAGTTTGCGCTACAACCGTAAGTCGATTTTGGTCTCATTTTAGAACGTTCGCCAGCCATTTCTGTCTCTCGCTTGCTGGTGCCAGTTGGAAATTCCAAGCTTTGTCAGGATGACCCCTACTTTGTTTTCCAACGGATATGCGGTCGTCCTCTTCTGCGTTGACCGCCGCTGCGTACCGAATCGAATGTTTTCTTCACTGGAGCATCGTCTTTCATGCGCTGAACATGACCTAGCCAGCGAAGCCACTTGATTTTAATGCACTTGGCTATGTCGATGCCAGCGTACAGCTCGTACAGTTCATCATTGCACCGTTTTCGGTACTCGCTATTGACGCAGATTGGTCCATAGAATTTTCTAGAGTGTGATTTTCTAGAAGAGTGATATATAGAGTACGATTCTCAATCACTTTTCCATTGCCTTCCGAGCCCAAAGTAACTCCTGTTGGCAGGAGATATATTTCGTTTGATATCAACGGAGGCATTGTCAACTGTTACGTGGGTTCCAAGACGCTGGGACTGTTTGTTAGTTGACACCTAGTATTTGGTCTTATCTGCATTCAATGCAAGACCCATTCGACTTGACTCTCTTTATAATCAGCAGAATGCTGCACTGACTTCGCGCGTATTATAGCCAACGATATCGATGTCATCAACATACAAAAGCTGCATAACACTCTTGTAGAATATGTGCCACTATGCTTCAGATCAGCAGAGTGAATGATATTCTCCCTCATCAGGTTGAAAAAGTGGCACTATAAGGAATCACCTTATCGAAGGGAAGGGGTTCTTCCCGATTTTAACTATGCTGCTGATGTTGCTCAGTGTCATTCTGCAAAGTCGGGTTAAATTTAAAGGAATACCAAATTCAGATATGCTGAATCCTTATTGGGCTGTAGAAGGCAGCTTTGTAGTCGACAAAAAGATGGTAATGGTCGATTTGTTTTTTTTTGGATCTTCTCCAAGATTTGTCGTAGCGTGAAGATATGGTCGATGAAAGACTTTCCAGGTCTGAAGCCACACTGAAAAGGTACAATCAGTTGGTTAACGATGGGCTTCAATCTTTCACATGAAACGCTCGATAGGTCCATGTATGCGATATAAACAAGGCTTATCCCACGGATATGCAGATCCATGGCAGAAAAAAGCTAGCGATACACCCCACAAATATTACAATGGATATATACAGTGATCATATGTCAAATGATTGCGTATGGGCAGGAAAAACAAGGCAACATACACAGGGCCGGATTAACCAAATTTGCCGCAGTGGGCTTAAATAAAATGCCGCCCCTAAAAAAAAATATGATTAACAATAATAATGCACAACCAACCCCACCAGCAAAATTAGGTACATATTGTGACAATATTTTTAAAAATTTTATCGGCTAAAATCAAATCTCAGCTTTCAGATATAAAACTTTTAAATCAAATATTAGTTGGTTTGAAAAAAATCAATCTTTAATAACACTAGGTAAATTTTAAACTTTTGAATAGACACAAAAAACGCCGAGACACATAAACTTAATATTCGGTCATAGAATTTGGTGGCATACTCAGTTTTTCCAAATCAAGTCAAAGTCTTGAGATATTCAGATTTTTGACCTTCATTTGGTCTTCATTCAAAAAGTTTTTATAGTTCTTGAACAATAACTTTTTATTGTCTTTTCAAAAATTACCTCCAACGTGAAAATCGATTAAGCCTTGTTGAATCTATGATTTCTCAAAAGTTAAGCAATTCCGCTTTTTCTTGCATTTTGACCAAATTTGAATGTCGAACGTAAAAACTTAAAAAAAATCTTAAAATTTTTTTACTCTAATTAGTGCTTTTATTTCAGAAGTAGATTAAATTCTGCAATCTTTAAGTGAAAGAAGGAAATCTGCTGATATCGTCTACTTACACCAACTCATAACTGGTGTATTCGATTCTCCAGAACTTTTTTGCCTTTGAAATTTTAGCACTAATTTTATAAACTCTAACAACTTGATTTATTTACCATTTACAAACTATATGTAAACTGCTCCATTAAATCGCATGAGTACCTTTGTTAACAACTGTAGCGCGTTTGATGTTAACTTGTCGAAAGGTCAACTCAAAAGTAGATTAAAACTAATGTAGGATAAGATCTATGTAAACGCATGGTTAGTTGTTATGTCTTGTGTTGTCCCTGAGCCCAACCCATATTATGGTGGTTAAATTTTTCTCACATTTGATTGTTTTGGACCACTTTTATTGATATCTTTGAGATATTTCAATGATATTTGGGTTGGTTCTTAAAATGATCTAACATGTAGAAAGTGTGAAAAAGCTGTAGTAGCTACACTCTATTGTTATTGCACGTTTAAGCAAAATCGGAGGTGGTCAAAATTTTTGGTCTCTTAAAGTAAGGAAAATATAGATAAAAATGGGTCTAAAAGTGACTAAGTTTCAATCACAAATATAATAAGGAAAATATAGATAAAAATGGATCTAAAAGTGACTAAATTTCAATCACAAATATCTCGAGATTTTGAGCTGATTAGGAAAAACTGAGTATGCTACTAAATTCTAAGACACAAAAATAAGTTCATGTGTCTCAGCATATTTGTGAGGCTTTTTGACGTCCCTACAGTGTAATTAGTAACTAATATTTTATACCTTAAGATTTTGAATTTTTGCTTCCTAAGACATCAATTTAAATTTTTAGAATTTATTTTGTTGCTTAAGACTATATTTAACAGGATCTGAAAATAATTAGTGCAAATGCTGAATATAGTATGTCTACTTATGCTGAAAATGTTAGTACACAGAGCCAAAACAACCCAATAAAATAGAAGAAAATCAATAAGATTTCTCTATGGTTTTCATCCAAGAAGATTGTCTTATTAAAACCATAGAGAAAATCTTATTAAAACTATGAGCTTTTTTATTAGGCAAACCACATAATTTTAAGAAGAATCTTATTGTGTTTTATAAGAACACTTTTAAAAACAATAAGAAAATCTTATCAAAACTTCTTGGTTTTTAAGAAGAAATCTTATAGATTTAATAAGATTTGTTTTTGAAATTTAATAGGGACATCAACATTATTGATTTAATAGGATTTATTTTAAAATTTTAATAAGGAAATATTTTTAAATCAAAACGGAATCTTACTAACCTTTTACCTAGAAATATACTTTTAATTGCCTGTAATATTAAATAAAAAGAAATTTTAATGGCTTATTACAATTTATTAGGAAATAAAATTTGACTTTGTCACTAAAATACCCGGCGCTGTCGAGGCCTTCAAAGAAAGTGCCGATATCCTCAATCTCCATTTCTTAAAGAACCTCCTTCGAGTTTACTCCATAAATTTTTAGGTAAGTCGAAATTGAGTCACTCAAGCCCCACGACTGAAATATGGCTTGAGTTTCCAGAATTTTGGCCTCGTCGAAAACAAGTTCGGGAGCATAAGTATCATTATCCATTACCACATATTTTTATTTTACTTTAAATAAATTAAATCCACAAAATGCACATGAACTTCATGAATTCACAATTACGACTGAAACCTAAAGCAAAGAATAAGTAGTATTTTCACCGTTCTTACCTTCTTAAAAGGGTGTTTAATAAGAAAACCTTATAAAAGCAGATCAAAAAGATTTTCTTATTAATTTAAGGTGGTCTCTGCTTAAACTTTGGAGAGTGAAAAAAGTTTTTCTTAGTAAAGTAAAGTATTAATAAGAATACAATATGATTTCATTCATTTCATAAGAAATCTTATTAAAAAATGTTTGATCGTAGTTGTAACTTTTTAATAAGATTTCCTCTATGGAATTAAAAAGATTGCTCTATGGAAAATTCTTATTATTTGGTAGTATTAATACGAAAACCTAATAAAATAGCTCAATTAGATGATCTTATTGATTTTATGTGGTGGTTTTTGGCTCTGTGTAGTTCTTTAACTTACTTTAGACTTAAAATACATTTAACTTAATGAATTTTACGTGGGAATTTTGCAGAAGCAAAGTCCCAAATTATGTCATCGAAATCAATTGCGTAAACTAAACGTCCTTCAATGCACAATACTCCAAAACAGTTTAATATTTTTGCAAACGATCTTTCGGATGAGCAGTTTGTTGCAAAAAGGCATAAAAACATTCAAAATGCAATATCTAAACTTGGAAAAATAATTTCGACTTTGTTATTTCGAATTATATTTGCCATCTGAATTCTTATATTTTCTAGATTGTGATTGCTGTTTTCACAAAAGCATTGCGACAGTACTTTTATGAATGGTGACTAAAGTTCAGTGCATTTTTTGTTACACGTAAGTGAATATAACTTTTCTTTTATATATTCTTGAAAATGAATGCATTCTGATAGACAGGAGTCTTCTAAATTATAAGGTTAACACTTTTTAATTTTTTAGCCCTACTTTGAAAACCTAAGTCTGTGAGACGTATGCTTTCTAAATTTTTTGATCTCTCTCTTGCGAAATGCTTTCACTGTAAATCTTATTCTCATTTTAAAATAAAAAGAATTATAATAAAATGAGTTTGAATAACACGGGAATCTATATTAATCAAACTCATTTTCTGTTTGTTTGTTTGTTTGGCCTTTACACAAATCTAAACGGCTCAACGGATGTCGCTCAAACTAAGTATACATATTCAATGCATATCAACTTAACATGTTGCATACTTTATTTTTTGCCACGCCCCCTCCAGAATTTTTCAACTAACGGTAGTTTTGTTATTATAATACTTTTTACAATTGGATTTTTTTATATTTAATTTTAAAAAATTTCTGTTATTTTGACATCCAAAACACTCACATATATTCAAAATTATAGAAATTTTCAACACAACGACTTTTTCATAAAACATCGTTACCTAAAAATGAGAAAAAAATGACATTAAAATCAAAGTCTGGTCTTTCGATGCAAATATCTCCGCTGTCCATTAAAAAATTTTCCATTCAAATTTTTTTTGTTCAAAGGATCAATTAAATCACTTCACAAAAATAGGTTGAATTGTATCGTTAAGTTAGTTTATATATGTTTTATGATTATGTCAAAAAAGTTCCAAAATATTGACTTTTTACTCAAAAAATGACTCAAAAATTGTTTTTGTTGTAAAAATTAAATCAATTTGAAATTGCACATCTGGCTACCTTTCATATTATATAGCAATTATTTGCAAAAATTCTTCCAACTAAACGCAAAAATTATTTTACTGTTTTTGTCATCAAAACAACAAGGGTACCCCCTTTGATTTTTTTCGGGAAATTTATTTTTTTCCAAAATGTTGTTTTTATATTTTTTACAAAAAATTCAAGTCTCAAAAATAATTTATGTGAAAAAATTACCCCAATATCTCTTTCCAATCAAAAGTTATGGCTAGAAATCTATTTTTTCATACAAGCTATATTAAAATTCTCTATCCTAAATATCTTCCTTATACTAGTACGTCTATATTTTTGCCACCCCTCCCCCCCTCTTCCTGTGAAATATGTTTTATGGTGATGGCATCACTTCTTTTGACTACATTTTCAGCGTTGTCACTCTGTTCACTACTTCATCGAAAAGATTACCGTGAATAGTATGCAGTAAAAGTTAAAATTATCATGATAAAGTTTTTGATTGTGAAAAAATAGTTCTTAAAATTATTCCTTCGTTATAAAAGCACGATTAATTTTTTAACTAATATTTTTATAGGGTCTCAAACTTAAATTCATCATGTTTTTACAAAATTCCAAAAATTATAAAAACATGTATTTAATCGAGAAGAGTATATTAAAATATTTATATAAATTACTCTCGCGTAACACCGGGTATATCAGCTAGTATCTAATAAAGTCATGTAGGTACAAAAAAAAATTGTTTAATTGCTATTAACATAACATTAAGCTACGAAAACAATGACACGTCTGAAAGAAATATGGTTAACTTTTTAGCGACTTTTAATAAGGTTATCAAAGCAAGATTAAGTGCATTCTTGGGTACATTTATTTTACATAAACATTCCAAAACTTCATAATTTTCGTAAATTTGTTTATATCCGGAAACTCGTTTAGTAAATTCTGTGCTTATTTTATCTAAAATTGTAAAAAGTCTCCATTCTAAATTTTTGTTGGCCCATTATATATCAGAGAAAATATTTTTGTTGGCCCATTAGCTTTTTTAATTTTCCGTTTTTATAATCTTAGCCAAAAAAACGAAATATTCTATTGTTTTTCCAAATTTTGCCGCCGCTAAAAATGTGCACATTTTTACATTCACATTTTCGCATTTACATTCAATCCCAGGCGAAGAGGGTATTCTAAAGATGACTAGTGAAAATATCGGGCTAAGGCATTGCGTAACTTTAAAGAAGTTTATTTGGGTGGGTTTGTTGATACACCGTTAGAAAGGTCAATTTATTACCTCTCATTGAGTGTGGAGAGAGATAGAGCACAAACATTTTCAAAACTTTATATAAAAAAACTTGCAAAACTTGCTAAAGGTGGTCAGTGAATCCCGCTTTAGGGTGCGATAAGAGACCCCCCTACCATAAAATTTTTTGTTTAATTCGACCTCCTCTTTCACCTCCGTAAATATTCGAACTCTTGCACTGGACACTCTGTATATGAATGTTTTTTTATACAAATTTGAGTGGTTCGATTAATTTTATTAGATCAATTATTATAAATTACTTACCATACAATTAATTAATAAAAATTTATGCGGAATATTGTAAAAACTTCCACTTCTCACTATTATTGATCCTTTCTAATCGTACACCGACAAACAAACGCGAACCAGGGTTGATATTTTCGGTACAACTGTACTTTTTTGGCACAATTTTAAATATTTCGTACTTTTCTACTAACAAATCTTTTTCGGTACATTTTATTTCACTCTATAATAAACACAGAATTTAGTACTCTAAGTAAGTAAACGTTTTAAAAGCATTAAAAAATTTTTCTAGTTCTGAATTTTGGTAGTCTGTAAAATACATAAAAAAAATAATTTAAGAGTGGGTTTTCTCCAATTTATTCTCAAATTCTCATTCACAGAAAATGTTAAAAAATATTTTATTTCAAAGTTTAATAAAAACCAAATTAAGAAAGGGAGTGCAGATTGCAACTATTTATTTAATTTCATTTAAGAAAAATATTCCTTAAAATCTAGTAATTTTGTAATTTTTATATAGGGCTTATCAACTGAATTGTTCAAAACACATTCACTTTAATTTTAATAAAAACTAGCAAAGAATTATCTTCGACTGTGTCGAAGTTTAGATATCCCCACAGTATATTCTTAGTTATGCATGTTTTTAAAGTTTGATGTTTAAGATATGGATGATTTTGTGTTAAATATGTTGTTAATACACACAATTTTTTGGAATTTATATAAGTCATTCTACGTTGGTGACGTCACTTTGTATGGGAGATTGGTCTAGTTTTTATCAATTTTGCCAAATTCCAAACATAGAGTGAATTTTAATATTCTGAGCATATGTTAATAACATAGCTGTTAAGTAATGATTACTCGTCGTAATCATTACTTATTCGATTTTTTTTCCAAAAAAGTAAAATAATTGATTAAGTACGATTCTTTTCTGTTTGGCTCAGTAATCAAAAGATTATGATTAAAAATAATCAAAAAATAACGACGATTACTTAAGATTACACAAAATTATCAAAAATAATCAGAAGTAATCAAAAAATAATCCGATTAGTTTTCGAGGTTATTTTTGATTCTTTTTTGATTATTGTAAGAATTTCAGTCTTGGGTACAAAAAGTTTTGTTAAATTTCATTAAAACAAACAAAGTTATGTATTTCATAAAACAAAGATTGACAAAAAATAAGAACGATAGCAATAATGTATTATAGTATAACATAAACGAAACAAAAATAAAACCTTTTTACTCTAAATTACTTTTTGACTTGGCATTTAAATACTAAAGTTTGGCAGCACCTAGGAAAACACTACAAAAAATTCTTAAATAATATGAGTATGGTTATCGTGTGAACTAAAAATTTTAAGTCTGGCAAACAAAAAAACTGTATGAAGACTTAAAAAAAATCGTAAGAAACGCAAGTTTTTCTGGATTTTGCGTAAAAAAATAAATTGGTAATAAAAATTTTGCGAAAATACCAAGCGCGCCAAGTAGCAACCTGCCTTAAGGTTTGTTGGCTGTTCAGTTGTATTAAAAACGATTTCTTGACTCTTGAATAAAAAAAACGGGCACAGAAATTTGACGATTCTGAAATGTTTGGCGTGTTTGCTGTTTCACATAGGTAATTAGCGAGGTAATGAGCAGGAGAGAAAAGCTTATATCTCATTTTATGCGAAAACACTAAAATCAAAAAAGCTCACCCAACATGTTTGCCTAGCATACCTACGGCATAAGACTGAAATTCTTAAAATAATCAAAAAAGAATCACAAATAATCTTGATAAGTAATCGGATTATTTTGTTGATTACTTTTGATTCTTTTTGATTATTTTGCGTAATCTCAAGTAATCGTTATTATTTTTTGATTATTTGTAATCGTAATCAATTACTAATCATAAACTTCTCCCTTATGGATTATACATATAATCATTACAATTCTTTTTAAAAAGTAATCTAATTGATTACTAATCGTAATCGCAATTTAACCGCAATGGTTCATAATTTTAAGCTATTAAATGAATTTTTGCGGAATTTTTAGAGATTTAACCGTTTTCATATAGCTACTTTGCTTTGGAGGTAGGCGTGGTTTTTATAATATTTTGACAAATTTTAAATATAAGGTGCATATTTGAGACCAAAGTTCATATGCAAAATTTCAAGTCATTACATTAGTTTTTGTGGCATTTTCAAAGATTTTACCATTTTTTTAAAGTCACTTTGTATGGGAGATTGTTGCGTTGTGTCTTTTTCGATTTTAAAATTTCAGTTATATGATGAATTTTTGCGGCCAAAGATTATGGGCAAATTTTTACTCATGATATTAATTTTTGTGTCACTTTTAGATATATTAAGGATTTGATAAAGCAACGTTGTCTGGGAGGTAGGCATTGTTTTTATTAGATTTTAACAAATTTGAAATATATGGTGAATATTTTACTTCAAAGCTTAGGGGTCGTCCATAAACTACGTTACTGATTTTACGGTTGTTTTACCCCCCCCCCTCCCCCTGCGTTACTTTTCGTAGTGCTTTTCAAAACCCCTCCCCCCCTAAAGTAACGTGACATATGAAATTAATTCATTCGAATGTTAAATATATTTTGACTAGCTCTGACAATTTTCACTAGTATTAGTGTCTAGTATGACGAGATACACTAAAGGAACAATTGGAAAAAAATCAATAATTAATATCATCTGTAAAAGCTATTCCATCTGCGATCCAAGATTCGATGCTCTCAATCACTGGGATAGAAGAAGCTGGTGCTTTGTTGAGGATTCTTCAAAATAGAATTTTTCATCGAATTCTATGTCGACCTATTCAGGTGAATCCTCATTTCTAACGCAAAGAAATTCACCTGGTCTTTGAGAGAGTACCCTTAAAGGCTGCACCCGAGCTGCACCAAGTTCTGTGTTTTTGTGTAAATGCTTTCTGAAAATTGATTTATTTAAATCGTATTTTTTATTCCGATTTATTGTAAACGATATAACACAAACTTATGGCAATTCATAGAAGTTTTAAAAACGAAATACAAGCCGCAGGTAGGACACGACCTTGGACCGATTTCTTCTTTCTGAGAAGAACAGTACATGTCATATCTCCTTTGATCAAGAACATTTAGCCCTTAACGCCAAAGCCTGTCGCAAAAGCAAAGACCCAAATTTTTCAGACGTGTGCTGAGATGGTGAAGGAATACCAAAAGGTTCATGTGTCAAGGGAAAAGGCGGTGGAAGAAATCGTTGAAACAAAAGTTAACCATCAATTTAGACGATCAAACATGTAAGGTTAAAAATTATTGAAATGATTGTGTGATTGTGTTATTAATTAGAGGTTTTTCGTCGATTTTTTTATTTTTGGTAACGTTACAATATCTAAACACCTCCCCCCCCTACCGTAACTTATCGTAGTGCATTTCAAAACCCTCCCCCCCCCCTAAATTGGTCACGTAGTTTATGGACGACCCCTTATGTGCACAATACCAAATAACTGCAAACATTTTTGCGGCGTTTTCAGAAATTTTATTGTTTAAAGAAGGCGTTGTTTTCATCCCATTTTGCTCATTCTCGAACTTGATCTCTATTTTTTAAATAAGCACATATGACAAATTTCGATACGAAGCTTTAAAAATGCGGCTGTAATCGCGTCGACAGACTGACCTAGCGAAATTGGCTCAGGAGGTGATGCTGATCAGGAATATATATTTTTCAATACCTGCCACGCCTTCTTATTAGCGTTACAAAAGGAGTGACAAAGTTAACGCAGTAAGCTTGAAGTAAACAAAATTTAGCCCATACTTGTGTTTTTCATTTAGTACAATTTTTTCTAAATTTGTTTACCAAAATGAAAAAGTAATTTAGCAACCCTGACGCGAACTTGGCCTTCCACGTCGATCGGTTTTTTGACAGATACATACATTTGTTTTGTCTCCACAACAAAAGCAATATAAAGCAGTAAGCTATAAGCAAACTGAATTCAGCTAACAACAACAACGAAACAAATGGAAATATTTTTCAACTTAAGCTAGGTATGCTGTAGGAACGAAAATTTTTGGGCATATAACTCTACACGCGAAATTTTGGTGTAGAGTCAAAATTTTTGTGTAGAGAAAAAGCACTTGCTGTTCTGGTTGACAGATTCATATTTTTATTGCTGCAATTTTATATCCTATAAAAAGCAAGACTACACATAAATAAACTACATAAATGCACTACAATAAATTTGTTAAATAACGAATTCAATACTTAAACATACTTACTGCTTATTTTTTATTGTTGAATGGCAAATTTCCACGCCAATTAAATGTACGGCCATATAATCGACAGCGAAATTTTGATATTTCAACTTTCCACTTACAAATGGAAATTTGGCAACATAGCAATTATTTTCGCTTCTACAGCGTACTAGCTGGCGAAAAAAATTTAGCTGCCTGTTCGTTGTCAAAAATCTCAATGAATTTCTTATGGAAATTTTTTTTCGTTCCTTCAGCATACACTGAACCAAAAAGGTACATTATATTAATGAAAAGGTGAATTAATTTCAATGAATCCAATAAACTAATACATTAAATTCAATGAACTCAATACATTAAATTCAATGTATAGTTTGTTGAATTTAATGTATAGTTCATTGAATTAAATGTTTATTTCATTGAATTTAATGTTTTAAGTTCATTGAATTTAATGTATTAGTTTATTGGATTCAATGTAGAGTTCATTAAATTTGATGCATTCAGTTCATTGAATTCCATGTATATTTCATTAAATATAATCTATTTAGTTTATTGGAATGAATGAATGAATCTATACATTAACTTCAACGAACTATTTGTTAATCCCTCTCTAAACATTTTTAAAATAAGGAAATAATTACAATTTCAACAATATTTTTTTATTTTAAAGAGTCAATTAATATACAAATTTTCGAAGATTTTGAATAGTTTTTAAATTTATAAAAAAATAGATGGCAATAAACTCCCACACGAGAGTGCATGCCGCAGGATATTTTAATTGAAATAATTGAAAAATTTTAAAGCACACATCTACGGCTTTAATAAAACTAGCAAATTGAATTTTTACACCATCCATGAACACATAAAATTGTTGGAATGAGGAGAAGTTCTTCTCTACAACAGCAAGGATTAATGGTTGAATATTTTCGCCTTTAGTTTTTAAAAACTCAATATGCTCCTCGACTTCCTGGATGCTGCTACCAACAAAAACGAATGCCTCCTCTTGGGAACTGTTAAGTGTATGCTTTAGGAAAGTTTTTCTTCCAAAGTTGTTCTTACTGCATACTTTTTGAGTGGGCACCAAATACCCATGAAGGCTCCAAAGAAGCTTCATAGCAGTACTATCTGGAAAGATATTAATTGAAAAAAAAATAACTATTTATTTATTTAGCCTCGAGAAGAATTAAGCTTACCACTGTAAATAGTGAAATCTTCAATTTCTGCCAACTTGGCCCGCACAGCTTAATCTTTTATGTGGTTTTCAACCTTTAAAAATGTAAACATTTTTTGAAAATGATGGCAGCAGTCACTTAAAATGCCAGGTATATTTCCTACTATTTACTAATACTAATAGTAATTCAACTATTACTCGTTTCACTTCAAACAAAATTGGGAAGGGAATAAATTAGTATACATTGAATTGAATGAACTATGCATTGAATTTAATGAACTATAAATTGAATTCAATGAACTATACATTGAATTCAATGAACTATTTTGAATATTGAATTTAATGAACTATGTATTGAATTTAATGAACTATACATTGAAATAAATGAAAAATACATTGAATTCAATGAACTATACATTAAATTCAATGAACTATACATTGAATTCAATGAACTATACATTGAATTCAATGTATAGTTCATTCAATGTATAGTCAATGACCTATACATTGAATTTAATGAACTATACATTGCATTTAATGACCTAAACATTGAATTCAATGAACTGTTCATTTAAAATCAATGTATGGTTCGTTAAAATTTTATTTACAACTGGAATCAATGAAAAGTCCATTAAAATAATGAAAACAAATCACTGATATTTATTTAGACATTTTTAATGAATATAACTGTATTGATTTCAATGAACAGTACGTTAAAAACTATGACCAATTCATTAAAATTCAATGATTTTTTCATTAAAATCAATGAATTATTTTTAACGTATGCTGTTCATCAAATTTGTTTTTTCTGTGTACTAAGCTTTACTAATAAACTGAATAGGATTGCGAAATTTTGGTTTCGTTAGGAAATAACATTAAGTGCGTAGAACAGCTTAGAAAAAAATTTAAAATCGGTCAACCCATTTAGAAGATATGATCTGTTTAACATTTTTCAAACCAGCTGTTCCATAGGAGCTTCGTTCCAAAAACATATATAAAACATGAATTAGGTTTTATTGGACAGTTAATGTTTTTTTTTCTATTGTTTAAAAAACTAGCAAATATAAAGTTTGTTGTACATTCAACATATCGCATATGTGTCTGATTTAATAATGTCTTGGAGCTGTCTGTAGGGTGGTAACGTAAATGTTTCAGCCAAAACGCCTTTTTATATGCTCCTTACTGCACTGCAGTTTATCAACGATGCATTCACATAATTTGATTTTCATTTCATATATAGTTGATTTAATTCATTGCGTTCGGTGTCAGTATCGTGTAGGAGGACACGCTGATTGGCGCGTGGAATGGCCATAATGCAAATATGCAATCATTATCGTCTGTCTCTGACTAACACGTCCGCCCCGTGCACCTCTGCTCTGTGCACGCAATCAGACATTTCGCGCTCATAAAACATTTTGAAATCCAATAAAAGTGTCACCCAACCCGACCGAGTTGGAGTAGTTGGTAAAGTAGTAGACATGCAACGTGCTCAACTGAAATATTAACTTGAAACTCACAATCAGATGATTTGTAGATCTATTTTACTGTAAGAGCTACAAGTTGTTTATGCCAATAAATGACTTACTTACGGAGAGAGAGGGCAGAAAGTTGTTGTAATTTTTAAGTTCTTATATTAAAACATGAACTGGGGTCTTAATTTTTACACCAATTATATCATTTGATATAGTACTCATTTAACTCCATATTTAATTAAAGATTAGCAAAATTTTTATCGGCTTTAATTATAACAGTAAATGTGTTGATACGCCTACAAAAGCATTCCAATTTAATGCATTTGAAGTATTTTAACGAATAACTAAATTCCAATAAAAGACGGCTAACTTCCTTCAATTATAATGGACAAAAAAGAAGCAATTCGCAAATGAGCCAAAAGGAAACCATTTCAATAGCAGAACAAAAAAATATGTCCAGCAAACCGGAAAATTTAATCAACAACAACAATAAATAAACAAGTCATCGAAGGAAACCAAAGAAGACGATGAAGTTAAAGTTAAAGCTGAAGCTGAAGCTAAGGCTGAAGATCATCAAACCAGAGCCAAATTAGCATTTCTTGGTAGCATCGTTAAACAAGCAACAGCAACACAACGATGACAACAGCAACAACAACAAAAACAACAACAGCTACAAATAGCATGCATCAACAATGAAGAAAAAATCCTGAATGAATGCAGAGCAAATAAGATACACCCACTGCCTGGGAAAGAACCAGCAGCAGGTGCTCGCCAATGGATGGAATCTCAACTTGATTCGTTCTAAATGCGAACTGGATCTGGCAACGGCGACAAAAACAACAACAACAACATTAACAACATCAACAAACTACTGCATGGAAGACATCGGATTGTCTTTTAAATTACGTTAAATTATTTGGGAACAAGAAGGCGACACTAATAAATTCGTCTAAATGGCCAGAGACCGCAAGTCCAGTGGAGCAGCAACCGATGAACATAATAACAAGTTGGAGGAGCGGTAAAAAAGCACTACCAAACAAACAAACAAAACGAAACCAAAATAAAAACGCACAAAACATATGAAGGCGATGAAGGCTGAGTAAGAAAACATGTAGAGCAACAGACAGCTAGATCTATGGCAGGATTGTAGATGGATGGCTCTGGCTGTTTGGGTTGTAGGATGGACAGAATCGATGAATGAATGAGTGGTTTGGTTGTCTTTCAGAGAGGCAGTAGATCGTCGTTGTTGGGTTGGCAACTGGTTTCCCACAATTGTTCTGCAGTCCAAATTATTCACATTTTTTTTCTGCCTCAACGGCCAGCCAACTATCTCTTCAGCCTCCAACGCTATGTCGATGTATTGATTGCAGCTACAAATTTTATGAATGAACCACTGCTGCACTGTGATAGAACGCTTGCACAGAGCTCAGGAAGGTGGAGGCCATGGCGAACGATACCATTTCATTAAATTTATAACAGCGCGCCAAAAGCTTCCAGTTGTGTAGAGTTAAAGAAATGATATTGAATTATTTGTTCTTCTTCTTCTTCTTCTTCTCAACAAAATCATGAATAATTCAGTCCTCCTGCATCGGAAGCTGCGATTGAGTTAAACAGTTTAATAAAAATTTAAAAAGTTAAAATCCGTTGAAGATATTTGCAGATGTTGGAACTACGTTAAGAAAAAAAAACACTGTAAATGTTTTAAGAGCTCAAAATGTATCTACGTAAGCCTTTTTTAAAACTTTTTTGGTGCTTTCTTTTATTAATTTGGTGACACAAAAAAATTGGAAGATCATTCGAAATGTTTATCGAGCTCTTCTTTTATAGCAATTAGAGGTCGGTGTTAACTTTTTAAACCGAAATAAAGTGGAATTTTGTGGTCCATATCATGATACAATTATTTGACAAGGTAGCCGCGTAGACTGGCTTTTTTCTCACGAGCGGCGATGGGTAGTTGTCAAAATTAGCTGTTTATGCAATTAATCAAAGAAAAGTGAAAAAATAAGCGACGACTTAAACATAGCTAGTCAACCGCAACAAACTAAAAACATTTCAATCAACTTCGCGAATAAATTTAATGAATCAAAGATTAGTTAAAAATAAGCACATAGCTAGTCAACAGCAGCAAACTACAACATTCTTTAGCTGATTTTGACAACTACCAATCGCCAAAAGACTGTCACGGCTACCTTGTAAAATAGTTATACCATGGTCCATATTTAATTTATGTAAAATGAACAAAGAGTCTTCAAAAAAATAACCAGCTATTTCTTGCTCTCTCTCTCTCTTTTTGTCTCTTTCCCTTTTTCTCTCTCTCTTCTTCTCACTTTCTCTCTCTGTTTTTGCCTTTCGCTTATATTTTTACACAATGGAAAATGAAAGCATGACCGACCATTTTTAAATATAATGTAGCTGCGAAGCTTTCGAACAGTGTTGCCGTTTCGATCCAATTGGATCTATTTGGATACATTTTCCCTTCAAAAACTGATGGATACTTTTTTTTAAGCCTCAGTGTAAGTTTGGATACTTTTTAAAAAAAATTCTTTTTTAATATGAATATGTATATGTTTTTGTTTGCCTTAATTCCCTTAAATTCGACAAAAAAGTTAAGATAAATGATGATATGAAAACATTTTTGGGCAATATTTTCTTATCAAAAAATGCATTAAATTATAAAATATTTTAAGTATTTCTTCTGATTTAAATCTAACTAAAAACGAAAAGACTAATAGATTTTCTTTGGAAATGTTGGAATATTAGAAAATATATTGTTTTCAAAAATGCTTACAAATAAATAAATTTGAACTTCTAAATTAAAGGATACATTGAAAGGCACGTTGAAAAAAATTAAAAAGACTCAATCTAAAACATTTATTGTGAGTTTGGCAAAATAGTAACAAATTAGCGCAACTTTTTAAAAAATCTGTAATCTTTAACCCTTCATATCCCCGTAGCGATTGCAAATTGTAACGAAACTTTATAATACTAGTATAAGTTGTCAAGGTCGCGGCTGAAAACGACTACTTTTTAAGCTACCTAGCAAGAATAATATGCACAAAAAAACACTTAGTAAGAATATTGTTTTTTGTATGTACAGTGTTGCGCAAAACAATAGCAACACAATCAGTACGCTACTACAAAATCGTGTATCTTTTTAAATATTAGGGACACACAAAAATTATTATAGGAACCAAAGCATAATTCATACATCATATTAAAAACAAACTATATTCCAATTTGGTTTTGTTTTCTTTATTAAATTTAAAATTAATGTGACTGCATTCAGTTTGTCTGAGAGCAAAACAAAAGCAACATAATTAATATTTGGTGTAAGATCCATTATTCTTGATAACCGCTGCACAGCTGAGCGGCAAAGTAGATAAGTTAGTATTAGTATATGTTCCCAATTAAGTTTCAGCGCTTCTTACAGTGCAGTCTTATTGGAAAACCTTTGACCAGAAACTTTTACCTTCAAAATCCCAAAAAGATTTTCAATGGGATTCAAGTCATTGTGACTGTGCCGGCTAATCAAGGACTTGAATCCCTTTGCCTCTTATGTAATCTTTGATGAGCTTTGAAGTGTGCTTTGGGTCGTGATCGGGATGAAACGTTTACTGAAGCGACATATTCCACTCTGAATGTGGTCGCATATATGCTTTCTAAAATGTCATTATATACAAA
The DNA here is from genome assembly GCA_963920525.1 of Dichetophora obliterata. NCBI lineage: Eukaryota > Metazoa > Arthropoda > Insecta > Diptera > Sciomyzidae > Dichetophora > Dichetophora obliterata. The sequence continues at coordinate 160,994,440 of OY986438.1, forward strand.
TCGATCCATAATTACATAGATTTTTTGAAATGGTTCAACTTCTTTATAGGAAAAACAAGTCCAGACCATAATGCCATCGCATCCGTGTTCAAAATTTATTTTGCAGTTTCGGGCTTCAAGTCGTGTACCTGAATGGCACCGTACTGTGCACATCCCATCTGAATTAATCAAGTTGAACTTTGATTCACCGCTAAAAAACGGTCTTCGATTTTTGAACAGTCCAATTTAGGTGCTTTTTTGCAAGACTGAGTCTAAAAAACAATAAATTGCAACTAGTTGCCACAGTTTTCAACAGAATTGTTTAAATTGTAACTCCTCACCTTGTTTTTTATGCTTAGCTGTAAGCAAAGGTTTCTCTGCCGATCTGTAACTTCTTTTATCGTTCTCAACGGATCGTCTTCAAACAGTGCTGTGGTGTATATCTAAATCAAGTGTCCGAACAACCTCTTTGGCTGTGGCAAATGCATTTCGCTTGAACACGCCACAAATGTTCCTGCCATCACGCAGCGATGTTTTCCGCGGTCGCCTTCTTTAAGGTACCGTTGTTACGTCTTTTGTGAAGGTATATTTCTTTATTAATCTGCAAACTATTGACCGATTAATATCAAACTGTTTCACGTTAGATATTTGCGAATTTTCGTTTTTATATTCGGAAATAATTTGTAATTTAAGAGCTTCACAGCATTTAAAACGTGTCATTATAAATGGAACAATCAATGTCACAACTAGCACAAAAAACTAAACTTAAATGATTATGACTTACAAACAACACGTGCTTTACAATAACGGAACTTTTACCAATAATTCTTCGAACTTCTGTTCTCTTTTTACATTTTTCAAGTATTGCTGCTTTTGTTTTGCTCACAGACAAATTGAATGTAGTCACATTAATTTTAAATTTAATAAAAAAAAAACAAAACCAAATTTGAATTTGATTTGTTTTATATATGATGTATGAATATATGCTATGATTCCTTTAATCATTTTTGTGTGCCACCAATATTAAAAAATATACACGATTTTGTTGTAGTGCACTTTTTTTGTTGCTATTGTTTTGCGCAACACTGTATATGAACTTTTCACAGCAAATTTTTTAAATTGAATCTCTTTATTTTTTTCAACGTGCAATGTTAGCTTGATATAATTAAAGGCCAAAAGAAACCCATATAATGTATTTCACACTAAACTGAATAAGTTATTCAATTTTTGTTTTTTTTTTATGCAATAACTTATTGTTTTGTATTTTGCTTTTTCATAAATATAATTCTTATAAAGTTAATGTAATTAAAGGGCTATAATAACATATAAAAAACTGAATTACTGAAAATTATTTTCCTTTTTGATAAATATAATATCCTTTAAATAAATTAAAAAAATATTTTCTAGTCTTAAAATTAAATAAATAAAATTGTTATGGAAGCTTAAATAATTGGGTTTCAATATTTTAAAATATTAAGGTTGTATTTTTGGGTAATAAAAAAATTAGAATAATATTGGTTTTTGGATTTTGATTCGTGAATAATTTTTTTTTAAAAGTGGATACTTTTGGATACTATTTGACCTACTATTCATGGACACTTTTTTTAGAATCGTCACGGCAACACTGCTTTCAAAGCCTCTTTATAATTCTTTATTAATTTGGACGTGGCCTTTAGCACACGGTCGACATCTACCTTACGCAGTAAGCAAACATCATAGGAGTAGGTGTGCTGCTTATGACGCACAAGATAGGAAAGAACAAAACAAATTTACCAATGCCAAAAACACCACAGAAACGAGACCACACCGAAAAGTAACAAATGAAAGCAAATGTCACCACAAATTGTATTCACAATATTTTGACAATTCAAGAAATGGATTTTTTTACTACCATTCAGAATAAATTTTTGATTAAATCTGGTTCACAAAAAAATTTCTGTTAGAAAACACGATCTAGATATGACGAATGAAGTCAAAGTCTTGCATTAACAATAAAAATAAACACAATCGATATTTAACACCTCAAATCAGATTTTTTTTTTGTTTAAAATATTAACTTAAAAATAAAAAACTTTTCAATTAAAATCGTAATTTTTGATATATATATTAAGAAAAATGAATGATTTGTCTCTTTTGAATGTTTTCAAAGAAAAAAATTTCACCAATTAAAGCACTTTTCCGAAAACTTGCTGTTTGTATTTATCAGTTGTATTAATATTAGGGGTATTCACGTTTCAGTGCACTTGCCTGTGCAGTTGGGGACTTGTGCATTTGTGCAGATAGGTTTTCGTGAACAAACCACTAACACTTTTTCCAAGCTGTCAAATTTTTCAGTGCACACAAGTGCACAACTGCTCAAATCTTCAAGTTTTAGGCTGCAGTAGAATAGCAGTTGTGCAGATTTTTGATTTTGATGTTTTGATTTTGTATCATTACATATCATATACATATCATTCAGCCCGAAAGTTGTGGAACAGCTACGTAACAAATTTTCCGCTGAATGGGGCCAATGTCGCGCATAAAAACACTATCGAGCTAGCAACGCCATTTTGTCAACTTGACGAAAACCCAACTCAGGCTCAATTCGCCATGGATATGTAGTAAAAAGCATTGTGCATTAGCTATCCAAACAACAAAAGTAGCAAATTAAACGGGTTGAAAATTATTACAAGATGCCAATTGTTTTAGGTGTCGATTTTAATTGCGAATTCAGACATGAATGTTCATAGGTACTTAAGGTAAGACCGGTGGTCTAGCGCTCGAAAGTTTAAGGTATTATTATGATTTATTTAAAAAGTTAAATTATTGAACAACAATATTTAAACTTTTAAGGTCTATTGTATCACTCATTCATCATAACAAAAATATTTTTGTTTAATTTAAAAAATTGTTGATGTGGCTCAAAATGGCGCTCAATGAGACGGTCTCATGGGTGGTGTTGTAGATTTTGACTTTTCTATTTATCTGAAAAATAAAAACCAAAAATATTATTAAGCACTATGAGTGCACTATAGAGTTTACCTTATTTAAAAAAGACCTCCCTAAGGGCTCAAACTGTTGTAATTGATGATAAATTACATGATGATGATGAAATCAGCGCACCAAGTTTAGTCAAAAATAATACAAATATTGTTGGGAAAATCCAAAAATTAAAATTTTGTCCCCCTGAGTTATTCAAGTAATTTGAGGTGATACCCTTATGAAACTGAAAATTTTTTGGAAAAAACAAAAAAATCTTAACTGTTTCCTTATTTCAAATGGAATTGCAAATGAAAATATTTATTAAAAAAAAAAGTTTTTTTTGCTCCACTCTAGTGCACTCGAAAAAAGATATGAGAAATTGACACGATGACACTCTATTGAAAATAAAGTTCTTAAAACAGCTTGTTTTTTACCGGTTATTATAGGAATAGTTTTTTTACCGGAATAGTTTTTGTTTTCCTACAACACCATGCCGAAAAAAGTAGTTTCAAGATAAATTTAGTATAAAGAGAATGAAGACGACGCACTGTGGCTCGACACCTACTAAAACGGCTGTACATATGAAAAGAACGTCAGAAAGACTATACTTTTGATAAAAAAAAAAAAAAACAAATTCATAAAAATTGTAGGAATTAAACAATGTTGTCTTGATAAATATAATTTGGGAATGATAAGTGATCCAAAAATTTGCACACCACGATTAGGACAACTATTGATGTAATATTTGTTTGAAATATCGATGACATAGCATCTATATAAAATACGTTTGATATTTTAGATGTTAAAACACAATAATTTCATAAACATTTACAAAAATAATTCAAAATTAATGCAAAATAATAATGTAAGGTAATACAATTTACTGGTGGGAATATTATTTTTTTTAGTTAACATTTTTTAGGTATTTAAAAATTTTCAAATTAAAAATTGTTTATTAAAAAACCCAATTCAATTATTACGTATCAAACGTATGAAAATGCGAATATGCTTCGCTTCTCTCGTGTGTCCAGCGACCCATCTGTTTTTTTGTTCGGAAACGAGTTGAAAAAATAACCATTTAAAAGTTATTTTTCGGCACTCAGAAAACGAGTTAAGAAACGAACCATAGAAAAGCACCTTTTAGACACTCAGCAATGAATCTGTTTTATACATGAATTCAGTGGTCACAAGGAATAATGACTAAACTCAAAATATCGTAAAAAAGCGATATGGAATTTACTTTACCGCCAATTTTTGGAAGTATGCAGATATAAATTGTTTGCCTAGAATTGATCATCACTTATGTCTGCACATATTTTTTTTGTAACGGTTCATATATTGAAAAATAAATGGGTCGTAGTTCGTGCAATTAAAATATCGTTTTTTACAATACTTTGAGTTTAGTCATTATTCCTTGTGACCACAGAATTTTCTTATTTTTGCATATCGATAAAATGTTCAAAAAGAAATTATAATGTTAACAAATTATTTTAATTCTATTTGAACAAAGTAGTAATATATTTCTGGCCGTCGCCATTAAAATATTGCTCGCATAGCTAAATTTATTCGACATAAGAAAATAAAAATATTATTAAAACGAAAAATTTATAGGGGCATTAAACTTCCCAGCAAAAAAAGTGCTTCCAAAAGAAGGTAAATTGGAAGGGAAAGTCTTGAATTCCATCCCTTCTACTTTCATACTTGGAAGGCATTCTTTTAACATATGCATGTCATTGGGAGAAATGCTTTACTTAGTCTTCTCTAGGAGTGCTTCTAGAATTTTTCCAGTGGAATGGGGTCGTATTTCCTTGAGCCCTTAAATGAAAGGATCTAGTAGGTATTTTTGAAGAGAACTTTAAGAAGGCATTCCATGGAATGAATGGTTTTTGGGGCTAGGGGGCCTAGCAAGAACCCTCGGAAAATATCCTTTTTTCCCGATTTTCTCGCTATTTTTGTGTTGGAAGTGAGAATTTTTTGGGTTTTGTTGTGAGTTTAAAAAAATCCACGTAAAATTTCCCTTCTCCCGATTTTCACGACATTTTGGTGTTTAAAGTAGGAAGTGGTTGCGTTTTGTTGGAGGTTTAAAAAATGCCACGAAAAATGAAAAAATACACAAAAAAATAATTGAAATTAAATGCTATTTGGATGTCTTTGAGAAGTGGTTTATGAGAATGCTTTTCGGAAGCACTTCTTGATAAGGCTTAGAAGAAGCACAATTGGATCTATAGAACGTCTTCCAGAAGCAGTGTCCCTAAGAATGCATGTCAATTTTGTAACACAAATTTTGGTAGGTTACTGTTCTTTAAAATAGATTTTTTTATATAGGTATATTTTTTTAAATAGACATTTTATTGATAACTAGGCTTTTCCGAACGCCAACGTTATAAATTTACGATTAATTTAATGCAAAGAGTTAGATATAATTGATCACATAAATAAAATAAGAAAAATATTACAATGCCCTCTTCCCCCCCCCCCCCCCTGAAGTTTTTGTTTTTATTCTAAGTTTTTTTGTTGTGCTGCCACTGAATATACAGTCATATAAAGTTAATGTATTAAATAATAATAGCAAAAACTACGGTCACAAAATAAATACTTCATTGATTGTAAAATTTTAATTTTAAGTAAAATCTAAACTAATATAAAATCATTCTTATCAAAGATGTAGTTTAAATTTTCTAATTAAAAAACATATATTTAAAAAAAAAATTCTACCCAAAACATACGCAAAACTAAGGAAGAGAAAATTTCATGATCCTTTTTTGAGCTCATTTAAGAATTTGAAAGAGTAACATTAATTATTTATTTCTGAACGCATTTATGAAGAATAATAAATGGTTCATTTATAAGTAATTGTTTCCTACTAAAATTATAAAAGAATGTTTCTTTTTGTCTCAAATAAAGTTTGTTAATAATTTTAGAAGAATTAAAATTCTTTTATGGTGCAAATGTACGCGAGTTTAATCTTCCCTAGCAAGAACATTCATCATAAAAACATTCATCAATAAAAAAAAAACAAAAATTCACAAAAAAAATTTCTACCCAAAAACGAACTCAAAACCTTCGCATTTGATTCAGTGGAAAATATTCGAAATTCGATTTCTTAAGTGTCAATTAAGCGCAGATTACATGTTCGACTTTAGGCTTTCTTGTCATTTTTTCAATAACTTCGGGAACCTTTTCGGTTCTGTAGCTTCTATTAAATAACTGTTATTGAGTAAATGAATTTTAAGCTGTACAAATTAATATCTAAAATATCTAATAACTTAACATGGTGCACCATCCGCCTACCATAAATTGTAACGGTTTAAAAAATCTTTTATGCTGGGAAAGAAACTCTTTCGATTTACCGATAACTTTAATTGAGTGGAAACTTAATCTGATGTCGCTGATGCTGATGACGATAATCAATATGCTGGTCTTGATTCAAACATTTCTGCTATTTAAAAGGCACAAAATAGCTCTAAGCCTTAACAATATTCGAACAACAAAACAATCATCATCATCGTCATTATCGTCAACAAATCAAATTGAAATCTAATCAAATACTACAAAACCAACCCACGCCGCCAACTTTGTCTAAAGACCTTGTGACAAATGAACACAAATTCTTTTTTATTTAGTGTCAATTGATAGCAGCACCAACAACGAAAAATCTCCATCTATCCATCCATCTATTCGCTTAAACAGCCATTCATGCATTCGGCGATATTTTCACTTTCAACAAGTTGTTTTTGTTGTTTTTGTTGAAGTTGGTGATGGCGCTTGATTGGACTTTAGAGCGCGCGCCTCTTTACACAAACACACACCCAAACCATTAATTTGTAAAACGATCCGGGTTGATGCAGGCATAACGGGGCACTGGGGCAACATTCCGCGAAGGGTTTAATAGAAACACTTTATTGTTATTGTTTGTTCGATGTTGCTGACAATGGCAATAGCAACAGCTACACCAGCAACAACATCATCACCACCAAGAATAACAACAACAATATTAGTAACAACCACAATAGTAACAGCTACAAATGACGACAAATGTGACATCAATTAAGGAATCAAAATCAAAACGAAGTGAAAATGAAGCAAAATGAAGCAAAACGAAATCAAAAACCATTGAATGGTGCTCAATGATGACGCTATTCGTTTGGTGCTCCATCGAAAGGAACGTGGGTCGAAGTTGTGTTCGACGCCTGGATGCGGGTGGAGTTGAATTGCTGTAACTGTGTTGTGTGTGTGTGTGTGTGTGTATGTGTGCAGTATTGTGCACGTTTTCGGTAATTCGGTGGGAACAACTACGATAACTGATTGAAAATAAAACTCAGCAGAATTGCTTAATTGATATAGTATCGAAATTGATTGCGACTAATTTGAGACAATCAAGTGATTTATATTAATATATTTATGAGCGAGTATATCTGTACATCATGAAGAATTTGTGGGAACTCAATGAAATTTTGACAAATTCCTCTTAAAGATGGTGTTGGTTTGTAGTTTTGTATAAGTATTGATATATGATTTATATGCAATACAAATTATATATAATTTGTATTGCATTTAAAAGACATGTAAACAATAATTTCAATAAGTAAAATAAAAAAAATTGTCCATTAAATAAAATAAAAAAAAAATTGTCCATTAAAATCAATGAATTGCAGTTTATGAACGCGATTCATTGATTTGAAGAACAACAATTTTTTGAGTGTAGTTCTAATTAGTTAAATGCTAATTCTGTCAGGTAAATTAAACGACCACTCTTTTCAAATTCTTTCTGCGAGTTATTAAATCCATCGCTCGCCAAACCCACTCTTTGGATTCTTCCTTGTTTCCGTGCTACAATCGCAAACAAAGCCACGTTCGTTACCACTATCATCACCACCGTGCAGGTGGGAGTGTACGATTAATACGCACTAAGTCTAAATGATACCTCGTGGTGCCTAAACCTCCGTATTGAAGTTTTGACCCTCTAGAACAGCGTGGAACTGTTGAACCACCGATAGCAGAAGTACTACCAGTGTGTCTGTAATTTCCAAAGGGTGCTTTTTAAGTGCGGAGAACTTTAAATTTAAATAAAACATACAAAAATGTTACTTACTTACTTTCTTAGTTGGCGCTTCGTTTGATCTCAATGCTGATGTCGTTGGTTGAGTTAATGCTGGATCCCAGATAAACGAAGTTCTTCACAACCTCGAATGAGGTATTGTCAACGGTAACGTGGGTTCCAAGACGCTGGGACTGTTTGTTTGTTGACACCAAGTATTTCATCTTATCTGCATTCACTGCCAGACCCATTCGACTTGACTCTCTTTCTAATCTGGAAAATGCTGCACTGACTTCTCGCGTATTATGGCGTATAATGATATCGACATCATGATGTCATCAGCATACGCAAGCAGCATAACACTCTTGTAGAATATTGTGCCACTACGTCTCAGATCAGCAGCTCGGATGATCTTTTCCATCATTAGGTTGAAAAAGTCGCACGATAAGGAATCACCTTGTCTGAAACCTCGTTTGGTAATAAATGGTGGGGAGAGGTTCTTCCCGATTTTAACTGCGCTGCTGGTGTTGCTCAGTGTCATACTGCAAAGTCATATTAGTTTTGCAGGAATACCAAATTCAGACATGGTGGAGTACAGGTGCTTCCTTATTGGGCTGTCGAAGGCGGCTTTGTAGTCGACAAAAAGATGGTGGGTGTCGACTTGTTTTTCTTGAGTCTTCTCCAAGATTTGTCGTAGCGTGAAAATCTGGTCGATGGTGGACTTTCCAGGTCTGAAGCCACACTGATAAGGTCCGATCAGTTCGTTTACAATGGGCTTCAATCTTTCACATAAAACTCTCGACAGGACCTTATATGCGATATTAAGAAGGCTTATCCCAAAGTAATTGCCACAGATAGTGGGATCGCCTTTCTTGTGAATTGGGCAGAGCACACTGAGATTCCAATCGTTCGGAATGCATTCTTCCGACCATATTCTGCATAGAAGCTCGTGAATGCATTTAAGTAGAGCTTCGCCTCCGTTCTTAAACAGCTTAGCAGGTAAGCCATCAGCTCCCGCGGCTTTGTTATTTTAAAGCCGAGCTATAGCTGTCAGAACTTCATCATAGTCAGGCAGCGGAACCTCAACGCTGTCATCCAAATTCGGGGTTTCCGGAATATCATCTCTATTGGCGGGATTGTTGTCAGCGTCGCCATTTAGAAGCTTAGAGAAGTGTTCCCTCCATAACGTCAGTGTACTTTGGACATCTGTCACTAGATTCCCGTTTTCATCCTTGCAGGAAGAGGCCCCGGTTTTAAAACCACCGGCAAGGCGTCTTATTTTTTTGAAAAATTTTCGGGCCTCATTCCTGTCACCATACTTCTCAATCTTCTCCTGCTCGCGCTTTTCTGCCTCTCTTTTTTTCCGCCTGAAAATACGTCTCTTTTCCCTCCTCTTTTCTTTGTATCGCTCCTTAGCAGCGCACGTTACAATCGACTGCAGGGTGGCTTTGTAGGCGGTATCTTTCTCTGCAGTGGCGCCGCGACACTCCTGAACGTACCACTGGTTTCGGCGAGGGCGTTGGTAGCCAATCACCTCTTCAGCAGCCGCACGCATGGATTTGGAAATGTGTGTCCACTGCGCGCATATATCATCGATTGGAGGAGTGCTTTGAAGCAGGAGTGAGAGTCGAGTGGCGAAAGCATCGACTGTCTGTTTCGATTGCAGCTTGTCGACGTCTAGCTTTCTCTGTGTAGGGTTGCGTGTATTCTTAGCTGTACACAGACGTGTACGGATCTTGGCTGCAACAAGATAGTGATCCGAGTCAATGTTTGCACCACGGATCGTGCGTACATCCAATACACTGGAAGAGTGCCTTCCGTCGATCAAAACGTGATCAATTTGATTCTTGGTTTTTTGATCAGGGGACATCCAGGTGGCTTTATGAATATTGAGATGCTTGAATAAAGTGCTACTTACGACCATGTTTCGTACTGCGGCGAAATCAGTCAGCCTCATTCCGTTATCGGAGGTGTTGTCGTGGAGGCTGAACTTTCCAACTGTTGGACCAACAATTTTTTCCTTGCCCACCTTAGCGTTGAAGTCACCAAGGACGATTTTTACGTCGTGACGGGGGCAGCGCTCGTAAGTATTTTCAAGGCACTCGTAGAAAATTTCCTTGATCTCATCGTCCTTGTCTTCTGTCGGAGCGTGCGCACATATTAGGCTTATATTGAAAAATCTAACCTTGATGCGGATTATGGCAAGTCGTTCGTTCACAGGTGTGGGACGTCCCACAGCAGGACGTGGGGCCGTAGTCTCTTGCCAACTACAAATCCGCATCCAAACTCGTGCTTATCCGCATGGCCGTTGTAGTAGATATCACAGGGTGCATTCCGAATGCAACCCTGTCCCTTCCATCGCATTTCTTGGATAGCAGTGATATCAGCTTTGTATCTTTCCAAGACATCAGTCAGTTGGATAGAGGCACCTTCTCAATTAAGGGTTCGGACATTCCAGGTGCATATCCGTAAATCATTATCAGTTTTTCGTTTGCGGTAGTCGTCATCAGATTTGGAGATCATTTTTCTTCTTTTCTTATTTGTTTTCATTGAAATGTGTTTACATTGTTACATCGCCCCCAGATTACTTTTGATACGGTGCATAATAATCAATCAAAAATCGATTTTTAATTTTTTGGTAACTTTATATATTTATTTGTTTTTTTGTGTATTAAGTTGTATTGTTGAACCTTTAGTCTGTTTACTAATCCTGACCTAATGCTTTTGAGAAAGTCAGTTCTTGCTTATTCGAAATGATAGTTTTTAAATTCTCCTGATTAAAACATATGCTTTTAGATAATTAGATTGCGCTGCTGTACAACTTTTATGGTGCCTTCACGCTTATCTGGTTTCAACTCAAAAAGTTGTTACAAAGGACAACAATGGAAAGAAATCAATCGTAAAATTTGCAATAAGAAGCTCTCAAGAAGCATTTATTTTCGTTGGATATAGCGCGCAGGAAATAGAAGATCACATAGCTTTTTTAAAAAGTAAGTCCGACAGTAAACAGCCGTTTATACTAGCTATTGGAAGCAGCAATCTCTCTTCGTTTACACATTTTTACGTGTACTTGGATGGTGTAAAATTTTTGTTTACAAATTTCCTAAGAGCAGTAGATATTTTCTTTATAATACTCCATTTATTTAATTTAAAGTACCCCTCGGTACAATTATCGAAATAATTTAAAAAAATAATGAATGGAGTTCATTAAATCAATGACTTCCTTCTTATTATCAATGAAATAATACATTAAAAACAAGATATTTTTTTAATTGAGTCAAAGAAAATGTTCATTGGTTGTATGAATACCGTACTTAAATATTAATATTTTATGAACCTGTGCTTTAAAATCAATGTATTGTTCATTGAGCCAATGAATATGTTCACTGGCTATATGAATAGCATATTTAAATATCAATATTTTTATGAAGACAATGAATATATTCATTGGCTGAATGAATGCTATACATTATTAACAACATTTTATGAACCTGTTCTTTTAAATCAATGTATTATTCATTGAGCCAAAGAATATATACATAAGCTGCATGAATAACATAATTTAATCTCAGTTTTTTTATGAATCTGTACTTTAAAGATAATGTATGGTACATTGTCTATAAGAACAATATACATTGGCCCAATGAACAGTACTTGAACTTTTTGGATTTAATGTACGGTTCTTAAAAGGCATGAACGGGTATACATTGAACCAATGAACGCGTACTTTTACGCAAAATTAATGATTTATTCTTATGGACAATGAATTTTTTCATTGATTTTATGTACTTTTTTGGTTCAGTGTATTTAGATTTTTAATTCATAATCTTACAAGCCTAGATTTAATTACGCAATTATTTTGCTGGTAAAAAATACTGGCATTAAAACTACATACGTCAAAATAGGCTTGTAAAAATGCTAACTCAAATCATATCGAGAATAGGTCAATTGTTTTTCCTATGACATCGAAACAGGGAACAAAACTAAAATTTAAGCTTAAGTTGCATTGGTATTTTTGAGCTGGTAAATTTACTGGTGCATTAACTAATTGACTGCATTGCAGGGCAGTGACTTTCTTGGTATGTATTTCGTGCTGATGTATCCTGTGTGGAACGATATCGCCTCAAATCATACAATTTTATCCATTTATTTAAAAATGGGTTGTGGCAACTATAAAACCGAATCACTTCGAAAAAAAAATACTTATTTTAAAAATAAAATTTGATGATTCGCTCACGTTATTCAACACTACTACCTTCCGATCCGTCTCGCCAACGAACTTTGTTTCCTGTTTATGAGCAATTAAAATCAGCATTTGTTTAGAACAGAAGAATAAGGAAAATGGTCTACACGTATAATTTCTGTTCAAATGTAAAATTAAAAGTAATATTTGCAATATCTTATCCAATCAGTGCACTTCTAACAAAGTTTGTGTTCACCAAACTATTGTAAAAAGCTTGTCTCAAAACAAAAAACACTATTCTCTTGATTGTAAAAGTGACAATTCTTGATTGTTACCATAGCTTATAATAGTTTAAATCATTACATGAAATAATAATCAGAAACAAACAACGAACAAACGAATTAATGACCTGAAACGATGCGAAATAAAAATAACTGTGCAGCTAAATTGCTGATGCGACAGCAGCGATAAAACAATCCTTAAAAAATCAGCAACAATATTTAGAACGAGCAACTGCGCACATTGGCATGAAAATGTTAGTCGGAGATGGAAACTTACTCACACGACAGACAAAAGATTTCTTAGTTAACATGATGCGCTCCAGAACAAACCGAAGGCACAGGCACTAATTTCATCGTGATTGCAGACAACAGCCAGCAATCAACAGCAGCCGAGTTGGCTATGAATATGTTGCCACAATAAGTGGCACTATTTCAGTACCCAAACTATAGGTGGAATATTGCTGTAGGAGCAAGACGCTTTAACACCTGTTAAGGAATTTCAGCATATCGGTTGTTATCTGAGTTCACTCAGATGCAGCCAAGGAATCAGAGCGCAACACTTGCAACTCCGTTGTTGAAACCGTTTTGCTAGCATTTGGTAGTTCGTTTTGGCCGCATGTACACCAAAGAACAAAGATTATCAAGTGATACTCATTCGCCCTGCCAGGCGAAGAGGCAACAGCGACGACAAAGTCATCATCAGCAACAACATCTACTTCATCATCATCTGTGACAACAACAACACACAATTGTGAAACACCAATGCACTAAAGCTGGCCTGTATTTGGGTGTCTTATGCGATCTTCGTTAATCTACTGCGATGATCTCCTTTCTCCTGCTTTTGTGATTTTTCTGGAAGGACACTTTACAACTAGCAAATTGCACTTGCTTACATCGAGATTTTATTGTGGTTGTTGTTGATGTTGTTGTTGTACTGAAATAAGACCCAACCGATCACACTTGCCACCGAAACTGTTTTGTTGGCACTTTTTTATCCTAGAAATTATCACAACTGGCGCGCGTACCCACGTGACACTGAAGGCAGCTCAGTTTGGTCAGCTCGTATGGCGCACTTATATACTATATATATTTCAACTCCCGCTCGGTTACATTTCCTTGCTCTGAGCTGCTTTGTCTTCAGTGCCGAGGAACTGCCTGGAGTAAGTGTCTCACCTGATAAGAATCGGTGCAGTCATTTGGCACGGATTAGCCAAGTGTTTTTTCTGATATTCGAAACAGTCTCTGTTGTTATGTGTTATTTTGTGTTGATGCAGTACAAATCTTGCACCTTAAAAAGAACCAAAGTGCGTCTTTTGGATGAAGTTGAAGGGATTTCTATTAAAAAGCTGGTATTTGAAAGAGGCCAAGTATGTCGGAACTTAAGGTTTTACTAATGTGTTTATATGTCGATTATATTCTCGAAAGTTTTCACAGAGGACTTTAATATGTATCAGTAGGGATTTTAAGGTATGACCTGCGGTTCAAGCCCACAAAAATAACGTTTTTTAAAACTGCAGTAGCTCAGTCGTTTTCCAATTTATCAAATTTGTGTTTTTTTACGTGAAAGTAGACGTACTTTTCTAACTTTTTCCGTACTTTTTTATGTTTCGATGCTTTTTTATCCCTCCCCCAGAGAGATGAAAATAGGTACGTAAAAATAAGAAGGCAAACGGGGTGTCGTTTTTCTTGATAGTCGGATGTCGTATCGAAATTCTGCGGGCGGCATTTTGTTGTCAGGCAAGTCTTCAACTAGAATATTTCAAAAATATAGAAAATTGACAAAATGGCGCGATTTAAAAAAAAGTTCAAAAATTAGCTGTTTTTTTGGGTTTTTACCCCAACCCTCCCCCAGTAGTAGAGTTAGCTCAACTATCCTAGTTCAGGACCTGCCTGACGTAATTGCCTACAGAACGCCGCCTCCGCATCTTCATCCGACTTCTGGTTCTCGAGAAAAATGACACCCCAGTTTGAAAAAAATGATTTCGAGAAAAACGTTTTTAAAGTTTTATCACTGCACTTCGGCGCGAGTGTAAATATACTAGACCGATCCAAAAAAAGCGAAGTGTGATTTTTTGTGTGAGCACAGGGGTAAAAATGTTCGATTGTGTATCGAAAACAAGCCCTTAAAATTTGGTACTAAAATATTGATGTTTAGTACTCGACCAAAGATGTTAGGTGGCGCTGCACCCGTTATAAAAATTCAGTGAACTAAAAACCCGATAATCATACATGACACAAGTAATAATGAAATTTTTTAAGCTCTAATCTTACGTTGTTAGAAACCCGCCAGAGGACCTTCGGGGAATCTGCCTGTCCCAAGCCAGGAATAGAAGTGGTGAGGGTTTGTTATTGGATGGGCAGTTCGTGGGGCACTGCCCATGAACTGATCTCATAATGAGTTCATTCTTGAGGCACGGCTCTTGAATGTTCATCTGATAATCTGTAAAAGAAAAAGGTTTACCTTGAGCCTTGGTTGTTGCTGCCAAATTCTTGGAGAAAGCATGGTTTTGATATTAAGTTATCATAACACCGTCATCTGTAATATGCTTTCGATGGACGATCAATCCAACATAACTTGAAGAGCGGGGACAGTCATCCATCAATGATGAGGAGACCTGATCTATCGTTGTTCTGCAGACCTTATCTTAGAATAAAAGTTATTATGTAGGAAACATTTAATCTTTGGACCGTTGTATAAGCCAATTGGTATACAACGGCTCATGCTTCCTAGTTTTCCGAAATGGGTTTTTTATTAAGTCTTAATTAGGATAACGACGTTGCTGGGAAACCAATGGTTATTTTTTAATCTAGTCATGTACAATTCTAGTGGCTGAAGGTGTCACAGTCAAATATAAATTTTCTAAAAACTTTTGGTCTGTTGAAGAGAAAGGCCGGTGTAAGTTACACTTAAGTTGAACTCGGGCTGGTGATTCCCTTAAAATACTAAGAGAATGATGGTAGATTGAATCTCGCTAATTTCAAACAGTCAATGTTAGGAAGGTAATCAACTACCGGATCAATATACTGTGATCTTTGGAATTTGATTACAGGCCTAAATAGTCTGAGTTGTGTCCACTGAGATTGAGGAACCTGATGATATGATGATTTCAGGCCTATGAAGTTTCTGCCTTAGTCTTTCATGTTAGAGAGTGATGACCTCTGATATGATGTAGATGATTATTGCGGGAAAAAAATAATGGGTTATATTACTGGTATTGATACTGAGATAGCCCAAGGTTATTAAAATAACCAAGTCATGTATAAATTCAAGTAGCTGAAAGTGTTACGGTCATGAATTGCGTCAATCTGACGACAAAGGTTCTGTTGCATGTTATTAGGGGAACCTTTCAAAAGTGGTCTTTCTTGAATTCCGAAAGGGCGTTGGCCGACGCTTCATATTTGTCCCAAGCCTTGGAGCACCGTTGAGTTAAGCCTTCGCGGCAGGGGTCAACATTAAAAACATAGTGACTTTCTTACGTTGTTAGAGTCGCTGAAAATGGTGAAATAATTTTGGATTTGATCCGCTAGCTAGATGAAGAGATATTTTAGAAAAAGCTGCAACATTTAGAAAAAAAAATTTTCAATTTCATGTTCAAGGCTTAATACTTCTTGTAAAAAATTTAGAAATTTTTTCAATATCCACGTTTGTAGCCAACATTTTTACGGAAAAAAATGAGTGGTCGCACACAATCCTACACCTATTAGTAAAAGAGATAGTTATATTTTTATTTTTACCCACTTGCTAGATTTCAAGTTACATATATTCAAAAAAGTTTTCATGAGGTTGTTTAAGGTCTTACCTTACGATTATTAATACAATACTATTTTTATTTAATATTATAAAAATTAGATATTAATTATTATTGGTAATAACATAATAATCATCTTGCATTCACTCTGAGGGTTCCTTATTTAAGAAATTGAGAGCAATGCTGTGGATCGAAAAGAACTTATTAGTTTGTTGCGTGATGAAATCGTTGACATTTAGTTCATTAATATCCTTATTCGAAATATCATCATTAATATCCTTATTTGAAATAGTTAAGCACTTCGCACATAATAAATTGAAAGAATTAAGATCAATGCTATAAAGTATTTTTCTTAATAATATATTTCATTATAAAAACTTTAAAAATAATTATATTTTATGAAATTATAAGAAACTAAGATAAATGAACAAAGAGGTACATTTAAAATTTATTAAGTACTTTAATATTTCATTAAAAAATGCAAAAAATTTAGTTCATCATAAAACACGTATTTTTTTTTAATTAACAAGAGCACTCTAAATAAATGAGCGAATGAAAAAATTCCAATGAAATGAGTTTATCTTTGCAAAAACTCGCGAGCGAGAAACAATAAATGAATAGCAAAGAGAAGGCGTGCTTCAACTCAGTTTTTTGAGGAGCACAATATACGAGCGAATAATATGAAAGAGCGAAGAAAAAGTTTTGATCATTCTGAATATTTAACATAAGAGCGCTCAAGTTTTTTTTTCTTCACGAATGAGGAAAACAAAGTGAATCGCTGGTCAATTGAATAATAGTGGTCAGGAGGAGTGTAATTTTACTCTTCAATTGAGAGTTTTTGCGAACCCTGGTTTTGACGTTGCCCAAAAAACACCACGTGGAGGTTTGAGTCGACTTAAGGCAATTTCACGAGGATTATGCTGGCCTCGCCAGGTAATTGTAAAGGTTCGCCTCCGGTTTTAAAAACACATTTTTTAAAAACTTAATTTTGAGTATACTTGGCCCCAGTGTGCGCCGTGATTAGCCTAGTTGAATAGAGAAATGCAGACTCAACAGATATTTGGTTTTAGTTCTCTATGACTATTTTTTATGCATAGTTTTTCATAAAGTATCAAAAAAAATTTTAATTTTCTGTATTAATGCGACAAACGTTTCTTAAAGTGTTCCTCGCTTAAAGGCTTAATTCCACTGCGATGAATCCAGTCATTCAGTTTTTTGTTGTGCGTAGGATCCAGGAAAATGGTAATGTTCTAGCCTATTTTACCTTACTGGCATTAGCATAAATTATTTTATCGCCAACTTCTAGATCTGTTTATCTACCGTCGGTTGCAGCTTGCACTTGACTCGTATTTTGATGGGAACATTTAAATGAAAGTCATTGGCGTTTATGTAATTGGATTTTCATAGTCATGTTCACATATTTGTTCATTAAAGTACTTGGGCGAGAGTTTATTATATAATAAGAGCAATCTTTTTAGCAAATATCTGTGTCGATAAGCAATAATAGCTTTAATAGATTTAAGACAGAACTGAGATATTAATATAGCTGTATTCCACGTATATAGCATTATGAACACACAAAATCTGGAACTTCTAGCAGTACCTTAGCCAAAGATATGACGCAAAAACAAAAGACCCTTTCATATAACTTATATGGCGATTGAGAACTTTGAAGCAAAATTTCTCGAAACTTTGAAATAATGCTTAAGCTGTTATTATACTTAAGACGATATTACTATGGCATCAAGTTATAGAACTGGCAAAAATAACGATTTTGAAATTCATGTGGCTTATATTCATGCAATCAAAACCTTTTAAATGACTTAAAACGGAAGGAGTTCTCACAATTAAGCTTTGAAGTTAAATAAAAGTTTATCAATATTCAATTCTCCCAGTTAAGTGGCAACCCATTAACACTACCAAAAACAAGTATCATTACAATATCTCTAATAAAGTTTTTCTAACTTTATCGGAAGTAAATAAAAATCACTTCATAAAAAGTTTCTATTATTCAATTAATATTATTTTGAATCACCCAAAACTAATCAACTGTTAAAGTTTTCCAAGAACTCATGAACTCTGATTTATTTACAATCCACAACTACTCATTCGGACGATTAACCGCACTTAAGTTTATGAGAATCCTCAACTAAAGCACACGTTAGTGGCTTAGGAAACTTTATTTCCTTCAATGGCAAAGTTTGTTTGCAAACTAAACCAAAAACCGATAAATTGTACGCACAGCCCAATGCAGCAAGGCATCTACTGTAACGTCTTGCTTCCTGATCCAGTGCAATGTCCCACGGTAAAAGCCAGTCGAGAGTGAGAAAATAAATAAAAAACATCATCATCATCATCATCATCATCATCATCATCATCGTCGTCATCATCAAATTTTTATGCGCCTCTTGAGGAAGGTAATTCGTGCAAAACTCCTTCGCTGCACGCCAAACAACGCCAAAGATGAACCACCAGATGCTGCCTCTTCTGGTTGCCCAAACGGAGCAACTGTTGCTGCTACTTGATGCGGTCGTTGTTGTTGTTGTTGTCTTAGTTGTGCGACTTTGGCACAATTTATGTAAATTTCTCAGATGATGCATATACACACCCGCATCTCTAAGACTGTCTGGCTTTCTGTCTGTGGCTGCACTTGTGGGTGGATTTTTGCTTGCTTGGCTATACTTAACTTGGCTAAAATAAAGTCATCGTTTGTGTCAATGTTGTTGCAATCACTGTCTGTCTGCGGAGTGAGGATACAATTTGTCATCACAGCAAATGAATCTTTCGCTTGGCATGCAGTTTACAACACAAGCCTCTTCGTAGACTCGTTGGAGATGAATTCTTTTTTGTATTTTATATAGTGGGCGTCTAGCTTAACTTAACCATGTATTTAACCTAGGCCAGTCATGTAATAATAGTTTCAGGAGTCGTATTAGCGCTGTTAATAAAAACACACAAAAAAATTTGTTTACTAAAATCAGTAATTGAAATAGTATTTAATTTTAAAAATTTAAAAATTTTCAAAAATAAACTTTTCTGAATTTTAAAAAAATTTTACCATAAGTGAAAACATTTTTGAATTAGTTTTATGATCTATGATATTTTGATTTTTTTAATTTTTATGAGTTTTTGATTTAAAATGTTTTTGGATCCTACTGAGTTCGTAAATGCATCCAAAACTATACATTTTTATATTTAGATTTTTAAAAATAAACACATTGCGCTGAGTAATTTCAACAATTAATATGGCGAAGTTATAGTAACAGCAGACGTGAGTTCAATTCACCATATTGGCATGGTTTTTTGTTTAAGGAGAGGTAAAATCGTTTTACGAAATTATTTAAAAAACAAAAATAAAATGTTTTTAAAACTATTTTCTAGTCCGGCTAATGGTTTAAAAAGGTTAATTTATTTTTGCCGAAAAGAGAGGAACTCATTTCCGAAGAAAAAACAAGTTTCTTTTTGAGAGTCATGTCAGTTCAACAAATGATCCAAAATGCGTTAATTTATAAGTGCTGGAAATGTACTATTCTACTTGAAAAGGTTAAAACATTAATTCAGCAGATAGTTTTGGTTCACTGGGAATCTAAATTCAGTAACAATTTCGCTTCAAGACGATGAATGAAAATATATATTTTTATAATGTATACGTCTATTTTTATGTCAAGTGTATAACGCATTGTTATGCAAGTCCACTAAAGTGACAGTTCCGTTTCGCATTGCGGGGGTTAAATAAATTGTCATACTGTAAAAAATTTTACGTAGACTAAGGCAACGCAGTTGTAAATTTGCATTATTTTACCGCTAATTTAGTTAGAATTATAAGTTATTGACTTAAGATGCAAATTAGGAAAGAGCTTAATTCAACCTACGTGTCATTCATATTTACATATGTTATATACAACGCCGTATATATGGGGGGTTAAGGGGGTTCAAGCCCTCCTTAGCAATTAAACTTTTTATATATTAAATAAAAGCACAGGTATTCCAAATTATTTAATTATCATAGCATGAAGATAAATTGAAAATTGTTAAATGTGCATGCTTAGTTTCCTTAGCAGACATTAAGTTTAATATAATCTATATCTATCTAAACTATTATATAAAAGCAGACTTACGAAATTTAATCCAGAATAAGCTCGGTAACCGCTGAACAGATTTTGATAATTCTTTTTTTATTCGATTTCTATGATAATATAGATTGTTATTGCTAGGGATCGGATTTTTATGCAAAACGTATAAAAAATTAGTGTCAAAAATCTAAAATATACAAATTTTATGCAAGATTTTAAAACATTTAGATAATATATGTGTATTTAATCAATATTTTAAGAAAAAAATTTTTGTTGCTATCCTATTTTGCCACAGGATTTGATTTAAAAATGATTTTGCATAAAAATCCGATCCCTAGTTATAGCTTACCAAGGTTTTCGAAAAATGTATTCTTTAATTATTGCAAAATCACGCATTTTATTTGATGCGTACATTCAACCAGCAGCGCAATATAACAGCAAACAAAGCTTTTCTCTCTTTGTCGAGAGAGCTTCTCTCAATATAATACGACAGCCATGTTGTGTAGTTCAGCTCAAGGTATATTCAACAATAAATATACCTTGGTTCAGCTGAATTCACCGATAACCTTCAGCATGTTTTTGTGTGATTTAAAATAATGTTAATCAAGTTGAGAGCGTGCAGAAATTTTTCTCTCTGAACGAAAACTTCATATGAAAAAAACTTTCAAAACATGTTGAAGGTGATCAGTGAATCCAGCTTTATTTTCAGGGAGATTCTTGCTTTCATACAGTGTTAATTAATTTTATTTGTTAATGTATTAAGAAGAGTTGCCAGAATTTAGTTATCAGCATTAATTATGTTTTGCAGCCTTGCCAGCCAGCTTTTCCCCACTTGAGATTGTGCTAGTCTATCTATACGAATATATAAAAGCATTGTGACACTGCACGGATGTTTGACAATCACGCAGGAACCACTAAATGGATTAACACTATATAGATTTCAAACGATATCCAACTTTATCGTAATATGCTATGTTAGATTTGCCGCGTCTACTTTCCATGCCACCTTTTTGCAAAAAATAATTATATATCAGACGATTTTGGTCGTATGAGACTAGAATTTGGTAATCTACGTTGTACGGTTACTTTCGCTAACTTTACTAAAAATGGGCATGACCCACTTTAGTTAAGTCCACTTTTCGGGGGATAAGCTTGGAGTAAAGCAAAGCGCACTAGGTTTAAGCTCAATTGAGCTGAAATTGTTTTGAGTTTGAGATGGTTTAGGTGAAAAAATTTTGCCAAACCCCCATTACCGCCCACAATTAATCAAAAATATGATACTTCGTACGGTTTTGGTTGTATTAGACTAAAATTTGATAATTTAGTTCATCCAGCTATTTTCGGCAACTGTATTAAAAATGGCGAATATACACATTTTTTTCCGATCAGCATGAAAATTCGTATATCGCAGTAAGGTGGTCTGCGGCAGGACAACGTCTGCCGTGCAATTCTAAACATCGATAAGAATGCTGTATATATCAGAAAATTCGGATGGTCATGCATTGATGTTTCAAACGGAAAGGTCTAGCATGTGTTTTGTTCGAAGGTCAATTTACACTTTTACAAATTCACAAAACGATCATAAAATATTCATTGAATTGGGTCAGGACCAATTTTACTATAACTATAACGTTAACTATGAATATATAGATAAGGAAATAGATTAAAACATAGATTTATGTACAATACATATATAACTTTGGAAAAGTTTGAAATATTTGAAATATTTTTCACAGAAATATTTTTTTAAGCTATATTTGAAAATGTTTTTCACATAAATTAGTTTTTTAGCTGTAGCACATTACAAAAAATATAACAACATTTTAAGCAAATTAGTTTTCATCAAAAAATCATAGGGGGGGGGGTAGGTGGCCCATGATTTTTAATGATAGAAACTGTTTGTGTCAAAATAGAACAATTTTTGCAGGTAAATTAAGTTATAGCAAAGAATAAGGAAATTTAAAATTAAAAAAAAGAAATTAAAATTAAAAAAATATGTACAACAAAAGCAACTCTTGGCCTATTGTTTAGTACAAGTTGGATATTTTAGAGGTTTTTTTAAAACAATATAAAACATTGCATCGGTGAGGTAACGGTAAACCTTTTCTCATTTTCCCAATTTACTTAATTGAACTTTCAAACAAAGAAAATTGGATGAAAATCGATTTGAAAATGGCGGAAATGTTTGCTAGCCAAGTCATAACATGAAATTTCAATCGTTTTTTTCTCATTCTGAGGCTTATGAGTTATACTGAGAAAATCTATAGTTTTGAGATATCGCAAGAATTTTAATGTCATAATAACAGGTTTTTTATAACATACCTAATATCCGTACAAAATATTTCCGAAAAGAAAATTACCGTTAATTTTATTAATCAATGACAATCCATACGAAAATGCATTGTTATCCACTGAGAAAGTCTATAGTTTTTGAGATATCGCCAAAAGTTTGATGTCATTATAACGGTTTTTTTTTTTAAATTTAAGAAGAATTGTTGTTTGGCCGAAGCCCAATAACAACAATTAATGACTGAAGAAGGTCGATTAACTACAACAATTTAAGAAGAATATATTTATTTTCAGAATATATGTAAAAAATTACACATTTGATTACAAATTTTAAAAATTTTTTACCCAAATGTCTTTATAACGCTGTTATGCAGGACTTTTTCAAAAGTCGAAAAAAAAGAAAGCCAGGTAAATTTATGTTATCATAATAATTACCGTTTAAATAAGTTATTCAAATTAAATAAATAATTTCTTAATATATATATACCATTTTTTTCATAATTAAACAAAACAAATACCATAATTTTTATATTTTGAATTTGTTTTAATATAACTAAATACTTTAATTTTAAGATTTAAAATTTTTACATGTTATTTAATGTTTTTACCGCAGGCGAAGCAGCGGTTATTTGCTAGTACAATATAAATGGTTTTCTTAATTGTTCTTCTATGTATTGTTGCTTACGTACTAGCGTTTGCAGAACGTGTACATATAAACTGAACAAAGTTTTTCTAAGCCAGTCTGTGAAATTCATTGTTCGTTAATTTACATGGTAGGTAAATTTTCAGTTTTTGAAAAGATACAAAAAAACACCGAGACACGTTAACCTTATTTTCGGTCGTAGAACTTAGTGGCATATTCAGATTTTCCAAATCAGATCAAATTCTCGAGATATTCAGATTTTTGATATATGACCATCATTTGGCCTTCACTTACAAAATTTTTTATAGTATTTTAACAAAAACTTTTTATTATATTTTCGAAAATACCTCCAACGTAAAAATCAATTTAGCCTTGTGTAATCTTTGATTTTTCAAAGGCATAGCAATTTTGCATTTCTCTCCATTTTGACCAAATTTTAATGTTAAACGTAAAATCTTCAAAAAAATCTTGAAATTTGTTTACTCAAATTAGCATTTTTATAAGTAGATTAAATTTTGAAAGTTTAAGCAAAATCAGAGGTGGTCAAAATTTTTGTTCTCCAAAAATAAGAAAATATAACTAAAAATGGGTCTAAAAGTGACTAAATTTGAATCGAAAATATCTCGAGATTTTGATCTGATTGGGAAAAACTGAGTATGCCACTAAATTCTACGAACAAAAAATAAGTTTACGCTCTCATCATCTACGTGTGTCTTTTTGAAGTCCCTACAGTGTTATTAAATGAAGGTGAAAATGAATTTAATTTGTACATTTGTCATTTTCACGATTTCTTAAGCTGTGTGTGAGTATCGCAAAGTGGTTTTAAAAAAATTTTCTCAAATTCTAGCGGTGACACATCGTCTCAAGCACACCAATTAATGTATGCAATCACGAGTCCAGAATTTTTCGTTTCAATTTATTTAATACATAAAATATATTCATTTACGTCAACTTTGACTAGACTGTTGTAAAAAATCGATAAATATCTAGTAGAATGATGTTATGGTTTAGCGCTATCAAATATTCATAAGTATATTTCTATGAACGAGGAAACTGTCATCGATAAATTGGCTTCGCGTTCCAAAAAAAATTAATGAACTAACTATGTAAGTATCTAAGACTATGTATATTAAGGTGCCTAATGCTCCATAGAAAAGAAAAAAGTTGATCGAGTCTTTCCTTCAAAATAAACCTGGGCTTATGTTATGATGATTCCCCAAATATTTTGACTCTACAGGCTGGAATGACTCCATGAGCTGGAATGGTTTGAAATAACCTCTAAAAATCGATTTTTGTGTTAAAATATTGGCTGGCGTACTAGTTTTAAAAAACAAACTATCAGAAATTATAGGCCGAAAAAATCTCTTCCAATCTACATCAAACAATTTTTGATGTTTTTTATTTTATTTTCATACAAAAACTTTAAAAATTTAAATAACTTCATAACTTTTTTTTTTAATTTCTTACAATAGCTTTTCAGTAAGTGTTTATTTTATAATTAGTATTTTAGTTTTAATTTATTTCAGTTTAAGCAATTCTGGCCAGCAATTCTGATCAGGGAGGCTATCATTAGAAATAATTAAGTTTTTTGAACTTTTGTGAAAATAACTTAAAAAAAATCATAAAATTGCACGAAAAACATCATTGTTTTTAATTAGAATGCAAAAATTTTAAATTTTTTTATGCAGATTGAGAGAACTTTTTCAAAAAAATTTCAGATCATTTTACTTTTTCTAACTAACACACCATCCAATAGTTTTACCAAAAACTCGATTTTTAGAGGTTATTTCAAACCATTGCAGCTCAAGGATGGCTATCGCTAGAGTCGAAATATTTGAGGAATCATCATAGCATAAGCCAGGGATTATTTTGAGGAACTGCCCCAAATAAAATTTTTTTGTGAGGTGCCTTAATGTATATATATGTTTTTCCTTTTAAAATGTCTGTTTTTGTTATATCACTTAAATTAATACTTATCGTCCTGCTCCAAATGATGCGATTGAATCGATTTTTTATATTTTATGCTTCAGCAACCCGCACCCCTCCCCGTCCCCATCACACATCAGAATCTACAGCTTTGTAAACATCTCACATTAGTTAAAATAGAAATTGAGTAGGGAAATTAGCCCCATGGCATCACATTTGGCCCCATTGGCTTAAGTGTGTCTCTAAAAAGTGACAGCCACTTTAGCCTAACCTAAACCCCCCTCCCCGACACCCTTTATGAAACACCTATCTACGGCGATGCATCGATCTACAATATATGAAAAAGCTACTAAAAATGAGCGGCAGATCTTAATACAAAGATTGGTTACTGCCCATGATGACCAATCGCATAACCAATTTGCCATCCAAATATATGTTTTTCCTTTTAAAAATGTCTGCTTTCGTTATATTACTTAAACAAATACTTGTCGTCCTGCTCCAAATAAAGCGATTGAATCGATTTTTTATATTTTTTGCTTCAGCAACCTCCCCCCGTCCCCATCACCCATCAGAATCTACAGCTTTGTAAACAGCTCACATTAGTTCAAATAGGCCCCAATCAGCGGAAAATTTGCTACTTTCGGGATGAATGGTATGTATCATTCCACAACTTTCGGGATGAATGGTATGTATCATAATGTGCTCAAACAACATGTTCCCCGAGCGGTCGCCATCTTAGGTATCGAAAAAAGTGTATGCTACTTTGGTTGAGCTGCTTATGCTCTTTTCATTTTGACAGCTAAAAAAACATGGCTGCAAATTGTTAATTGTTGCTGAAGTTGTGCTCTGAAGTGAAAATAGATAATTATTAATTATCAGAAGATTATTCTATCAGTCGTCAATAAAGCTGTTAATTAATGATTTCTTGTGTGAAACGAATGCACAATAGTATAAACAAATTTTAGATGTTAAAAAAACAACGAATGGCGAACAGCTGTTTGACGTTTTGCAAAAAAACCCATTCAGTAGAAAGTATCTCTTTATGCTACTTCGCTACCTGAGCACTTTTTCGGCAGGAATGTGGCCATAGAAATTGAGTAGGGAAATTAACCCCATGGTATCACAATGGGCCTCATTGGCTTAAGTGTGTCTCTGAAAAGTGACAACCACTTTAAGCTCACCTAAACCCTCCCTTATGAAACACCTATCTACGGCTTTGGTTATATTTGTTGATGGCATTGAAAAAGGCTATTCTCGATATATGTGAGCTAGTATTTTTATTTTTTCAAGAGAAAATTTTTTCTTAATTTTAAATAAAGAAAAGTTAATTTTAATTTATAAAGACACTTAGTGCTCTACTAATTATATTATTTACTTAAAAAAATATCAAGTCTCTACACAAAAAAAAATGGTATTACTGCAACACCAAAACGGTGTTATATAGTGTCCATCCAAATGGCATACATTTTATTTTTCCCATTTGTGTTACTCCAAATGAATATTACAAAAATGCTATCGAACGGCGACTACCGAATACGGTGGAATGATGAACTGTATGAGCTGTGCGCTGACATCGCCATAGTGAAGCGCATTAAAATCGAGCGGCTTCGCTGGCTTGGTCATGTTCAGCGCATGAAAGACGATGCTCCAGTGAAGAAAACATTCGATTCAGTACCCAGCGGCGGTCAACGCAGAAGAGGACGACCGCATCTTCATTGGAAAGACCAAGTAGAGGACAACCTGACGAAGCTTGGAATTTCCAACTGGCGCCAGCAAGCGAAAGACAGAAATGGCTGGCGCAAATTCTTAGATGAGGCCAAGACCGACATACGGTTGTAGTGCCAACTAAGTAAGTAAGTAAGTAAGTAAATAAAAACACCAATTTGTGTTAATACAAAATTATCCAATTGGGTAAAATCAGAAAACCCAAAAACATAGTGAATTTCTTCTCCGTAATTGCATTTTTAAATTATCAGAATGGTGTTAATTATAAACTTGTTTTAGATAAATGAAAAACTTCAAATGGTGTTTTAGGAAATATAAATTTATGATATTTTTTACCATACATTAGGTCTGTTCCCGTACTCACTTCAATTAATTGTAATAGATTAGAGATTGTCATTTTGCATGTTATTCCTCTCTCTCGAGCTTCAAAACAAAGCCTTTAAGCAACTTCAAGCTCTTTGGATCGAGTACGGGAACAGACCTAATAGTTGTGTTCAAGTTAAAATCCTAATTGAATAATTTTGCAACTTTTTAGTATTGATATAAAATAGCATTTCATTTATTTCTTTGCAATTCATTTATTATATATTTATTTTCGTTATTTTATGTTAGTAAAATATTTATAATCATAGAGGCACATTAATTAATTATAATATTTTTATGGATTTTAAGAAACATAATTTATTTATATACAGTACGAAAAACAGCTATTTTCATTCTTTTACAATTATAATAATTACTTAAACTTGTTCTTGTATCTGAATATAATGCAAAAAACAAATTAATTTCTTTTTTATCTAACATCTTTAAAGCATCATGAAAAATGCGAGATTTGTTTGAAAAGCATTTCAAAGACATTTAAAATCTGTAATTTTGAACTTGAACTGTAATACAATATTGAAAATAAAAAAAATATATTTTGAAGTAAATTTTTTAAAAAAGCTGTTGTGCATTTCGTTTTTAATGTAATTTTTCTTTAAAATGAGTTCTCAAAAATAAAAAATTGGATGAAAAGTAGCAGAGTTTTGATATTTCACTTTTCCAAAAATTTTATTCTCTTTCTTGTTTCAATAAAAAAAATCGTAAAAATACAAATTAGAAAAAATTGCAATGAAATGTGGTTAAAATGTTTCTGAAACCACAGTTAATACAAATACTTAAAATTGTATGATTCCGTAGCTTACTAATCCCCAAAAAATCTCTAAAAATACAAAAATACAAAATTAAAAAAAGGGGTGCATAGCATATATTTTGTGAAAAAAATTACAGAAACCTAAATTCGGATCAAAAACTTATGGCTGTTGAAAATTGACTTTTTTTCAAAGATCCTTAAAATGCCTGTGTCTGGCTTTTCAAACACAAAAAAAAAATCATAAGAAATGTAAAAAATAAATTTTTGGGAAAAAAGCAACAATGAATGTGAATACACAATATTGATCACAAATTTATTTTGTTTGAACTGAGTTTTCACATATTCTCGAGCGGATCAAAGATTCTCACATAAATAGCAATATCAAAATTTAATATTATTTATTGTTTTTAAGGTATGACCTGCGGTTAAAAAAATTTTTCGATTTTTTTTTCACAAATGTGTTCTAAAATCCTTCAAAAATAATGCTTTAAAAGGATTTTTTAAAAATTTGAATTATTTTTGGAGTTACAGAGCTATAGACATATGTATATATACACTCGCGCCGAGGTGCAGTAATGCAACTTTAAATGCGTTTTTCTCGAAATCACTTTTTTAAAATTGGGGTGTCGTTTTTCTCGAGAACCAGAAGTCGGATGAAGATGTGTGGGAGGAGTTTTGTAGGTAATCACGTCAATCAGGTTCTGAACTAGGATAATTGGGCTAACTCTACTATCGGGGGAGGGGTGAGGCAAAAACCCCAAAAAACAACTACTTAAAAAATTTTTTTTTAAATCTCGCCATTTTGTCAATTTTTTATATTTTGGAAATATCCTAGTTCAAGACTTGCCGGACGTGATTACCAACAGAATGCCGCCGGCAGAATTTCGATACGACATCTGGCTATCAAGAAAAACGATACCCCGTTTGCCTTCTTATTTTTACGTAAAACACCAAACACGTAAAACACTCTGTATATTGAAATTTTAACAATATCGGAGAAAACTGAGTACAGATTTGGAACCAGTGTTGAAAGTTCATATAGCAATGATAATGGGTTTACCGGATCCTAAATTTGTAGACTAGTATTATTTATCCAAACATGTCTGAATAGAAGAGTAATACTTTTATTTTAACAGCAGCTGTATGTTTATATGTATGTAGGTACCCAGCAAAAAAAAAAAGCTAAAAAAAGAAGCTAAAGTGGAAGGGAAAGTCTTAAATTCCATCTCTTCCATTTTCATACCCAGAAGGCATTCTTTTAACATATGCATGTCATTGGGAGGAATGCTTTTGTTAGTCTTCTCTAGAAGAGCTTACATAACTTTTTCAATGGAAGATTTCTTTCAGACCTTCAATGAAAAGATTCTAGTATGTGTTTTCCAGGAGAGCTTTTAGAAGGCATTCAATGGAACGGAATGGTTTTTGTGGTTTGGGGGTAAAAAATCCCTGGGAAAATATCCCTTTTACCGACATTCTAGTGAATTTGGTGTTGGAAATGAGAAATGTTTGGGTTTTGTTGGGGGTTTAAAAAATTCCAAGTAAAATATCCTTTTTCCCGTTTTTCAAAGCATATTGTTGTTGGAAGTAGTAAATTGTTGGGATTAATTGGGAATTGAAAAAATCCACGAAAAAATCCACGAAAAATATCTAAAACATATATCATAATTATATATAATTCTTTACTTTAATTGAATTAAAACGCCGTTTGAATGTCTTCCAGAAGTAGTTTATAAAAATGAATCTTTAAAGAAATTCTTTATAAGGCTAAGAAGAATCACAGTTTGATCTATAGAATGTCTTCTGGAAGCAGAGACTCAAACCATTTTATAAAGAAAATAATGAAATGAAAAGTTTCTTTATTTCAATTGACAAATTTCTTGTCCAAATCCGTATTCTCGAGTAAGTTTTTCTCAAATCCGCATCCGCAAACTGATATCAGGTCACCTTCCTTGTTTCAATAAGTAATAAATTTTACTCAGCAATTCCTCAATTCATTAAATTTGAATTAAACTATATTAGAAAGTTTTCCATAACATTTTACGTATTTGTCAAAATTTTTTATATTGAACGATGCGTAAGCTGTATACAAGAAGAAACAACAATATCAACGCCACCGCTTATTGCAACATATCCTTGCTCGGTTCCTTTCTGACGCCGCTGCAACGACTGTGTTGCCATTTGACACATTCTAGATTTATTGCTGTTCTACGCGAAGCAGAATTTCTAATGCTCATTGCTCGATTTGCGAGTATTGCAAAAGATTTCATGAACGAAACAAAAGAAATACAAAACATAACGTATAAATCCGATTTTAAATGGATGCACAAACAGCAAGCGAGAGTATCTAAGATATCGCAACTAATGGATTCTTAATTTAGCTACTTGAATACCAGCTATAGCTGCTTTTGACTTTGGCAGACTACGAAGAGATGCTGGCTTCATGCGCTTTAAAGTGGTGGCAGTGGCGAGAACGAAGTCACTTCTTCTTTGGCCAATATCCATCAGTTAATGGTGTAGATTCGATAATCGTTTTAAGTGTTGATGAAGTGGAAATAGGTAAAAAAAGAGTTTATCTGAAATAAAAAAAATATGATCCAGTAATTTAAATCAACGAATTATTTCGATGCTATTGATGGTGCGTCTGCATAGTGATTTTTTATGGCAGATCTAAATGAAGACCTACTTGTCAATGCTGAAATGAATTAGAAATTGTTTTTAAGCCACACCAAAATTTCTAAAAACAATGGCACATGTAGCTTATGGCTAAAATCCAATTTCACATCAGAATAAACTTCCTCCAGCAACTCAAAATGCACTTAGCTAAAAGAATTAATTGCATTTTATATTGCCATATAGTGCTTGCATTCCCAACTATATTCATGGGTCGCAGAAACCATGGTAAACATCCTGCCACAAGCGATTTTTCCCAATACTTTTTTTTGTGGTGCTGCGTGGTAGCTCATAAAGCAGCAACAACAACAACATCAATAAATTTATGCCATTGTCCGTACAAATTGCTTATTATACCAATTAAAATGCAATAAAGGCGGTCTAGCTCTTGTGTGTGCTGAAGTAGGGTGATGGGGCGACCAGTAATCCATGTAAGTGCGATAATAATTCATTCGCGCATGCGCAACTTACAAAAGGCTATCACTGTACGTTGGAGTACAGCGCACTCATACTCACTCAATTAATAAACGCATAAAAATTAAAGTTTGCAATAGAGAAGAATAGCTAAACTATAGTCGGTCATTGCGGACTGTGTAATGACACTTTAGTGATCCTTACTTATTAAATATGCAGAACTTAAACTTAAAAAGACTTCATTTAACTCACATTTCAATGTTTTATAACTCATAAATATTAAAATTTTGGTTTAAGTACTTTTTATATAATAAGAGAATGCATTTATCTTACTTCTTTTAATGGCACATAATTTAAGTTTAAAAGTTTCTGCTTAAAGTGCTTTCAAACATAGTATATCTAACATTAAGAGTATAGCCCAGTTGTTGTAGGGCATCGCTGCAACACCTTCAACTATAAACAATCAAATGCACTTTTATTCCTCAAGCTTATTGGTAGACTTTCATTGCTTTTATGGCCGAACTTCATGAGCTCAAAATTATTCATCCTTTACACTCAAAAAATAAAACACTACCAGGACAACGACTTTTCACTTTTAAGAAACTGATACAAGAAAGTATTTGTCATAAAACTTATTCTTTGTAAAACCAATAAAGTCTTTATGCTAACAATCTCTAAAATTGTTTGACAACAGTTTCGCATTCATTGCGACAATGCGTGCGTATTTGAATTCCTACAAGAATTAAAGTATTTTCGCCAAATATATAGTTGTTGTGCCAAAAGTTTTTAATCTAGCAATTTAATTCAATAACGACATTGTTGGGCCAAGAGTAAACATTAACGCCAACAACGGAAAATCGTTGATTTTTTCGAGTCAACAACTTAACTGTTGAATCAAATGCGAAAGTTTTTGATGGATCAAATGCGTAGTAAGTACTTGCTCCAACAACTTTTATCTTAAGGGCAATAATTTTATCGCTGTTGGCGCAACAAGGTAATGATTAATCAAATGCTGTTGCCTCAAATAAGTTTCGTTTTTGGTAAAGTAAACGAGTAACAGCGTTTTTTTTTTAGTGTAGTTGGCCGTGTGAAAAGTCGATGGCAGAACTGTTGTTGCAAGTCTCATATGACCTAAAGTTTTTGTTTTTAAACCAAATTATAAATAATGATAGCAAACTTAATGCCATTATCTTTAAATTATAAAAGTTTACAATTAAAAACTTTTTCAGTTGACTTAAATGTTAAAAATAAATTGTGAATTAACTCCTTACGGCGCAAAGTGGCTTCATCACACAACTTTTGAAATAAAATAGAAGGAGTTATCGTAGAAAAATTAAATTTATTACATAAGCTTAAATTAGTCAACCACGTCTACCTCCACGCCTACCTCCCGTGGAGGTAAAAATAAGACACTAAAATGTAAAATCATTTTTTTTTTGTTTAATTATTTTAGAAAAAATTGTAGATATTTCGTTAGATAATCTGAAAATTTTAGCTCCTCTACAGTATATGGCATAAAAGCGGTTGATATATTGATGGAAAAGTTGATATTTTTTTCTAAAATACGAAATATTAATTTTTTTTTTGTGGTAAGTAGTTTAGTGCCTAGATCAAAATACGAAGTAGTTTAGATCGTGCCAAATACGAAAAGCAACCCATAGGAGGAAACTGATTACAGATTTGGAACCAGTGCTAAAAGTACATATAGGAATGATAATGGGCTTACAGGATCCGAAATTTGTAGACTAGTATTATTTATCCAAACATGTCTGAATAGAAGAGTCCTGCTATTATTTCAACCGCAACTGTATGTCTAAACGCAAAAGTAAATACAGACTTTAACTAATAATATTTTGCCAAACACGATGCCACCCTCGATTTTTAACCACGGTGTCTTGTGTGAAGGATATTCGAATCTAAAGGTACACTCGAGATAACGCAGAACTTTTGATTGCTGTATGATTGTCTAAATTTTGGTAGTATAGATTAAAAAGTTGACGTTTTCTTTAAATTTGGCGAATTAATACTTTGCATATTTTTCGCTCATACATTAACTTGTTTTTGAGAAATGTATACCTGATCGCAATTTTTAAATCTTTCCAAAAAAATTAATATAAGGTGTTATATATCGAGCATCAGAAGTGGTACCGAAGGTAATTTTCTCAAGCTTACCTCATATAAGTAAAAAAAAATAATTTTGAATTTTGGGGTACTTGACTAAACTCGTCAAGTCTAGTTTTGCATATTTCATTTTAAACTTGACGCTTCACTTTACACAAGGGAAAAAATTTGAAACTTTCAGCTGATCAGTTTTGGTCGACAGCTTCCATTTTATAAAATTAAATAGTTGGCCATCGAAACAAATATATTAAATTTAGAGTCAATTCAAAAAACGAATATGGATTTCTATATAATAAATTAAAGATAGAACTGTTGGCTTAAATATAAAATATATTTTTGACACCACCTTAATGCTGCAAATTTTTGAGAAAATAAAGGTTTATCACTAATTAAAAGCAAAAGTAATATAAAACTGGTCACATAATTAAATTTATAGATTAAATTTATTTTATTTGCACTTTTCTAGTAGCTAAATTAGTTATCTTTCAAATGAAATGTCAATATTTTATATTTATTAGATAATGGTAAAGATAAAGATATTTAATTGAACGGATATTGTACCAAGCAAAAGAATTTTAAAAATCGATAACTAGTTGAGGTATCGATTTCTTGTTCGACCAAACATATTTTGTTTTATTATGTTAATTTTCTGTGATTTAAATACAAATTCTATATGCTTGATAGTTTAAAGTGGTTTATTGAGCTTTAGGGCAAGTTAGAACAATTAATTGATCTAACGAATTTTTTCCAAAGAAACAATTACAACAACATTTTTTTCAATATGAAAAGTAAAACATCAAAGCTTCATCAGAAACCTTTGTGGTGCCACCACCGGGAATTGAACCCGGGCATGGGTTGCCGTGCCAGCGCATTTTAGGGCACTGCACCACAGAGGCGATGAGATTTCAGTGTCAATTTCCTAGGTTTTTTCCATTTCATACTTTTTTGTTATAGAGAAACACCGAAACATAACTTTTTTCAGAGAAGACCACAAAACCCTTGTTGTCATTTATTTTTGAGAGAGAAAATATTTTTGTTTACATATTTACAGGTGTTGTCAAACGAATGGACCTATAATATTTATATCATACTCCACACTAAGATGTAAAAATAATATCGTATTTCGATATTGTTAAAATAGATGCAATAACAATAGAGTTCAGCTACTACAGCTTTTTCGCACTTTCTCCACATTAGAATATCTTAAGAAGCAACTTAATATCATTGAAATATCTCAACGATATACATAGATAAAAGTGGTCCAAAACAATCCAAAGTGAGAAAAATTTACCCACCATAATATGGGTTGGGCTCAGGGACAACACAAGACATAACAACTAACCATGCGTTAACATAGATCTAATCATACATTAGTTTTCAATCTACTTTTGAGTTGACCTTTCGATAAGTTAACATCAAAAAAGCTACAGTTGTTAACATAGGTACTCATGCGATTTAAAGGAGCAGTAGCCATATAATTTGTGCTACTAAAGGTAAGTAAATTAAATTGTTGGCGTTTCTACTGCTTCTACGGCTAGTGTTAAAATTCATAAGAGTTAGGAGTTCCGGTGAATCGAACCGAAGTTGGTGTAAGTAGACGATATCAGCAGACTTCCTTCTCTCATTTAAGGATTGCATTTTTAACAGTTTTAAACGATCCTCATAAGGAGGAAGATTTAAAGTGTCAGTTCCACTTAAGCCCCTTAGAGCGAACCGAACTAAACGTTTTTGAATTCTTTCTACTCGTTCAACATGTACATTGCAACTTGGCGACCAAACTTGACTTGCATACTCCAAGTGAGGACGGACAATAGAATAATACAGCGTTGTAGTTGTAATCGTACTTTAAATTCTTTGGCCCAGCGTTTTATAAAACCGAGCATAGAAGACGCTTTTTTACAAATGCTATCAATATGAACGCTAAACGATAGCTTAGAATACATGCATATACCAAGATCTTTGACAAAATCTACACGATTTAAAGCCGTATCTTTTATCTTATAATAAAAAATTAAATTATTCCTTTTTCGCGCAAAGGTCATAGTTTGGCATTTATCTGGGTTAAGAAACATATTATTTTTAGAACACCAAACTTCAAAGGATTTTAAATCAGACTGGAGTAGAACTGAATTGTCTTTAGAATCTACTGTTCTGTATATTTTCATTTCATCTGCATAAATGAGCAAATGAGAGTATTTGATGATGTGGACTAAGGTGGCTACCTTGAGGAACACCTGATGCAGCAATAAATTCAGCAGATAATACACCTCGAAATCGTATTTGATAAGATCGCTCTGTCAGATACGATTGAATCCAGCTTACAAAATATTGTGGGAAAACCCATTAACTTTAGTTTAAATATAATTAATTTGTGTGGTAGTTTATCAAATGCTTTACTAAAATCAGTGTAAATACAATCGATCTGGTTACCTGAATAAACTGAATTTAAGCAGAATGTTGTAAAATCGAGGAGATTAGACGCAGTGGATCTGCCAGTAACAAATCCATGCTGACGAGTTGTTATGACCCTCTCACAATGAATCTTCACACGATTATACACGAGCCGCTCGAAAAGTTTTGGGATCGATGAGAGTTTAGCGATAGGCCTATAGTTGCTTACATCATTCCTACAACCTTTTTTATAAATAGGACTTATAAAAGATTTTTTCCAAAAAAGTGGAAAATTACATTCCCTAATTGATTTATTGAATAATATGGAGAGTGGTTGGCTTAGAACGGAACCACATTGCGTTAACATTGCGGCAGGAATTCCGTCAGGTCCAGCATTAAAATCTTCTTCGATCGATCCAATATACTTTAAAATATCCTCTGAATTAAAAGATATAGGGTCCAACGAAACCCTGGGTGTAGAGTTCATATATTCAAAATAATCTTCATCAGGATTAAAAAAGTCTGAACAGAATGACTCTTTAAAGAGAGTGGCAAATAGGCCACAAATTATAACGGAATCTTCAGTAAATCCGTCAGAAGTCTTAAATGATGAAGGGAATCCATCAGATTTTGTTTCTGTGTTTACGAAACCCCAGGATTTCTTTGGATTAGACAATATTCTCAGCTTAATATTGTCTAAATAATTTTGATATAAGGTAGCTGAGCAACTTTCAAAATCCAGAAACAAACGCTTGTAGGTTTCTAGGTCATTTAAGTCTAAGCTACAGACATATTTCTTCCATGCCCTATTCCTGTTGTTGCGAAGAGTCTTTAATTCCCTTGTGTACCAAGGGTAAGCACAATTTTTCGCAAATTTGAGGCTATACGGCACGGACTCAGAAAACATAGTAAAGATTTCCTTATAAAAAAAAAATTAATTGAATCTTCAAGATTATTACCATTAAAATATTCTAAAATTACATCAAGTATACTATGAAGTAAATGATTCAACCTCAGAAAGTCAGCTTTTTTGAAATTGAATTCATAAACTTTATCTATTGAATTGGAATTCACTATATTTTCCCTGTTGGACTTGTACCATATGCTCAGTGGTGGATGGTAGTCATCAACAGAAGTTAGAGCAAGAAGGGCCCTCTTAACAATCACGTTGTTACAGTCTGTAGTTAAGACCAGGTCAAGAAGTCTTTCACGACTATTATAAATACAACTTACTTCTTGTAAGTCAGAACATATATTATCAACAAATATATGCTCTTGGCGTGTCTTCGAATTAGATGCACAAAAATATGTATCATCGTCTGAAGATTCCCATTTCAAGTCAGGCAGATTAAAATTGCCCAACAATAAAATGTCGTCACTAACGTCAAGAATATTTATAACGTATTCTATGCAATCCGTAAGGCATGCATAAATTTCCATACTGCTCTTTGGAGGAACATAAGCATTAACTACAAATACATTAGAATTACAATGTACAACCTTAATGCACATAAGTTCGATATTAGAAGAGCAGGGAATATCGATAAGTGAACTAACGAAGGAGTTCCTAACAGCTAATAAGACACCACCACCGACAGCAGAAGTATTGCCAGCGTATCTGTCTTTTCTATATACTTCAAAACTATTATCAAACAATTCCAAGTCAGTAATGCTTCCATTTAACCACGTTTCAGTCAATGCGATAATATCTTCAGACAAATTTTGAGACATTAAAAATATGTCTCGCGTCTTAGAGCGTAATCCCCTTACATTTTGATAGTAAAGGGATAGCCTATTCAGTTTTTTTTTGAGTTTGACGAACAGGTTGAGTCGTCCTTCTAGATTTATTCTTAGGCAGAAACTCTGAAACGAATGATATTTAAACAAAACTTTATTTAAATTTTATTCCACCAAAATATTGACCATGTTTTTATATGATAAATTTCATAGAGCCAACTTAGAACATCTTTCTACCAGTAATAAATTTTTTAAATTATAAAAGTCGACTTTTGCTTCCTTAGAACTTAGGAAATACTAATTGCTTTCGCTAGCAATTTTCGCTAGCCAAGTATTTATTGAATAATTTGTTTGTTTAATTACTCAAGTTTCCTAGATTTTATACAAAATCTACCAACTAAGCTGACTTAGGCAAAATTACTTAGGTATGTTTTTTCCCAAACAAATAAACATGGCAAATTCAATTTTGAAATCATTCAAAGGAATGTGCGTGTAGAAACGAAAAATTGTCTAATATTTTCATATTGTCGTATATGATAGGAATTTGATAGGAATGATTAAAATTTTGATTATAATGAACTTATATATTAATGAAGTTTTCTATTGTGCTAATTTTCTTCCGTAGCAGTAAATTTAAATTGTGTAACAAGACTCTTGACAGCAGCACAAAATAAAAAGATGCATAAATATGGTTACTTTCCAAGTCTAACTGGTAATCATAAAAAATTTCTATAAATTAAAAGAATCTGCCTACACAAAGTGATCGTCTGCAAAATACTATTTGTAACATTAGCACTCAGTTATCAGGTAAATATCTCTGAACTTCAGACTAACATACATATTCGTATAAATCTGCATAAATCTGCAGACTAATACATTAAGAAACAAAAAGAAAATGTCACAACAATTATTTTAATTCTTAAACAGGTGTTTAGCATTTTGTCAAATTAAAATGCGGAAAATAGCTTAAAACTCGTATATTAGCTGAGGACATAAAAATTAAGAAAAAAAAACCACTCACAGACTACAATGAAAAATCCGGAGATAATTC
Source organism: Dichetophora obliterata (assembly GCA_963920525.1). NCBI lineage: Eukaryota > Metazoa > Arthropoda > Insecta > Diptera > Sciomyzidae > Dichetophora > Dichetophora obliterata. Next base: position 161,032,803 of record OY986438.1, read on the forward strand.
ATAGCGAAAACCGCACAAATGTATGGTGTACGGTGCGTAAATCAAATTTAATTGCGGCAGAGCCATATAAATTGTAAAAAAAAACGAACAACCTAAAACAAAAAGAAATAAAATTGAACGTTTAGCACAGAAACGCAAACTTAGCGTGCACGCAAAAATGCCACAGAATACAATATATATTTGATGGTTTATGAGTTCTTGCGCTACAACAACAAAAACAACACCAACTACAAATGCAGAAAATTACGACCATGCGGGTTTTTTTTTTTTTGTTTTCGTTTGATATTTTGAATTATTTAGATGGCGTGCAAATGACGAAAGAGAAGGCACGAGTGACTCTGTTCGAGTGTGTGAAAGAGATCGTATCGCTAGTAGAGCAAGATGCAATAAATTATTATCATGACGCTGAGGACATTATTGAGTTATCACCCAATAAAAAATGTCAATGCCATAAAAAACGTACATTAAACGAATTGCACACGGACCACAAACAGCAACAACAAAAGGTGAGCAGAAGATTTTTAATATCTGCTCTTCAATCCGTTTGTTAATCAGAGATTAAGCATCTTTTTTTTAATTTCAACTTTAATTAAAACCCAGCAGCAACAAATTCTCAATCGTTAAAATTTAAATTCCAAACGAAATCAACTCCTCCACATCTGCAACATGTTCGCTGCATGTTTAGCCATTAATTCTTGGGATGCATCCGTTGGATCGTTGGATTGCAATCGATCGATCGGCCACTGATTGCATCTACAATGCTTGGAATTAGGCGCGGAAGCAGTGGCGGCTGACAGCTAACGTTGCCAGTGTTTCACCTGCTCCTGGCATATTGCCAGGCATAAAAGTGTAGTATTGCAGTGTTTACTACTAACTTTACTACCTTATTGGCATGGAACTCTTTGTCAATTAATTATTACTTTGCTTAACTGCTTTTTAAGCTACGCTTTAGGAAGTCATAAACTCAGTTTTTTTTGGGGTTTTTAATAACATAGCTTTTAAATTTCTTAACTTAATGCATCTTCATTTTCTGCTACACTTTACTTTCTGTCCCACACATTGGCAACCCTGGCCTGATCACTATTCATTTTACCAAATTGTATCTCGCCTTGCTACGCGTTGTGATTATCGCGTTAGCAAGCAAGCAATTCCACTTTCGGACTCCAATCCAACTCCAACTCCTACAATTGGCCAAATCGTTGCAATTGTTTCTCATCGGCGTCGCATCGCCACACATCCACTGCGCATACGTCTGAGCCTTGTTGCAACACCGCTACGGCACAGATAAGCGAGAATTAAATAATTTTACACTTAGTTGGCCTCGCTCAAGCGATTCGATTATCTACAGCGATTGCCAAGCTAACGAGCTCTCAATCTAGCGAACATAATTGGCCAAGTTGGCGGCTGGCTCTGTTGTACGCTGAATCCACTGTAAGGCAACTGAGTGCCGCCGGCATGCTTCTTCCTGGCTGTAAGGTAGGCTTCTTTGGGCTCCCTGCTTGGCAGTTTCTGGGACAGTCTCTGAACATGTGAGTTTGAGTGTGTGTGTGTGTGTGTGTGGTTGTGTGTGTGTGTGTGTGTGGTTGTGTGTGTGTGTGTGTGTGTGTATTGGTTTGTGCTCAAATGTTGTGCGGGGCTTGTTTCGAATGGTATTTCCATTGTTTTCGAGCTGTCCCAACCGCGTGGAGGAGTCAACTAATTGACAAACAATCACTTAAACGCACTTGCTGCTCCTTCTTTGGCTGACTGCATTCATTTTTCTATCCGATTGGCCATTTATTGCATTAATTTTCTAGTGTTGTTCGATAATCGTTTTTGTATTGCTTTTAAAATTCTTGTCATTCAGTTTGGCTGATTTTGTTTTATCAAGTTTTAATTGTTTTATGTTTTTCGAATCACTGTAGTTTAGGTGTAGCCAGTGTTAATTGCATCGGGTTTTAACATTTTTGTTTGCATTTTTTAATTATTTTATAATACATATCCATCTGTGCTAAAACCATGAATGTGAAAAATATTCGATTTTGGGCTTATAGCGGTTTCTAATGGAATTTTATGTATGGATCATTGTATCAAAATATGGATTAGGAATGTGGATCTGCCGCAATACTACAGTTTTAAATCAATGAATGTGTTTTTTTATCATGCCAAAAATTAGTAAAGTGCTTCATTCATTTTTCTGGCGCAAACATTTTAGCAAATTCAATAAATTTCTATCTGAAATACATAAATCATATTGGCTGCATACTTATGCAAGCCATGATTTTATTGATGATTCAATTAAATTATTTTTTTTCATATAATACATATTTTCATATTTTTATGTGTGCACCTAAGCATAATTTTTTAAAATGTATTCATAAGATCAATAATAAAACTATATGTAATACATTAGAGTGACCAACATAAAATGTAGGTTTAATTTTTAAGGAAAGTACTTGAAAATTGGTTCTATAATGTTTAAAAATAAATTCCTGAAAATGTTGAAAAAAAAATAATAATGCTTAAAGGTCCCTCCAACTCGTTTTTTATTTACATTTGCACATAGCATTTTTTTTTTGTTAAAGCCTAGTACTCTGTTCGTTTGGGTGAAATTTTGCTGGCAACATCTATTTATTTGTTGCATGAAATTTCTGACTTAAAGTTTGTTGCGAGGAATTTCTATGGCAACGTTTTACAGAGAGACTCAGATAATAAGTTGGGAGATTTCATGGCAGAAAAACCAGGTAGATGCCATGGTAGAACTAGTAAAGGCATTGCTGACTGCTCTCTTTTTCTCATAGCCAGAATTGTCAAACTCAAGCATTTTGCTATTCTTGCCTATTTTTGCTGTCTTATCGCATTCTCATCGTTTTCAGATTTTGTATGAGCTGTCAACTTTGTTTTGACAGTTCCGGCAGTCTGTCTCTCCGAAATGCATATACCTTCTCTAATTCTACTATGGTAGATGCACTAGAAATACGCTCTCTCCGTCAACAAAACAATAACAAAGGCGTAATAATAACGTCAAAATGAGCTGTTTTGAAATGTTATCAATTTTTAAAGGGTGTTTTTTTAGAGGTTTGTTTTTCGAATAGAGATAAAACTGGCATTTTGTGGTCAAATCTGGCAACCCTAATATCATTTATGTTCAGTTTGGTTTGCCATTTCATCATGAACAGGTTGACAAAAGAACAACGCTTGCAAATCGTGAAAATTTATTTCGAAAATAATGGTTCAGTTCGCGAAGTTTACCGCAAGCTCCGTCCATTTTATGGTCGACATAATCGTCCATCAGAGCAATTAATTCGGTTAACCATGGGTCGTTTTCGCACTACGTTTACTCTATGTGATAATACGCATCCGCAGAGACGTCGAACAGTGCGCACCGAAGAAACAATTGCCGTTGTAGACCAAAATGTTGAAGAGGACCCGAATGAATCGATTCGCCACCGTGCACAGCAATTGGAGCTTTGTCCATCAACTTTATGGAAGATTTTGCGCAAAGATCTTGGCTTGCGACCTTACAAGATCCAGCTTGTGCAAGAATTAAAGCCGCGAGACCATGCAATGCGTCGTGATTTTGGTGTGTGGGCCGAAAATGAGATTGATCTCGATGCAAAATTTGCGATTTTCATCGCAAAATTTTGTTCAGTGATGAGGCTCATTTTTGGTTGAATGGCTACGTCAACAAGCAAAATTGCCGCATTTGGAGTGAAGAGAATCCACATGAGACCCTTGAGACGCCATTACATCCACAAAAACTGACTGTTTGGTGTGCTCTATGGGCTGGTGGAGTCATTGGGCCATACTTCTTCCGAAATAATGCTGGAAAGTCAGTTACCGTTAATGGAGACCGGTATAGAGCCATGATAACCGACTATTTTGTTCCCGAATTGGATGGCATGAATGTGGATGAGTTGTGGTTCCAACAAGACGGCGCTACATGCCACACAGCGCACGTCACAATCGATTTATTGAAGGAAACATTCGATGAGCGCATAATTTCGCGGAATGGACCTGTCAATTGGCCACCAAGATCGTGTGATTTGACACTATTGGATTATTTTCTTTGGGGATATGTGAAGTCGCTCGTTTACGCCAACAAACCAGAAACGTTAGGGGACTTGGAAGCCAACATTCGTGGCGTTATTGTCGACATCGAAAAAGTTGTTGAAAATTGGACCTGTAGAATTGGCTTTATTCGAGCCAGCCGTGGCGGCCACATGCCCGAAATCATATTTAAACATTAATGGCATAAAATTATCCTTCCAATAAAGCCAAATTGATGGACATTAAAACGATTTTCTTGTGTTTTATTTCAATTCGAAGTTCTATGCCTCAAAAAAAAACACCCTTTACTTACTTATTTATTCAGTTTTGACAATGGATTTTCTGGACTGCCTATAACTTCCTCCCGTAGCGATAATTCGAAAACAGTTAATTAATTGTTAGCTTCCGTTCCAGAACGATAATATTAGAAAACAATCGTCGCTTTCATAAAAGAAATTGTATGCTTTGTATATTTTGACAGTTGAAATCAGCCGTACATAGCTACACAAATAAATTGGTTACTACACAATCGAAATAAGTAGTCGAATGAAAATTATATTAAAAGTAAACTTTCATTTGCTTCATTTAAGGCCAAACTACAATTAATTATGTATTATATCTTAAAAGACGGCTCATTTTATGAAATTTGTAAGATTTTTGTTTAGTTTTTTTACATGTTCAATGAACATTGTTCATACAGAAAATCTGGGTACTCAATTGATTAATACGCTTACAAGTAATTTATACATCTCTATGGCTGAAAGAATAAACATTAATTGTCAATAGTGACATTATAGTTACGCCAATGTTTTGCTTTCTCGTTTTTTGCTCTCCGAATTGCATCTACCTGGTTATTCTGCCATGGGAGATTTTATATGATCTCTCTCTATTCACTTCAAAATAAATAGGCATTACAATTAAATTGTCGTGAAAAAATGTTGCTCAGACACATGTTGCGATAATTTCACGCAGTGGAACAGAGTACTGCTCTGACGAACATGTTGTAAAAATTTCCACGCTTGTTTCGCAGCTGTCACTTTTTGTATGGAGATTTGAGTGCAATTTCACATGAAACTGAACAGAGTACTATGCTTAACTTAAAAAAGGAAATGTTTATGTATTTTTTATTTTATAACTTCTTTAAAAGTCATTCTCTATGTTAATTGAGTGGTTTAACTCGAAATTGACGTTACTTTTTATGGTAATTGGTAATTTACGAATTAATATACAAAAAATAGAAAATCTTTTAGAAATTCCATTTTTAGGAGATCATATGTTAAAAACGGGGCTTACCAAGCAAAAAATTTGTAAACAGGTATTTTTTTTATGAAAATACTGAAAAGATTGATACATTTAATTTCAGGTCTAAAAATTTATAAACTCACCCAAACTCGAAAGAACTAATTTTCGAAGATGTTATATTACGCTAATGTAGCAGTTACAGATACCAACAAGTTTTATATCACTTTCTTGATGTTTTTGGCCACCTTTATTTCACCCTGGCGTCTATTTAAGAAAATCTTTTAACCCATTTCCAGCTGCTGGTGCATTTTTGCATCAGTAATTTTATAATTTTCTACAGATGAGCGCGAAAATGATATTACCTGGCACTGTAGGGATTATGTTAGCATAGAACTTTGACATTATAAATTATTTTTGGTTTGAGTTGATTCAGTCGTTTACTTGGATTTAAACGCCCACGACGCGTCCCATTTTTGGTATTTTTTTTTTTTGTAATTTTTGAAAATTCTGGAAAATTATTTCAAATTGCTATATCGAAAATTGCTTCTCATAGTAGCAATTATAAGTTTTAAATTTTATGTTAAAAAAATTTAGAGCCCGTTTGCTGTTTTAAACTATGCAGGTACAACTGTAAAGGTATATGATGAGGCAAGTGGTGCAAAAATGCATCAGGCCGCCCAGACTCTCGACGAAGTTTCATCGATTTTGGGCAGTTAGTTAAGGAGCCGCCGGAAATGGGTTTAAAAAGTTTTTCCATCTGGTAATGGCTCCATATGACAATCCACTAGCCAATACATGCATTTTTCTTTATTCGAAGACGTACTTGGTTGATAGAAACTAATAGTATTCAATACATATTAATGAAAGATATATTAACCCTAGTTCGGCCGACGATGTTGATAGCCCTTTAAAGGCCGACGCAGTCACCCCGGTGACTGTTTTATAAAATATGATAAATTCTGCATTAAAAAAATCAATTTTGCAAAAAAATGGAAAAAAATGTAAATTAACTATCTGGCAATACAATCAGGGGATGTGTTTGACAGATTATTCAGAGCACTTGTTTTTAAAGTTAATTCGGTGTACTTTGTGAGTACAAATGAATTCTTCAAAGCGTGCAAAACGAGACACATTGACAGATGCGGAGATTGAGGCGTTGATCTATGATGATGACAATGTGGAATTTGGTGATGGCGACGATGGTGAAGATTATGAATGGCTACCAGATGGCGAAATTGCATCGGATGTCGAGATGGATGATTAGATGAACGAAGTGAATAGCGAAAAAGGGATAGACGCAGCCTATGATTATGTCAATCAATTGGTGTATGATGCGCCCGATGGAAAAAAACTGACAATATTGAAATGTACGAATTTATGAAATTGTTTTGGGTTGTGGTGTTCATAAGTCCAGCATGGAAATCATCGATGAGTTTTGGGCTCCATATTCGTTTCCACTCTACCGTGCAGCAATGAGTCGAAATAGATTCAAAGCTTTTCTTTGCACCATTCGTTTCGAGTAACGCACAACACGTGACGCTCGAAAGGCTACTGACAAAGCTGCTCCAATATCAGAAATTGGGATGCTTATGAACGACAATTTGGCCGAGCATCGTTTCGCCGATACATCCCGTCACAGCCAGAAAAATACGGCATAAAAGGATTTTGGGCCTGCGATGCGAAAACCAGCTATCCGTTGCATGGCATATTATATTTGGGTCGGCGGCCCGGTCGAGAAAATTGTTGTTGAGTTTGTGCAACCATGGAAAAATAGTGGCCGTAATATTACTACGGACAATTTCTTCACTTCATTACAACTTGCCAATGCGTTGAATCTTAGTTTAGAATCAATGAATCTTAGTTTAGTAGGCACGGTGCGGAACAATAAGCGCTTTATACCAAAAGAGTTGCAATTTGATAAGTCCTTGCCTCTGGGTGATTCGAAGTTTGCATTATGATCCAGTCACAAACAAACCAGAAATAATTCTCGACTACAATCGTACAAAAGGTGGTGTTGATATAATGGACCAATTGCTCGGAGCATATACATGCAATAGGAAGACGCATCGTTGTCCATTGGCCTTACTTTACACTATGTTGGATTTAATGGCGTTGGCTGGGAATATCATTTATCGGGAGAAAAATCCAAAGAGTCGTATTAATATCAGCCTCAGTACTTATCTTAATGGACTTGCTCGTGAATTGGCCACTAAAACCATCAAACGTCGAACATTAAACCATCTTGTCTTACAGCATTATCACGTGCATACGTACTGCCATGGAAGCTATCTTAAATATTCGTTTGACTCCATTCTTAGCACCTGAGCCACAAATTGAGCGTCCCGATGAAACTGGCCGAATGCCAATCAAAGGCAGGTGTCATCTTTGCCAGCATGTAAACAAAAACAGCGGAACTCACGCAAAATACGTCAAGTCTGTAAACAGCCAGTATGCTAGGAGCACATGCAAACCATAATCAAATATATTCAATGCAAGGAATAAAAATAAAAAAAACTTAAAATGTGTCTTTTCTTATGAAATGACATTAGTACATCAATAAAAGACCACAAAAATCTTATAAAAATATAATTCTTATATATGCTTCATACATTTATACATAGTCACCCAGGTGACTGCATCGGCCGAAATAAGAATAAAAAGTTTCAGTATGTATCAGTTAACAAAGACAAAAATGGAAAAATTTTAATTTTTGTTTTTTGTACTTAAAATTCATTACTTTAAGATGTCACGGAAGATGGGTTAATATAATTGTTTGAAAAAATATTTTTTTGTGTGAAAAAGGTGAAATAGTCACCCCGGTGACTCGTCGGCCGAACTAGGGTTAATTAATAGTATTCAAGGAGAATTACGGGTATAATACATTTAATAAATTTATAATTCATTGCTCCGTAAGTATGCAGGTGTCTACTCTTAAATTCTACCAGTATTATGAATAATGTTTTGGCGTTAATTAAAAAAAAAATAAAAAATTAGGTTCAAATTAAAAAAAAAACAATTTTTTGCAAAGCTCTATTTTCTACAATCAAAAAATAATATGCTTAAGTTTTAGTGAACGGCATTGGCGAGCTAACAAAAAGGCGCACATGCCTTATTTGGGACAAAATTTTCGAAAATTTTTTTTTGTATTATGTTGAAATTTAAAAATGCGTATCAAATATTTTTGACTAATGAACCATACAATAGACTTTTATGAGAAAAAAATGTTGGTTTCAAATTTTGTATGGAATGCGTCTTCTTTATCTATACTATTATATAAAATTGAAGTGCAAATTTAAAGTTACGACTTTACTCCAAAAGTACCAGGCCGATTTTTATGAAATAAATATAAAAATATCATATTTGTGCTTCAGATGTATTTAGGGGTATTTTTCTTTCGAAATTTTAATAAATATATTTAACTAAGGTATTAATCATCCCAGCTGCCACGCATTGCTTATTTGTTGCCTTTTGACGCGTTTGTGTAGTGAGAGTTTCAATAAACTCCATGTTGCTCTCTAGTTTTCTCTTTCTCTTCGTACTCAGCCAGCACAGCGCAACAAAAAAAAAACTGATGATCCCAGTGTTGCCAGTATATTTATGTGTAATTTCCCAGAAACACATGAAAAAGTTCCTTTTTTCCCTTTAAAAATTTTGAAAAATCTATAATATATCTTTTGAACATAACTTTATTTAGGTATAAAGTTTTATGCACAAAACTTCATTAAAGTATTAAATAACTTAGCACATGTTCGTGAACACAAGCATACAAACATTTTTATAATTGAAAGAATTATGGTATAGAGTCTGTTTTAAAAACTATTTTACTAGTAAATTAATAAAACATTTTGTTAAAAGTAACGAAATAATACAAAAAACAAAACAACATACATAGCAATATATGTATTATAAGATGACTCGATTTGTATGGAGGAAAAAAAAGTTCCATTTGTACCCCAAAAATGAACCTTGATATTTTTGATGGTGGTTCCCAATATATTTTGGCTATTCAGGAATCCGTCAGTGAGCTAAACCATTTTCCAAAAACCTCCAAAGATCATGTTTTTTGGAAATATGTTGGCTAGTGTTATAGTTGTAAGAAATTAAGCCATCACAAATATTTGACCTGAAAGAGTTCTTCTAATCTGCATCAAAACTTTTTAAATATTTGCAATCGTATTTACAATAATTATGTTTTTTATTCGTTTTTTAACATTTTTTTTTTTGAAGCGAAGCTTTTTACGCCTCGTTTTCTGATTTGCTTGAGTGAAATCTGAAAAACGACACTTTTTTCCATACACCTTTTTCTTAGAATTGTTGTTGGTTTTTTACTTGCGTCTATAACAACAAGAGTATATAAAATTAGAATATATTTTTGTGGAAGTAAGCAGTGAGATTCGAACTCGCACCTTCTCGATCGAGAGTTCTACATACTAACCACTACACCAAACCTCTTCATATTAATAATGATGTGATTCATTCAATATTAAGCATTAACTGAAGCTATGCTGCAGTAGATGACAGGAATTTATTAAAGCGATTGTGCATTAGCTATCCTACATATTCTATTGTGAATGCGTAAAGCTATAATGCAGCAGATCACAATTATCGATCAAATACTACGCGAGTTAAGTAGGGGTTGACTCGGGATTAACTTACCATGGAAACGCGAGTTGAGTTGAATTTCGTCAAATCCGCAAAACTCCACGAAACTTCTTAGATTTAACTGAGTTAGATTCGATGCGTTCAGAATATGAAACAGTTGCTTAACTGTTGAACGAGGTTTTATTGATTATTTGTTATTTTATTGCTGTCACTGCGCTGACATAAAATGTAACAAACCATTCAGCAGGCACACAAAGTAGTGGAAACTAATACTGATTAAAGACTCAACATATTTAGTAAACTTTGTACCTTCTGAACGCACACATTTATACTAACAAAAAATGGCGAATAGAATAGCCGAAGTCCAATTCGACTCAATGGCCGCATTCCTGCTGAAAAAGTGCTCAGGTAGCGAAGTAGCATAAAGTGATACTTTCTACTGAATGGGTTTTTTTGCAAAACGTCAAACGGCAAGCAGCTGTTCGCCATTCGTATTTTTTTTTTAATATCTAAAATTTGTTTATACTATTCTGCATTCGTTTTACACAAGAAATCATTAATTTACAGCTTTATTGAAGAATGATAGAATAATCTTCTAATAATTAATAATTATCTATTTTCACTTCACAGCACAACTTCAGCAACAATTAACAATTTGCTGCCATGTGTAGCTCAACCAAAGTAGCATACAATTTTTCGATACCTAAGATGGCGACAGCTCGGGGAGCATGTTGTTTGAGCGCATTACGATACATACCATTCAGCTCGAAAGTTGTGGAACAGCTACGTAACAAATTTTCCGCTGAATGGGGCCAATGTTGCGCATGAAAACACTATCGAGCTAGCAACGCCATTTTGTTAACTTGACGAAAACCCAACTCAGGCTCAATTCGCCATGGAAATGTAGTAAAAAGCATTGTGCATTAGCTATCCAAACAACAAAAGTAGCAAGGTTTCATTAAACGGGTTGAAAATTGTCACAAGATGCCAATTGTTTTAGGTGTCGATTTTAATTGTGAATTCAGACATGAATGTTCATAGGCATTTAAGGCAAGACCGGTCGTCTAGCGCTCGAAAGTTTATGGTATTTTTAGGATTTATTTTAAAAGTTAAAATATTGAACAACGATATTTAAACTTTTAAGGTATATTTTAGCACTTATTCATCATAAAAAAATATTTTTGTTTAATTTAAAAAATTGTTGATGTGGCTCAAAATGGCGCTCAATGAAACGCTTTCAAGGAGAAGGGGCATGGGCAGTGATGAAGAGGGTTGTCCATATTCGAAGCGCCCATCTGGCAACACTGTAACTTTCCGCAGTGATGCCAAATCGACTAATGACATACCGCGTTTGAAGCGTCATTCCAAGCAAATGTTTACAATGGAACAGTACACGCCACGCGAACGCTCTAAAGTTGTTGAAATTTACATTCAACAAAACAAGTCAATAGTGAAAACTCAACGTGCTTTCAAAAAAATAAACGAAAAAAATTAACGGAACGGTAAACAAACAAAATTGCCGTATTTATGCCACTGAAAATCCACAAGAGATTCAAGAGGTACCTCTTCACGATGCAAAAGTCACTGTTTGGTGCGGCGTTTGTGCTAAAATGCTCATTGGGCCGTTCTTTTTCGAAGATGATAATGGCCACAGAGTTACTGTCAATCAGGGGAGTTATCGCGATATGATAAACAATTTTTTCATGCCAATCGTTCGTCGGAAGCGTATCAGGCACTACTGGTTTCAACAAGACGGCGCGCCACCACACACAAGCCGCACTACAATCGATTTTTTGAAGCAATTGTTCCCTGGCCGTTTGATGTCAAAAAATGGTGATTTCGATTGGCCGCCAAGATCACCAGATTTAACGCCTCCAGACTTCTTTTTGTGGGGTTATTTGAAATCAAAGGTTTACGTCAACAAGCCAAAGACCCTAGAAGAGCTGAAAACCAACATCCGTCAAGAAATAACCGCCATTCCCATCGAAATGTTGAAGAAAACCATGGAAAATACTGCAAAACGGGCACAATATGTCGTAGAGGCCAATGGCGACCATTTACGAGATATCATATTCAAGAAATAATGTAAGCAAATCTACTTGAACCCAATTAAATGATATTCGTAACGAACAGACAAAAAATTGTGGTTTCTTTGATTTATTTAAAAATAAAATGGGCGCTTCTAATATGGACAACCCTGTAGATTTTGACTTTTATATTTATCTGAAAAATAAAAACCAAAAATATTATTAAGCACTATATGTGAACTATAGAGTTTACCTTATTTAAAAAAGACTTACCCAAGGGCTTAAACTGTTGTAATTGATGATAAATTACATGACGATGAAGATAGCAGCGCACCAAGATTAGTCGAAAATAACGCAAATATTGCTGGGGAAATCCAAAAATTAAAACTTTGTCCCCTGAGTTATTCAAGTAATTTGAGGTGATGCCCTTATTAAACTGAAAAATTTTTGGAAAAAATAAAAAAATCTTATCTGTTTCCTTATTTCAAATGGAACTGCAAATGAAAATATTTATAAAACTTTTTTGTTCTTTCATGGTCCACTCTAGTGCACTCGAAAAAAGATATGAAAAATTGACAGAATGACATGCTATTGGAAATTAAGTTCTTAAAACAGCTTGTTTTTTACCGGTTATTAAGTGTAAAATATACGATGTTTTTTAAATAAAACTTTGATTCTAGTTCCAGCGATAGCCACTGATGTTATGAATAGCATATTTAAATTTCAGATGATTCGACAGAATAGTTTTTGTTTTCCTATAACACCATGCCGAAAAAAGTAGTTTCAAGATAAACGAGTATAAAGAGAATGAAGACGACGCACTGTGGCTCGACACCTACTAAAACGGCTGTAATAGAAGTGAAAATAACGTCAGAAAGACTATACTTTTGAAATATAAAAAAAAACCAAATTCATAAAAATTGTAGGAATTAAACAATGTTGTCTTGATAAATATAATTTGGGAATGATAAGCGATCCAAATATTTGCACACCACGATTAGGACAACTATTGATGTAATATTTGCTAGAAATATCGATGACATAACATCTATATAAAATACGTTTGATATTTTATTTATTTATTTATATTTATTTATTTATTTATTTATTTATTTACTTGTTTATTTATTTATTTATTTATTTATTTATTTATTTATTTATTTATTTATTTATTTATTTATTTATTTATTTTTTTATTTGTTTATTTATTTATTTATTTATTTATTTATTTATTTATTTATTTATTTATTTATTTATTTATTTATTTATTTATTTATTTATTTATTTATTTATTTATTTATTTATTTATTTATTTATTTATTTATTTATTTATTTATTTATTTATTTATTTATTTATTTATTTATTTATTTATTTATTTATTTATTTATTTATTTATTTATTTATTTATTTATTTATTTATTTATTTATATATTTATTTATTTATTTATTTATTTATTTATTTATTTATTTATTTATTTATTTATTTATTTATTTATTTATTTATTTATTTATTTATTTATTTATTTATTTATTTATTTATTTATTTATTTATTTATTTATTTATTTATTTATTTATTTATTTATTTATTTATTTATTTATTTATTTATTTATTTATTTATTTATAAACTATCGACAAAAATGTTTAACAGTCTATTTATTGCATCTTAAATTACACTAAAACAATAATTATAATGTAATTATGAGAATATAAAATTAAGGACTTATACAATACTCAATACAGTTTGCTTAAATGCCTCTCTATTTTGAGTGAAATCTATACGAGCACTTACTCTGTTATAGACAGTGCACATGTTAAAAATCGGATCACTCCGGCCATAGTTAGTTCTATGGTGCGGAATGTAAAAAAAATCTCTTTGCCTAAAGTGTCTTTCCGGAGCATAAATATTGAGACGGGCGAAGATTGGCGCACAGTTAATATTATTCATTAAAAGATCTCGAACAAAAGTTATAAGAAAATATTTTCTTCTAGAACTCAATGATTTAAGCCCAATAAGTGCACATCGGGAGCTATACTCTGGCATAAAATTCCAATTTAGTTTTTTCACAACAAAACGAGTTGGACTTTTTCCAATCTTGTACTATGCGACTCATAAAATGGGTCCCATATTACACACCCATACTCAAGTATTGATCTTATAATGGAAATGAAAAGAGTCTTTAAGGTATACGGGTCAGCAAACTCTCTAGTGTTGCGTCTAACGAATCCCATCATAGCATTAGCCCTGCTGATTATGTTGTCGTAATGACCTGAAAATGACATCTTTTTATCACAGAGTACACCTAGATCAGATTTAGAATCTACTCTAATCAAGGCGTTGCATAAAATTGAGTAATCAAAAAACATTGGAGATTTTATCATATAAAATGACATTATGTTGAATTTTGACAAATTTAAATTCAGTTTATTTAGCATACACCATGAGTGCAGACTATTCACTTTGTAAACACCATTGATCACTGAGAGAGCTTACAGATTTAAAAATCTTAACATCATCAGCATACATAAGGCATTCTGAGTACTGTATAAAATTAGGAAGATCATTGATGAAAAGAATAAATAACAACGGCCCAAGGTGGCTACCCTGTGGTACATCTGAATGATTAATTATTGCTTTTGAGATCGTCTTTCCGATGCATACATTTTGGCTACGACCTAAAAGGTACTCACTAAGCCAAGACAAGAGTGAAGAATGAAAACCCATTAGACTGAGCTTATTAATTAGAATAGAGTGCTGAACTCTATCAAATGCTTTAGCGAAATCTGTGAAAATAACGTCTATTTGTTTACCATTCTCCAATTCATTTTTTATTAAGTGAGTGAATAGAACCAGGTTTGTAGAGGTTGATTTTCCAGAGACAAAACCATGCTGGCTTTCAGATATCGAATTTTTAATGCCTTGATAGATCTGCTTTTTCACCAAGGCTTCAAACAATTTGGGAATTGATGGTTACTTAGATATTGGTCTATAGTTTCCAATGTCTTGTCTTGATCCAGATTTATGAATAGGGACTATAATTGAAACCTTCCAAATATCGAAAAATATACCTTTCTCAAGGGACAAATTAAAAATTAGTGTAAGAGGCTGAGCAAGTGCTGCAGCACATTTTTTAAGACGATTAGTGGGATATTATCGGGGCCAGCACCCTTATTAATATCGAGTGACAACAACTCGTTAAAAACATCTTCTACCGAAAGAACTAAACTGCCCAAATTAGTGATTCGCTCTCCATTATACAGCGATCGATCTTGATATTTTAGATATTAAAACACAATAATTTCATAAACATTTACAAAAATAATTCAAAATTAATGCAAAATAATAATGTAAGGTAATACAATTTACTGGTGGGAATATTATTCTTTTTTTAGTTAATATTTTTTAGGTATTTAAAATTTTTCAATTTCAAAATTTTTTATTAATAAACCCATTAAATTATCAAACGTATGGAAATGCGAAAATGCTTCGCTTCTCTAGTGTGTCCAGCGACGCATCTGCTTTTTTTTTACTATTTTTAATTCAAACCAAAGCCAATGAAATGTGATTTATGTTTTTTTTTTGTGAATTTGTGTTACATTTAATAAAAAAATAAACGCTTTTATAAACAAAATTTTTGTTCTGTTTTTTCAGTTAAAATTTATGGTCACCGTAAACATATCCAACAACGACTTTTGCAAAGTCTGTAGAGATAAGGAGAGTTAAGAATCTACAGTACATTTCATCTGCACTTGCCCAGCGCTGGCTCAAAAACGCTTCCTCCACTTAGGCAACTGGTTCTTCAATGACCTCGACGAACTCTCAGAATCTTTGATTTACCGAATCCTAGGCTTAGTAAGCAGCTCCAAGTGGTTTAAATAGAGATAGAAAGAATTAACCCTTGGTATCACAATGGGCCTCATTGGCCTAAGTGTGTCTCGTTTGAGACAGCCACACTAACCCAATCTAACCTAACCTAACCGTCCGTACGCAAAAGTCCCGAGTATCAGACTCAATTTTATTTTTAAAAGCTACGACCAGTAGCGTAACTATATTTTGTGCTCCCGCCCGCAGGTTTCTAAAAGCGTCCTGCTATTTACTTTTAGATTTAAACTATGTTATTAGTAGGTTACTAGAAGGGTAGGAGAAAAAAAGGAGAGAACTCTTGACAAAAAAAAAGAGAACAAGATGAGACTTTTTTAATTCAATATTCATCATATATTACAACTGCTATATTTTAAAAATTGGCGGCCGTAGTCTAGTGGAAAGAGTGCGTGGCCCCTAAGCTAAAGTACCACGGCAGCCTTCCAGCTCAGGCAGAAAGTTTTTCCAATTGAATTAATTTTTCTGTTCGGTCGTCACCTCTCTGCAAACAATGGCAAGCCTCAGAGAGTAAAAATTGCCATATAAAGCTTCTTGAGAACATAAGCCTTTCGGAGTCCACATAAAACACGTAGGTCTAGTTCTCGATCATTTGTGATCAAACATTTAATAACACTCAATGATCAATAGAAGCTAGGTCAAAGTCCTTCCAAGGGCTGAAATGGCCAGTTTATTTTATTTTATTTATATTTTAAAAATATCTTATTTTATAAATAAATTTATATAATATTTTAATAGAATTTTTTTTGGAACAAGCAATAACGTTAAAAATACTTTTTATAAAATTAAATATGATAAAATTATAATAAGTATAATTAGATTTTATCACACAGTAGGTAAAAAGAAAACATCACATGTTAATTATTTAAAAAAGTTAAACAAACTTAAAGTTTGAATAAATGAGATCAATAATTTTCTTATTGGTGAAATGATAAGTTTAATATGTTATGTGTTTGTTTTGTATTTGACGTTACCTGTTAACTGAAGAATTTTCTAACGTCACAAATTATGACCAACTGACTGATTAAAATAACATCAGTTTTTATTTTTTACTGATTAAAATAACATGCTGAAATATGATAGCAAACGGGTAAATCGACTTTGACCATAATCCAGTTTTGCCAAACAAAGAGGACTTTTGCTTAAGAGTGCACTTATTTGACCACTTAGTTTTAGCTGAACTTATTCTAGTTAAAAACATTGTCTTTAATTCCAATTGCAAAGTGATTTTTTATTCTTATTGGAAAGTGTTATAAAAAAGGGGTAAATGTGACCGGCGCACGGTGGGGCAATCCCATACAAAGGGTTGGACATCCAGGAAAAAGTGCAACTTGCAAATTGTTATAATATTTTGATACATTTCGATAGAAATATATTTTGGCTATTTGAATTCGGCAGTTTTTTTATTTTTAAGGCGGACTTTTGTTTTTTTACAGCCTCAAAGTTGATATTTTGTAATTTAAAAAAATTTAGTTTCTTTTTTAAAGTCCTATAACATTTTGTAAAACTGCTTGATTGAACAGTTTTTTATATTTTATGAAAGGGTATACTCTAAACTTTTTAGCCAGATATTTTGTTTTTAAGTTTTTTGCTATCCCGTTATTGAATAAGGAATAAAAATTAAAAATGGAGATAAATTATTAAATTTTAAAAATAAAAAAATGGCCAGGGTTGGCCAGGATCAAAATAATTTAGATTACAGATAATAATAGTAAAAAAAGTTAAAAAAAATTAGCTCGCGCCATCCAGCGCCTTCTGAGAATTTCACAATCAAAATTGTAATCCTCGGGTTTTTTATAGCATTTCTCACAAAGTTTGCCTATTACAGCGTAACTATAGGAACTGATTCATTTTGATTAGCGATAAAAACTTGCGAATGAATAAAAAAACTAGTTTGGGATGCATATATCTTCTTTTAGCCCATTCCAGCCCGGCTCCGTGATCTTTTGTTAACGGAAAGAATAAATAGTTCGCTTTAATTGCGGCAAAGCATCCATACTAGTAAAGTGACGTAAATTTATTGTAGTAACTAAGTGTAGACAATTTTAATGCAATTATTTTGGTATATGGTTTATTTATCTGACACGTCTGGTTCTTGAGATATAATTTAGACACGATGCAAATATCGTCAAGAATTCCAGTAAAAAAATGCATAAACTGGTACAGTACAGATAAATGGTATGAAATCCTTTTAAAAGTGATCTGCCAATAAACACAGTTATTATATCTTTAACCGTCAATAATTTATATGAAATATATTTTGAAAGTTCAGTGCAAGCAAGATTATTGACGGTGGCAGAAGTAGGTGACGTCCAAGAATTATATATTCAAGATTCCGCCTTGCACATGTCCGCTCTCTTTGTGAGCACGTGAATGTGACGTCAGAAGTGCAAGAGAAACGAGAGTCAAACTGACTGGAAAAAACGTAGTACAAAATTTTTAATAAGGGTATTCGATTTAAAAATCTCCTCATTTTCTTATAAAATCTTGGTTTCGTAAAAGAAATAATTTTAAATCAAAAAACAAAGCTTGTACAGAAAAAATATTAATATTTTTCGTTACTATCTTTGATAAAAATTTTATATCTTATTGGGGTGTTGACTTCCGTGTTGACCCCTTCACAAAAAATAGCTATGTTGCTCGATTTATTTTGAGAGCAGTTTAACTGTTTCTTTGTGTGTATTTCGTTTGTTTCCCAATCAGCCAATCAGATTCATTTGGTTAGTTTCGTTTGTTGTTTATGTGATATTTTTGTTTGGAAGTATTTTCACTTATGACGTAGACCTGCGCAGTAGATTGCCATTTCTGTGCACTTAAGGCGTGATCTTATTTATATTGTTCTTGGATGGCGTCTGTCAAATCGGCACCGTAGCGATGTCAAAATAAAAAAGTCAATATTGCCATAATTTTTTTATGTTTTTAAATACATACATTAATATCATCTCATATTGTGTTTCCAATAAAAATTTTTTTGCTTGTATAATAACCAAAATATAAAGATAATGATAAAAAAATTATTTGAATCAACACCACTTTACTATTTTGCTGACGACGAAATTAAAATTTTTTAAGGTTTGTTAGAAGACGTGGTATTGCAAAGCTCTGGTTAAAGTCATGACGGTAACACTGCTTGCAGATTTTTTTACCAACCACAAGAAGAGTTCAGAAATCACTGGAGTTGACGAAAATTTAATTAAAAGATCTTATATTATATTACAGGTAAAAAATTTTAATCTATCTATATATATAAAAATGGATGTATGTATGTGGGTATGTGGGTATGTGGGTATGTGGGTATGTGGCTATATCACGTATAGACTCTGAAACCGCTGAACCGATCATTATGAAATTTTCAGGGAAACTGAACCCACATCTTGAGAGTGTTCCTGTGAGGTTTGGTAACGATTGGACAAGGGGGCGTGGTACCTCCCATACAAGCCAAATTTGCTCCATCGATCACAAACAAAAAAAGGATATATATCAGACGGTTTCAATCGTAAAAAACTAAGATTTGGTAATTTTGTTCAGATGGTTACTGTCGGTAAGTGGACAAAAAATGGGCGTGGTTGTCATATAAATACGCCCACTTTTTCAAAATCATGGCAATTCCAGAGTTCTATACACTTTTACAGTGAAACTTGCTGTATAGGTGCTCCAAGAGGCGGTTACTATATATAAATGTTTTCACGCCTACTTTTACCGCCCACAAATCGATATCTATATACATAAAAAGCAAAACGATGTGTGTCTGGCTGTGTGATGTCTATAGACTCCAAAACTACTAAACCGATTGACCTGAAATTTTGGCAGCCGATTTGTTTCAGCTACGACATGGTTGAGGGAAAAAAAAGTGCCACACCCCCCTTTTACCGCCCCCAAATCAATAAAAATGTTATATTTCAGTCAGTTTGGATCGTATAAGGCTAAAATTTTGTAATTTAGTATGTACGGTTACTGTCGATAACTGTACTTAAAATGGGTTTCCACGCCCCCTTTTACCGCCCACAAAGAAATGAAAACGCTTTATTTCAGACGGTTTTGGTCGTATAAGACTTAAATTTGGTACTTTGGTTTGTGTAGTTACTGACAGTAACTGTACGAAAAATTGGTTTCCACGCCCCCTTTATGCGCCCACAAATCAGTGAAAATGCTATATTTCAAGCAGTTTTGGCCGTATAAGACTAACATGTGATACCTAAGTTTGTATGGCTACTTTCGGCAACTGTACTAAAAAAGGCGTCATCGCTATATAGCCACACCCACTTTTTGAGAAATCATTACATTTGACTACTGGGTCTATTGAGCTAAAATCTTAACTTAGTTTGTACGGTTACTGTCAGGAACTGTACTAAAAATTGGTTTCCACGCCCCCTTTTACCGCCCACAAACCATTGAAAACGTTTTATTTCAACGGTTTGGGTCGTATTAGACAAAAATTTTGTAATTTAGCTCATATGGTTACTCTCGGCAAGAGCACTAAAAATAGGCCTGTCCCACTTTAGTTAAACTGACTTTTCGGGGGGTCAACGTAAAGTGAAGCAAAGTGCGCCAGGCTTTAGCTAAATTGAGCTAAAATTTTGGCAGTCGATTTGTTTCGTGTACGAGATGGTTTAAGGGAAATAATTTTGCCGCACCCCTTTTTACCGCTTACAAAACAACAAAAATTCTATATTTCAAACAGTTTTGATTGTATTTGACTAAAATTTGGCTATTTAATTCATATGGTTACTTTTGGCAGTTATACTGAAAATGGTGAATATTTTTGGCATTTCTTGACATTTTCGTATATGGCATTAAGGCGGTCTGGGGCCGAACAACGTCTGCCGAGGAATACAAGTCTTATGTAACCACTCTTGATGTAAACACTAACTGCAAAAGCGGGTCGACCGATTTAAACGAAAATTTTAGGGTACTATGCCTGGCATCATACAATGAAATCAATTAAAAATTGCACATCGGCGTTCCTTTCATATGACATAGCATTTATTTGCAAAAATTCTTCCAGCTAAGCGCGAAAATTATTTTACTGGTTTTGTCATCAAAACAACAAGGGTACCCTTTCTGATTTTTTTCGCGAAATTTATTTGTTCCAAAATGTTGTTTTTATATTTTTTACAAAAAGTCAAAAATAATTTATGTGAAAAATTACCCCAATATCTCTTTCCAATCAAATTTACAACATTTGCTGCCAAAGCCTATATCTCAAATAATCAAAATTTATG
Source organism: Dichetophora obliterata (assembly GCA_963920525.1). Taxonomy (NCBI): domain Eukaryota; kingdom Metazoa; phylum Arthropoda; class Insecta; order Diptera; family Sciomyzidae; genus Dichetophora; species Dichetophora obliterata. The sequence continues at coordinate 161,053,805 of OY986438.1, forward strand.
ATTAAAAATCTATTTTTTCATACAATTGACAATCTATAGTAATAAAAATAATTTTCTGTTTGTTTGTTTGTTTGTTTGGCCTTTATACAAATCTAAACGGCTCAACGGATTTTGCTCAAACTAGGTGCACATATTATATTTATTCTAACTTAAAATGTTACATACTAATTTTTTGCCACGCCCCCTCCGAACTTTTCCAACTAACGGCAATTTTGTTATTATAATAATTTTTTATCGAAGTTTTTTGTTTTTAATTTAAAAAATTTCTGTTATTTTGGCATCAAAAACACTCACATACACTCAAAATTGTAGAAATTTTCAGTACAATGACTTTTTCATAAAACATCGTTACCAAAGAATGAGAAAAAAACGACATGAAAATCAAAGTTTGGTCTTTGGATGCAAATATCTCTGCTGTCCATTAATATATTTGATTCAAATTTTTTTTGTTCAAAAGATCAATAAATATACTTTACAAAAATGGGTTGAACTGTACCTTTTAGTCAGTGAAACTGTTTTATAATTATGTCAAAAAAGGTCAAAAATATTGACTTTTTACTCAAAAAATGACTCAAAAATTGTTTTTGTTGTAAAAATGAAATCAATTAAAAATTGCACATCTGACTAACTTTCATATGACATAGCATTTATTTGCAAAAATTCTTCCAGATAAGCGCAAAAATTATTTTAATGTTTTTGTCATCAAAACAACAAGGTACACCCTTTGATTTTTTTGGCGAAATTTATTTTTTCCAAAATGTTGTTTTTATATTTTTTACAAAAAATTCAAGTCTTAAAAATAATTTATGTGAAAAAATTACCCCAATATCTCTTTCCAATCAAAAGTAATGGCTTTTATGATTAAGTTACTTTATGATTTATCGAATAGCTTTGGAATTATAGGTAGCACAGATTTAGTATTTAACCACAATTTAAACATGCTATGTTCAATGTTAACATTTAATGGGTTTTTGGAAACGGGACGAGGCAGCAACGCGCCGGGTTTCAGCTAGTATATACATATATGAATTATTTTGTTTTACATTAATGCGTAAAATTTTTAATATATTTCAAGTCATAGCATCTGGTCTTAAAATAAATATCACAATATTAAAAAATTATTGCTTAGAAATACCAAAATTATACGTTTAACTTTTTGAATGATACTACATGCCTGTTATTGTATTGTACATAAAATATTAATGCACAGTGCGGATATAGTTCAAAAAGCGATAGTACCCATATGTCAGTTATCCGAAGATGCGCAAGAGGCCAATCACAAACTATTTCGGTTCTTCAGACTTCACAACACGAGAAAATTTTCAAGATCTGCTTGCAACTCAGATCTTTTGCATACCTTTCTGCTCAATTCAGATTCAGTACTTTCAAGCCTTGATTTTAATAAAAAATCACCACAAAGCTATCTGATTTAAGCAAAATAGCTTTTTGATGAAGAAAGTGAAAATATAACTTTTACAGATAATGAGTAAACATATTAAGCACATTATATAATTATGTGTGATATTAATAAATCACTGTTTGCTCTTAATATTACATATAATTTGTTTTAAATAGAGATGTATGCTCTCTTTTAAAATCTTTTAAATGTAATAAGCTAATAAATTCTTGTTTAAAAACACATTTTGTAATAAAATACAGGTACGAAATATCGCTAAACACAAAAAAAATTTTTTTTACCATGAAAATTTTGGGTTTCCTAGACCCGCTCCGCTCTTAAAGGTTAAAGGATTTCATGAAAAATTCTTTTAAGAAGACATGTTAAAAATTTGGTCAAAATACATCGAATGGTTCCAGAGTTATGTTTTTCCAACAATCAAACAATCAATTATTTAAAGCAATATGCGATGTCCAATGGGCTCGCCCCACCGTGCGGCGCCCTGGAGCAATACATTAGAGGCGACAAAATAGTCCTCGATATTTATTGAGATTTGCAATCTATATTAAAAGTTTCTATTAATCAGACCGCAAATTTTAATCAGATATTACTGTTTATGTTGCCTATTTCAAAACATCTGATTTCAGTCTCATAATCTTAAAGTGCATCAATTTCTATTGAAACAATTCCAAGACTTAATTTTGGAGACTTAAGTCAAAAAACTTACTGATGAGGGTTGATCTCATGTCGCTTGATTTTTTTATGGTGGGGAGAGGAAAGGCGTCAGATTGTTCTTGGAGATATACCACTGCCCTCTTTGATTCCTTAACCTAATTGTTTTAGACTTCTTCGTACCCGTTATCTGGCAAGTTTTTTCTTCACTTTTGTTTAATATTGCAGTTGTTAAGATGACTATTTAATTACTAGAATTATTCTAAAAAAAAACAAAGGACTGAAATAAGTTTAAAGTGTTTCTGTTATGTTCTCAACAACTCTAATAGAACATATTGATAATTAGATTTCTGGAAACAGCACATCCTTTGATGTACAGCTTTACTATTAGTTACTTGTCCCGTAATCGCCTTTGACACTAATACATGCGGACAACTTATTTAAGTTCCGCTGCTTCGATCTCACCTCTGTTGCAATTTAATACGACAGCAAAAGGTTTGGCAGGCAACCCAGTTGTTGTCATAGGGTTGCCAACATAGCTTTGCAGTCGTACTCAATGTTATTTCAATTTCGATTCGTTGCGAAAATTGGTTACGACTTTAAGTGCAGCAAATAGTGCAGAGTCAGGAATTCCACTTGCTGGTTGGAATCACTTTGGCGGCGGACAGTAAGAGCAAAGCCAGCAGCAGCAACCACAACGGCAACGCAACAACAACAACAACAATAGCAACAACGAAAGCCATGGGTACGACCTGGTCTTGGAATGCCTAACGAATGTATTTTTATTGTACAGCGATTGAAATTGAAAAAGCAACAAAATTCAAAGATTGCAGCAATTTTGATGGCAACACGAAGAGCATAGGACAAAAGTGACTTTTTCAGAATCTAAAACTTTATTCATAAATCCCATTATTATGCCTGAATGAGTGGCGAGAAGGATAGAGTTGAGTTTAATGCAAAAAATTGCGCTTTTCAATAAATCTTAACAAAACGTTTCAAAAACAATTCGTAATAAATATTTCATGAGTCGCATGTGTGGAGGCTTTGTTCCACTTTTTCGCCTACAATTCAGCCGACTTGCGCCGCTGCACAGTAACTGGCTATAGCAAGCAACACTGGCCACTCGTGACTTTGAGAAGGTGGCGGATCACAGGAAGCCGTCCTTTAGGCGCAGACTCAACAACAATCGCTGCGATCACTTCGTATCGTTGCACTTCAACTCCATTCAATTCAATTCAATGCAATACAATTCAAGTCTTTCACCTCTTCTTTTCCTTCAATGAATTGCAATTGTTCTAGCCGGTCGCACGCTTCAGCCGCTTCTGACTTTGTTGCCAACTTCGGAGGCGCGTTACAAGGCTAGAATTTACAGTTTGATAGACAGACGGGCGTAGCTGGTGCTGCGGCAGCAGTCAAGTGGAGGTCATTGTATATGCGAGGATGGCAGGAGACAGGCAGCTAAGAGGTTGCCTGGTTTTGAATTGGTGGGTGTTTCAGCTGCCTCATGTTTGGCAGTTACGCCGCAAAATGACTTAAGAGTTGCTTCTGTGGTTCGGTTGTTTTGTTGTAGGTCGACTTGAAAGTTTTTGTTACATGCCGACAATATTTTTATGCCGACACATAGCGCGATAGCGAGATTAACGTGGCAGGCTTTGTAAAGTGTCTTAAGGATTGAGCACAGAAGCAACCAAAATCAATTGCAATTCAACCACATGTAAAACACTGAGATAGATGATAAATTTTTAGAATTTTTTGCAAGATTACAAAGATTTTATTTGCCTTGGGAACAAAATTGATTCTAGAAAAGAATTGAAGCCGAAGTATCTGGCATCTTTATTGATTTTATAAATCAATATTATTCATTGCCCATTAAGGTGCAAGCACCGGGTTTGAAGCGGTGTAGAATCTGTATTATGAGCGGTATTGATTTTAATTTGTTTTTTTCATATTCTTGAATAGTTGTGCAACAATAACGCCTTTAAAAAAATTCGATTTTAAAAAAAATGGTTCGCCTAAAACCCTCTTTAGGATGTCCTAAAATAAACAATTAGGGTGCTCACAGTTTCGTTTCATCTGGTTTGTTAACTTTGCCACCTGTGTAAAACATTGCCATCTGGTAATTATTTTTGTTTTTGTTTTGCATGCATGAGATAACACAAAATACTGAAATTGCCTTGCTTTAATACATGTTTGTCTTTTGTGGTAAACTGTCATTGGTTGAAATATGGAACATTAACTTACTCAAATCTTGCGCTATTACCTGTTCTGTTACCTATATGTTCTTATAGCATAAAGTATTTAATTTAATATTTTCTTTTAAAACTGTGGCAAAGATTATGGAAAGCTTTTAGTTCGATTGAGATAAAACTTTTTGTATTATGTTTATTTTAGAAAAAAACTATTAGATTACTTACAATCAGCCATAATAATTAAAAACTTTTTTTAGAACGTTTGAAAGGAAGAAATAGGGTGATTTTTAATGTTTTTTTTTTGTTCAAAATGACGCATAAAAATAAATATGTGGTCTAAGAAAGTAGTGCTATATTTCAAATAATTAAAGTTTGTTTAATTTATCACTTCTATGTAGTGTCCGATCGAATATTCCTTTGCAAATTCGGCGAAACTGGCCGAAACTGACAAAAAATGTCGAAACTGGCCGTAACCGAAACCGAAACCGAATATTCGGTTCAATATGGCCGAATAACCGAAACTAGCCGAAACTTTTGGTTAAAACGTCTTGCATCGGTGATTTAATTCAAATATAAAAATATTTACAACGCATTTTACAAAACAAAAATTATTAATTCGTTTATAATATACATGCAATAACAATAGAGTTCAGCTACTACAGCTTTTTCGCACTTTCTCCGCATTAGATCATCTTAAGAACTAGCCCAAATAACATTAAAACATCTCAATAAGGCCATTCACAGTTCGAATACGCTGGTCTGCCATTTGTTCGATTTGCTATTTGTACGCCAATTTACGGAAGCTTTTTTTGCTTTGTTGTTGTTTTGCATACAAATGCAAATACGCAGGCACGCGTAAATAAAAGCAGCCCTTGGACGTGTTTTTTGTACCTCGTATTTTTATGCTCTGTCTACAGCCGCATAATCACATACATCACAGGGTTGCACAATCTTTTTATACGACAGTCACATGACGAGATGCTCACAGTTTGAACAATAACAAATGCTATAAATACGATTTGTTAAAAGTACGCTCAAACCGTGAATAGCCTTAATGATATCGATAAGAGTGGTCCAAAACAATCCAAAGTGTTACAAAAGTTACATAGATCTAATCATACATTAGTTTTCAATCTACTTTTGAGTTGACCTTTCGATGAGTTAACATCAAAAAACCAGTAGCCATATAATTTGTTCTACTAAAAGGTAAGTAAATTAAATTGTTAGCATTTCTACTGCTTCTACGGTTAGTGTTAAAATTTATAAGAGTTAGGAGTTCTGGTGAATCGAATACACCAGTTATGAGTTGGTGTAAATAGACGATATCTGCAGACTTCCTTCTCTCATTCAAAGATTGCATTTTTAATAGTTTTAAACGATCCTCATAAGGAGGAAGGTTTAAAGTATCAGTTGTACTTAAGCCCCTTAGAGCAAACCGAACAAAACGTTTTTGGATTCTCTCTATACGTTCAACATGTACATTGTAACTTGGGGACCAAACTTGACTTGCTTAGAGGATTCTTTGGCCCAGCGTTTCATAAGCCCGAGCATAGAAGATGCTTTTTTACAAATGTAATCAATATGAACGTTAAACGATAGCTTAGAATCCATGCATATACCCAGATCTTTGACAGCATCTACACGACTTAATGCAGTATCTTTTATCTTATAATCAAAAATTAAATTATTATTTTTTCGCGAAAAGGTCATAGTTTGGCATTTATCTGGATTTAGAAACATATTGTTTTTAGAACACCAAATTTCAAAGGATTTCAAATCAGACTGGTGCAGATCTGAATTGTCTTTAGCATCTATTGTTCTGTATATTTTCATGTCATCTGCATAGATAAGTAGATGAGAGTGTTTGATGATGTGGGTTACATCATTAATGGCTAAAATAAACAGAAGTGGACCAAGGTGGCTACCTTGAGGAACACCTGATTCAGCAATAAATTCAACTGACAATCGAAATCGTATTTGATAAGATCGCTCTGTCAGATACGATTGAATCCAGCTTACAAAAAATTGTGGAAAACCCATTAACTTTAGTTTAAATAGAATTAAGTTGTGTGGCAGTTTATCAAATGCTTTACTAAAATCAGTGTAAATACAGTCGACCTGGTTACCTAAATAAAATGAATTTAAGCAAAATGTTTTAAAATCGAGGAGATTAGACACAGTGGATCTGCCAGTAACAAATCCATGCTGACGAGTTGTCATGACCTTCCCACAGTGAATTTTCACACGATCATACACGAGGCGCTCAAAAAGTTTTGGAATCGACGAGAGTTTCGCGATAGGCCTGTAGTTGTTTATATCGTTCTTACAACCTTTTTTATAGATAGTGGAAAAAAGTGGAAAAATACTTTCGCTAATTGATTTATTGAATAACATGGACAGTGGTTGACTTAGAACGGAACCACATCGTGTTAACACTGCGGCAGGAATTCCGTCAGGTCCAGCATTAAAATCCTCATCGATCAATCTAATATGCTTTAAAATATCCTCTGAAGTAAAGGATATAGAATCCAACGAAACCCTGGGTGTAGAGTTTATATATTCAAAGTACTCTTCATCAGGATTAAAAGAGTCTGAAAAAAATGACTCTTTAAAGAGATTGGCAAATAGGCCACAAATTACGACAGGATCGTCAGTAAATCCGTCAGAGGTTTTAAATGATGAAGGGAATCCATCAGATTTTTTTTGGTGTTTATGAAACCCCAGAATTTCTTTGGATCAGACAATATTCTCAGCTTACTACTGTCTAAATAATTTGGATGTAAGGTAGCTGAGCAATTTTCAAAGTCCAGAAACAAACGCTTGTAGATTTCTAGGTCATTCAAGTCTAAGCTACAGACATATATTTTCCATGCCCTATTCCAACTGTTGCGAAGAATCTTTAACTCCTTTGTGTACCAGGGGTAAGCACAATTTTTCGTAAATTTGAGGCTATATGGCACGGACAGAGAAAACATAGCAAAGATTTCCATATAAAAAAAATTAATTGAATCATCAAGAGTGTTATTATTAACATATTCTAAAATAACATGAAGTTTACTTTGAAGTAAATGATTCAACTTCAAAAAGTCAGCTTTTTTAACATTGAATTCATAAACTTTATCTATTGAGTTAGACTTTACTATATTATCCCTGTCCGATTTGTACCATATGCTCAATGGTGGATGGTATTCATCAACAGCAGTCAAAACATGAGGGGCCCTCTCAACAATCACAATGTTACTATCTGTATTAAGACCAGGTCAAGAAGTCTTTCACGACTATTATAAATACAATTCACTTGTTGTAAGTCAGAACATATATTATCCACAAATATATGCTCTTGGCGAGTCTTCGAATTAGATGCACAAAAATTTTGTGGGAAAAGTTTGTAAAAATTCCTAGGATACTACTTTACCACTAGGTCACAGAATGTGGTAACGATTTATCAATTGTTACCTTTAAAAAATGCATTACTCATCATTCATCAAGATGTACATTTTGTAACAATTAGCTTATTGCGACCCAAGTTATTTAAAATGGTGGACGCAAATTATTATTATATTTAAACATTTTTTTATTAATGTATGAAATTGTTGCAATATTTTCTGAATTCAGCTTGCGCTTAAATTCTTAAGAAGTTTTGGCTGTTATTTTACCGAAAATCTTCTTGCCCATCTGCATTTAGCTCCAAATAATATCAAAAAACACTTAAGATTATGTTGTACTCCTATATATTATATAAATTTTAATTATAAAATAATTAAAATTATGGCTGCCAAATGTAAACAAAACATGTAAACAAAATTAATTTTTTTGCAATTGGCAACTCTGTATTGCATTTATATATAAATGTGTATACTAAAATGTGATAAGTCACTTCAAAGTAATTTGTACTAACACAATGGCCGCATTCAGCGCAGATAACAGTTGGCAACTGTTGTGTAAAAATTCGCTGAATGGTAAAATTTTGGTAGCGCTCACTCAAACTGATCAGGTAGCAAACGACATTTAATCGAGCGAAAAAATTCTATGCTACATGAACACCTCTGAGTTGAGTAAACTGTCAGATGCTGTTACTGACGCTGTTAAAGTAAAAAACATAGAAATAACGAAGCAAATTTATGTGAGAAACCTTTGCAGTTGAATTAAATTTATAAAAAAATTATATATAATTGAATTAAATCTAATTTATGACGTGTAAAGTAGCATCACATTCAGTTAAAAACATCGGTTACTAAGGTAGCGCTACCATTACATTTCACAACAGTTGTCTGCTCTGAATGCGGCCAATGTCGGCATTGTATTGCACCACTTTCGAATCATAGTGGTCTCTGTAACGTAACCAATACGTAACATCATGTCAATTTTGACACAAAAATAAACGCTACGACGTCGCTGCAACCCAAAAGTTCACCATCAGTTCTAGTTGGGACAGCATTCTTATTGATGTATACACGCTCAAAAATCTTGGACTAAATTCTAATAAATCCTGTATTGTATTATGACGACACCGAAACTGTATTAAAATATAATCAACGGTTTATATTACAATTGATTTTTATTCTCTCATGGGACTTAATTGTAATACATGCTTGTATTAAAATATTTTTTACAAAAATAAAAAATTAACGAAACATGTGGGATTCGAACCCACTACGTTAAGGTTATAAGTTTTTGGCTCTACCAACTGCTCTATGAAGCCACATGTATAAAGAAATGATAAACATGCATAAGAACCGAACCAAACCGAACGCTGTTTTTAAAGACTAATCCAACCTGTATTAAATATTATTCCAGGTTTTATTAAAAAATGTCTAGTATTTTGAAGAGTTTGAATTCTAATAGAAAGGGTATTAAAAAATGCATGATTCCAACGATTGGATTAAAAATTAGTCCAAGATTTTTGACCGTGTAGTATTGCCTGGCAGACGTTGTTCTGCCGCAGACCACCTTACTGCTATATACGAATTTTCATGCTGTTCGAAAAAAAAAAATTTATATATTCGCCATTTTTAGTACAGTTGCCGAAAGTAGCCGTATGAACTAAATTAACAAAATTTAGTCTAATACAACCAAAACCGTTCGAAGTATAACATTTTTGATTAATTGTGGGCGGTAATGGGGGTGTGACAAAATTTTTTCACTTAAGCCATCTCATACTCGAAACAATAGAATGCCAGAATTTCAGCTCAATTCAGCTTAAACCTAGTGCGCTTTGGTTTACTCCAAGCTTATCCCCCGAAAAGTGGACTTAACTAAGCATTGTTTGCAAAAAGTGGGCATGGAAAGTAGACGTGGAAAATCTAACATATCATATTTTGATAAAGTTGGAATAACAAATCGTTTGATACCTATATCGTGTTAATCTGTTCAATGGTTCTTGCGTGATTGTCAAACATCCGTGCAGTGCCACAACGCTTTTATACGTACAGAAAGACTAACACAATCTCAAGTGGAAAAAAGCTGGCTGGCAAGGCTGCAAAACATAATTAATTCTGATAACTAAATTCTGGCAACTCCCGTCAAGACATTAACAAAGAAAATTAATTAACACAGTATGAAAGCAAGAATCTCCCTGAAAGTAAAGCTGGATTCACTGATCACCTTTAGCATGTTTGGAAATTTTTTTTCATATGAAGTTTTAGCTCAGCATCTTTGGAAATTTTTTTTCATATGAAGTTTTAGCTCAGAGAGAAAAATTTCTGCACGCTCTCAACTTGATTAACATTATTTTAAATCACACAAAAACATGCTGAAGGTTTAAATTTAAATTTGTAATTTGTAATTTATTAAGAAATAATGTTCACATATAAGACAGAGTCTTTTAAATGCAGTAAGAATAAGAATAACATAATAACAACAATTTATAAACAACTGATAAATACATATTGTTTAAAACAAATACTTAAGGATTTAATTAAAGTCAATAAATTAACTTAACAATTAATTAATAATTTAATATATTATTATCAACAAGAAGATAAGCAACTGAATAAAGTTTTTTAGATTAATACAATTCTTTAAGTATTTAATTAAAATTATCAAATTGATCAAAATATTATTAGTTAAAAATTATTCTTATACCAAAAGATGACGAAAATAATAGTAGTTATTAGGAAAAGTGTAGTAAAATTTCATACTTAAAGTTGCGATAATTATGAATACATTTTATTCTTAAAGGCAGCGAGTTCCAAATTCTGACGGCGTTTACAAAAAAAAGTCTGTTGGAGTTTACAAAATTAAATAATGGAATTATCAAGTTCATATTTCTGGTTGATCTACAAAACTGTAACTTCTCAAAAAGGTATTTAGGTGTCTTTGTGTATAACAGTTTATGCAAAAATATGCAGTTCCTCGCATCAAGGTAGTTGAAAATATTGCAACCGAGTATTTTGCTGCTCAAGTGACTGATGCGGTCAAATTTACGAAGGCCAAATACATATCTTACGGCGTTATTAAAAGCTTGTTGTAACTTAAGTTTGGACCTGGAATCAAGTTTGCTATAGACAATATCTGAATATGAAATGATTGGCACTATAAGCTGGATCACTAATTTTTTCCTAGTATCAACAGGTACAAATGACGCGGTCCATCTTAGGCTCCGAAGGGCATAGTAGACCTTAGATACAACAGAATTAATGTGATCCTCACAAGAAAGAGACGAGTTAATAATATATCCTAGATTTTTAACTTTGCCAACAAAGTTTAGCCCAACACCGTTTAAATAAATAGTTGGTATATTGGAAGCAGAATATTTTGCTTTGGAAATAGGCAAAACATATGATTTAAGTGGATTTAGTCTGAGCTTATTTGTATCAGCCCATTTCATTATTTCTTTTAAATCCTCATTCATCCTAACACATAAATTATCAACAAGGTCAATAGGACTATCTAAATACAGTTGCAGGTCATCAGCATATGCATGCATTGTAACATGATGACATATGATGAATATATCGTTGATAAACATTGAAAATAACAACGGACCAAGTACTGAGCCTTGAGGCACTCCACAGGATAAACAACAGAAAGCGGACAGACTATTTCCCACCCTAACTCGTTGAGACCTTCCAATCAAGTAACTTTTTAACAGACGGACCGCCATGCTAGAGAAACCAAAGTTAACCTCAAGTTTTTGACACAGTATTGAGTGGTCAACAGAATCAAATGCCTTGGAGAAATCTAAGAGACAGAGCAAGTTTATGCGCCCCAAATCATAAGACACTCGGATGTCATCCAAGATCTTTACTATTGCTGTAGAGCAGCTATGTCCTGGTCGAAAACCAGATTGAAATGGGGACAAAAGGTCAAATCTTTTTATGTGTTCCGAGATTTGCATTGCCATGAGAGACTCAAAAACTTTTGACAAGGAGGACAATAGACTAACAGGACGATAATCAGACAGATCGCAAGCATTAGTTTTTTTCGCTATGGGAATGATCGTCGCTACTTTCCAAACTTCAGGGAAGCATGAACTTGTGAAACAATGATTGAATATGTGGGTGAGGGGGCTGATGATGTACGGTAAAATAATTTTAATAAACTTAATTGATATTCCATCTTCACCCGTTGCGTTGGATTTTATTTTATTAACACACCGGCCTACATCACTTTCATCAATAGCAACAAACTCAAAATTACTTAGAGATTCAGAACTTGAAGGCCTTGGATTAAATGCAAGCCCATTATTTGGAGACGTAGAGCTGGCGATAAAGTATTCGTTTAGGGTATTAGAATCAATTCGGCAAACGTCGGATTTCACACTGCACACACCAGCTTGTTTTAAATTGCTCCAAAGCTTTTTAGATGGTTGTGATGAACTTAGTTTGGACATAAAAAAAATGCGCTTTGCTGATCTAACTGTAGAGTTAGCTATGTTTCTCGCACTTTTGTGTTGTTCCCAATTTGATGTTGTGGGATTTCTTTTCCAGCGATTGTAAGTTGTATTACGTTTTTTTATGGCTAATTTCACATTATTTATGAACCAGGGACAGCTAATGTTAGTTACTCGGCGAGTGATCAAAGGCACATGCAAGTCAAATAGTTGTAAAATTCTACTCATAAAATACCCTAGCTTCTCATTAACGGAACTCATTAACCAACACTCGGACCAGTTAATAGTAGACATGTCACTAAACAATGAACCGTAGTCAATGGACTTATAATCCCTAAAAGTAATTGTTTTTTCAATAACAACTGGTGTAATATTTACATTTAAAGAACAGAAAATGAGATCATGGTCAGAAACAAAGGACAATTGGTCAAAAAGCAACACAGAAGAAATATCCGAGACAACAAAAATATCTAATAAGCTTGGAGAAGCATTATTTGCATAGCGAGTAGGTATGCTTGTATTAACCGTTTGAAGACCAACTTCAGAAAGTCTATCGGTAAACCGACTAACAACATTATCTTTACACAAGATGTTTATATTAAAATCACCACACATAACATAATGATCGTAACCAATTGCACAATCTGACAGAGTAGAAAACAATTGATCTAAACAACAATTACGATAGGGATTATACACACACGACACAAACAGCTTAGCACAATTAACACGAATTTCAATATTAATAAATTCTATCTCAGAACCACTGGACATTCCTAACAGATTCACATTTAACTTATCACTACAGTAAATTGCAACACCCCCGCCTTTCCTATCAGTACGATCATTTCGATAAAGCTTAAAATTATTTATATTAAGACAAGAATCATTTATGTCTTTATGAAACCAGGTTTCAGAGACACAAATTATATGAACAGCTGAATTTTCAAAGCAATGTCGAACAATATCAAGCTTTACATCGTTAAGGCTTCTCGCGTTAAAGTGAACAATGTTCAGACCAGAGTGTTGCTTACACAGAACGCCAATCAGGGTTTTTTGGATATCGCTAGTACCTAAGACAGTAGAAACCACAATTACAAGAAAAAACGCAACCATAAGTATGATAAAGGGGGAAAAAATATAAAGAGAGAGAGAAGAAGAAATATAAATAAGTTGTAGGAAGTAAAAGAATAAAACATATAAGATAAATGTGATAAAATGATATAAAAAATAAAATAATTAATATAAAATCATCAGCATTCATCTTTACGTACAGCGGCACCGATGGCAGCATGCATTTCTTCAATGCTATTAATTTGCATTGGCTCTCCATTTTTCCGCATCCTGATGTACACGGAGCCACGAATAGTAAAAACGTTGAAAATACTTTTTTTGCGCTTGCAGATGATCGCAGCCTGAAGAACTCTTCTTGTTTCAGCAGATAAACTCTCGTGCAAATATACATTATTGTCAGAGTCTATGCCTGCACCTCTTAAATTTACCGCTCTCTTAGTTTGCCGACGGTAGTCTCCAAAAGCCTTCAATACTCTATTCCTATCGTAAGGCGAATAAAATTTTATAATAACCACTCCGCTGGTATAATTAGATTTTAGCTTCGAACGAAATATATCTCTAATAGGTGGCGAGAGAAAATCGATATCGAGGTTATCAGTGAATTCAGCTTAACACAACATGGCTGTCTTGTTATATTGAGAGAAGCTCTCTCGACAAAGAGAGAAAAGCTTTGTTTGCTGTTATATTGCGCTGCTGGTTAAATGTAGGCATCAAATAAAATGCGTGATTTTGCAATTATTAAAGAATACATTTTTCGAAAACCTTGGTAAGCTATAAGTAGGGATCGAATTTTTATGCAAAATCATTTTTAAATCAAATCCTGTGGCAAAATAGGATAGCAACAAAAATTTTGTTTTCTAAAAATATTTATTAAACACACATATATTATCTAAATGTTTTAAAATCTTGCATAAAATTTGTATATTTTAGATTTGTGACACTAATTTTTAATACGTTTTGCATAAAAATACGATTCCTAGCTATAACATTCTATATTATCATAGGAATCGAATAAAAAAAGAATTATCAAAATCGGTTCAGCGGTAACCGAGCTAACTCTGGATCAAATTCGTGAGTCTCCTTTTATATAATAGTATAGATAAAAAGGTATTCTACATCTACACTTCCGATACTATCGAAACTGTGTCGTTTTCTTAAAGCAAACCACAACCCTGGTCACGGAGAAACAAATTGATGCAACGCTGAGACTTTTGTTTTGCTCGTTACTACAACCATGAAATTCTGGTTCGTGGCCGCTACTACTTTTCGATGACTTTTCAACTAAATGAAAGTTACTCCGTGAATAACTACCTTAAAGTTACTTTACTTTTCGGACTAGTTACGTTTAATCCTGCAGGATACTTATATGAGAAATCGTTGGCACCGTTTTGGAGTTCGAAGATTTAGTCCAAACTGCGAAAGGCTTACAAGAGCAGAAAATAAAGTACAAAAAGTTCAATATGTACTTAATAATATGTATTTTGATATAAAACCCTTAACTAATAGTTTCCAGCAAAAATCAATTTCTTTTCTATTGCAAAAATGCATGTACAACTGTTGTACTTGAAACTTACTTGAAGTCGTTTCCGTACTTTTTGTTAAATATTTTCTTTCTTACAGATAATCGAGTGATTATATTACTCGAGCTTTACTTGAAATTAGTACTGAAACAAACCTAATTTCCATATTTTTTTTTTAGGGTGTCAGACACTATTCTAAAAATCGCTTAAAAAATTAAAAATCTTGTTTCAATTATTCTTAAAACAAACGGAGGAGTATTAAAGCTGGGTGTAGCTAATGAAAGTGCCTAAAAATAACCAACATGTTATGATAATGTTGTTTCATTCTTAATAGCTCTCTCTATCTCTCTCTATCATAACTAAATCTTTTCACCATCATCTGCAAACAAACAGACAAACAGTTATTAATTAACTTGACGGCCCACGTTATTGCATAATCTCAGACATTATTGCCATAGATGTATGTGAATGTAGAATATTTATGCATGTCTGGCATAAACCGTCTGCCAATCACTACAACAACATAGAGTGCGCAGGTGGTTAAAATTCCGAGCAATAAATTTGAAGGAGATAAATTATTTTGCACAAACAGAAAGAACCAGCAGCCCCAACGCACTAGCAACATATCACAATTCAAAAAAATTGCACGCAGAGTCGATTGACTCGGCATCTTTCGTATCTTCAGCAAGAGCAGAGGCGCATAATCCGCCCGTTCAGCTCTAACCTGCTCTTAGTTGCAGCAATCTATACAAATACATATGCCATAAAGTACGCGCATGCGTAACCAGTTCAAGAATCTACGCACGGATATGCTTGCCATGTGCGTCATTTAACCGTCGAGACACTTGTTAGCCGGGGCGGCTAACTGATGCTTCTATTGCTGCATGCTGATCGTCAGTCGCACCCCGCACCATGACAGACGGCAGCCTAGTTGTGGCATGCGTATGTTCAGGTATATTTTATGTTCATCACCGCCACATGACAAATTAGGAAATTGCGTTTTCCGCAAGTAGCGCGATCGTAGAGCCAGCAAGCAGCTTCCTGGATCGAGAACAAGAGTAAAGTCGAATAAAAATTGTTCATTTCAGTCACATCCTAAACGCGATAATTGCAAGCAGAGGAAGGATTTGGAGCTGAGCGAGTTTGGTAAGTTGTTGTAAGAAGCATGTCGGAATTCCAGACAGTTGAATCATTTAAAAAAAAAACTGTCCGCTGTGTTCCCAAAAATATTGTGGCAACCGTGGCGTACCGGTTAGATGCGTGGCCCGTAAGCCAATAGCACTCTGTTTCAATCACACTGGATTGAAACATCTGCACAGAATGTTTTTGAAATTGCTATTAATAGATCTGTTAGAGAATTGACCTGCAGACAACGACAAACCTCAGAGAGTAAAAAGCTGCCATGAAAAGCTTCTTGAGAGCATGCTCCATTCGGACGAAGGTTTAGCTCTTGATTTGTGTACAAAAACGCACAAAACGTCTGCACAAAATAAGCTCTATCAAAGTCCTTTCAGGAGCTCTAGTGACCAATGCGTTTTTTTTCGTTCGTGTTCCTAAAAGTACTTAAGAAATTTAGACCTTAACCTTTTTGAAGCGAAGCTATTTACACCTCGTTTTATGATTTTATTTTCTTTTTAATGTTTTTTGGATATGTTTTGTCATCTTTAGATCTAGCAAATAAAATCAACAACGATGCGTTGACTTCGACCACGTTTT
The DNA here is from genome assembly GCA_963920525.1 of Dichetophora obliterata. Lineage (NCBI taxonomy): Eukaryota > Metazoa > Arthropoda > Insecta > Diptera > Sciomyzidae > Dichetophora > Dichetophora obliterata. Next base: position 161,070,206 of record OY986438.1, read on the forward strand.
TTGCCATTCATTTCAACAACTTTTAATTAAAAATGTAAAATATTGTGTTTGGTTTTTCTAATTTGTATAGAAATTAGTACAAAACAGTGCAAAAAAATGTTGTCGGAGCAAGCAAAATGTCAAAAACTTATTTGCAGCTGTTGCAGAATCATCCTCAAACAAGTCAGATACGCGCCAGGCAGTACATGTTGTTTGCCGCCTACCCACCCGAACCAGTAAGGAAACAACAATAGCTGCAAGTAGCGGCAGCAGCAGCGACATTAGGCGCGCCAACAACATAGGTGCTCGAAACAAAGAAATGACAGCTAAAAACACCATCTAGTAAGGAACCAAAAACGTATCATGTTGGCTCTTTTTTTTTTGTGTTTTTTGTGAATTTCGTATTCATTAAATTTGAGTCACGTGATAAACGAACTTTTGTTACGTTGTGTTGTGCTGTGTTGTGTTTCTGAAATATTTTCGCGAAAACTTTTTAATTTTAGGTGACATTTTTTCAGTGCATTTGCGTCTTTTGTTTCAACAAAGGATAGGTTACGTGAGTTGAGGACACATGTAAGGACATTTCTTTAGACCCATGAAAGTTAAACGTTTGTCGACTACAAAATTTTAAATTTTTATATTGAGCGCTCAAAATTTCTCATGAGTTATTGAAGACTTCAAATGTCGAGGCAGCATTTCTGTTCACATTTACCCATACATTTTGACCATTGCCTGAGATGTATGTACATTAAGCCGGATCTAAATTTAGATTTCGCCTGACACCGATTCAAAAGTAAGAGGAACTCTTAAAAACTATTTCGGTAAAGTTTTTTTTTTTTATCGCAGAAGTCCCCATGAAGCGGTTTTGATTCTCCTGAACTTTTTTTTTTGACAAAAAACTATTTTTTTTGTGCTAACTTTTTTTTTCTTGAGAATGAATTCCCAAGATACATAGGCAAAATAATAAAGATATTGACTGTACACAAGCTTTGGCTAAAAAAAATTTTTAAATTTTTTTCTTTAAAAAACTCTTTTGAGACCAAAAAAATCCATATTTCGCCATTTTTTGAAACTCCTATAATATATGTTTTTTCATGGTATTCACATAAATTTTAGCTTATTGAAAAGGTATTGAGCTCTTTTTATTGATGACATAAAAAAAATGTTTTCTCATTGCATTAGGGGTATTCACACTGACTTGGGTAGTTGCGTATGGATAGATTGAGTACTTTTGGTTATTCCGAGCACCCTAAATTGCAATTGAGTACTATGTAGAATAGTTTTGGGCAGTGCCGCATGTTTGTGTGATCTCCCCGGTTTATGAAGATGAGTGGAAAATGGTTGCCACTAAACCATTTTTTGGCGCGAAAAATTTAGGCCATTAATTGGGCGTAAACAAGTTATTCTATATACAAGTAATTTTTAACATGAAATTCGCAGCATCTTATCATTTACCAGTAATCCAGGGAGAAACGTTGTCCTGTCACAGATTGGCTTACTGCCACATAAGAATTTTCATGCCAATCGGAAAAAAATTTCAATTTTTTGTATATATGAACTGGCATAACTGTAGTGCGACTACGCCCATTTTTAGTTCAGTTTTCGAAAGTAACTATATGCACTAATTTACCAAATTTTAGTTTAGTACGACCAAAACCATATAAAATAAAGCATTTTTTTTATTTGTAGGCGGTAAAAGGGTGTTTGGCAAAATTTTCCTAAACTATCTCGTAGGCGAAACAAATCGACTGCCAAAATTTTTGCGTAACCGGCCCAATAGTCAATTTTAATGATTTATTTAAAAGTATGCGTTGCTATAGAGCAACCGCGCTCATTTTTAGTACTGTTCCCGAATGTAACTATGCAAACTAAATTACCAAATTTAAGTCTTATACGACCAAAATCGTCTTAAATAAAGTATTTTTATTGATTTGTGGGCTTTAAAAGAGGGCGTGGACACCCATTTTTAATACAGTTTCATACAGTAGCCATACAAACTAAATTACCAAATTTTAGTCTTATATGTGGGCGGTAAAAGGGGGTGTGGCTTTTTTTATTAACCGAGATATTAACAGATATTGTAAATTTGGTTGCGTTAGGTGTTACCGTTCCTGAGATCTTAAGAGACACGATTTTATATATGTAGAAGGGCGGTAAAAGTAGGCGTGGCAAAATTTATATATCTAGGGACCACCACTTCGTCTCATAGCAAATATAAACTTAGTTTCATTATAAAAACATGCACAGCTCAGGTATTATAATCACCCCTATTCTTGAATCCGTGTCGAGTAAATATCGTCGTCGAGAGCTCGCTTTCACCAATGAATTGTCATCGAAGATCATTGCGACGATCAAAAATTTTAATATTTATTTGACAACGTTTGTTCAATAATTGACATGAACAATCACTGCAGATCTCAACGTCGAAATTGAAAGTTTCCAGAATACAACAATTTTGTTTCGACGTCGTTTTCAGAGCGAGCGCGGGTTCAAGAATAAGGGCGAATATCTGAAAAGTAGGTTAAGTTATAGTTGACCCACACTTATTTTTTTTTTTTTTTTTGAATTGTCGATAGTCGCCATTCGAACTAAATTACAAAATTTTAGTCCAATATAACCAAATTTGTCTGAAATATAGCTTTTTTATTAACTTGTGGGAGAAAGTAGGGGGTGTGGCAACATTTTTTGTGTATTATTCGAGATATTAACCTTGACAAACAATTTTGTAAATTTAATGCCCTCAGGTTAATTATTGACTATTTTTGCAAAAGGTGGTAACACATGGAAGAAGTACTCAATTTGGCAAGAAAAAAATCTACCCAAACGAGTTGGGGGTCAGCTAGAGTAGATTACTAGATGGCTACTTGGGTAGAATGGACTTTACAAAAATAAAATGTACGGCATTTACCAATCTACCCAAGTCCGTGTGAACACCCCTATTGATAATTTATTGTGATCTTATTCTTTAAATTTATATGAATTTAATTGTGAGCTTTAGATCAAGTAAGTTTGCAGACTCTATACAGAGTGGTTGGTGTTATTGTTGCCTTCTTCAAACTTACTTGATCTAAAGCTCACAATTAAATTCATGTAAATTAGTTAATTAATTATCAATGTTAACTTTCTATGGTAGAGTCTGACCAAATATGATTAATTTATGTCAAATTAAATAATCAAAAAACCGATTTCGGTGAAGGTCATACTTAACTGAACATTTGGTTGTGCAAATAGCCACCTTTCAGTTAACACACTAGCTTTAAGCGTAGAAAAAATCGTTTCAATTCTATGGTGCATTTCGGCAGACTCGTCGAACTAAAATGAATATCGAAAGAAAAATAAGAAGCAACTAGAACAGACGGCAATCCTGGTAGAGTTAAAGGCTTGATCTAAAAATAGCTACTGCTTTAATATCATATATTTAAGCGACCGATGAGAACGTTAAAGTTCTTACGAATTTGTTCGAATACGTGTCAAATCATATAAGTCTTTAACCCATTTCACGCCTAATTTTGAAACGGCAGTACAAACAGTTGAGAGTAACTATTCTAGAATAATTAGGACCCAATAAACTCGAATTTTCTACCGTTGATAATTTCACCAAGGGGTAGTAGTCGAACAATGGCGGTTGGCGAGATTAAAATCACATATACTTTATCTTCTGCAGTTATCGACAAAATATATTTCGAATTTTTGAAAAAAACGCAACTGTTTTGTTATTTATATAAAATATTATTATTTATTATAATATTAGTTAATGATAAAATTGATAATAGGTTATAATTATTAAATCATTTTACCAATTGTGGTAAGCACCAATGTATATTCTCTGTGTTGGTTTGTGATAAATTTTGCACGCCTGGCTTTTTATCAGGCTGCACAATAACAAGACCTTGTTGAATGTTTGAAAAAACTGTATATCGTTGTGTTGCATGGCATATGTATCTCTTTGTTTTGGCGACAATCGGGTCGTACACCTCGGTATCGAAAAAATAGAAACATATTTCGGAATGCAATTTATCACTGAGCTTGCGTTGAATTTCGAGTTGAAGCTATTCCAATAGCTTCAAACATTCGCAGTTTTTAAAAGTAAGTCACCCACCTCAGGCACTTTCTCTCATTGCACTGCTGAGAATGCCGAAAAAAGAATTCTGACGGCAATTTGTACTTATGTGTGGTCTCAACAGTAGTTAAACGTCTTATTAATCACCAGACCCTTCAACATTTGGCGCTTCAATTGATGTTGATAGCTGCTCATCGCTATGACCACAGTGAACAGTAGCTGCGAGCTTACTTACAAGTATTCATTATCATGACAGGTGTCCTTACAACGGACAATCTAAAATGTTCCAGCTCCAACAACTCGTGCTCAATGTCCTCTTCATCAGAATATCCAGCAAAAACCTCAAAGGCATAGCGATCACTGTTTCTGCGTCCTCGTCGGTATCGCTCTTTTATAACTCATCTATAATTTCCTGCACACAAAGTCCTTTACGACAGCGAATTGTGAAAGACCCGCTAGGATTCGATTCGATAAAAATTTTATTTATAAAAAATTTCATAAAAAAATTTTAAAATCCATCCGTCTTTCGTTATGTCAAAAAATCAAATGCTCGATTAATCAAACGTTGACGCTTATCGTGTTAACACAATAGGAATGGGTGAGACGCTGTACTTTACTGGTAAAATTTGACATAGCATATTTGTATGGGCTTTTATGGTATGGGATAAGCGAAAACGTTCGATTAATCGAACACTAACTTTGACTCATACCTGTGTCATCCAGATGTTGCCAGGTTTTGATTTTTTTATTGCAAAAGATTGCTTTGTCTTTTGGCTAAAAGACCTCATCTACCTTTTTTTTAAACTATTAAACTATTAAACTATATCAATTGAATTTTTGTTTGCATTTAAAATTTAATTGTCGCTTACCGCCATTGTTCTAGTCGAACAATTTTTCCAGCGAAGCTTAATTTATTTTTATTTTTTTTTAATTGGCAATTTAGCCACGACACCTCTGTCCTAGAGTATCTGACGGTGCTAAGTGCCGGTGTAAAAGTCATTCGCTACATATTTTCGATATTTGTTAACAATAATAAAGTGCATTTGTGAAAAAATTATTTATATGTTTTATTTCACCCAAATGAAAATAGTTCTGCGAAAATTGTATTTTTTAACCACCATCTGGAGCAAAAAAAGTAGGTGGGAGATGACTGCTTTTAATTTTTTCTGAAATCCAATAAAGTTTACTACAATACTGTATCAATACATGCAGTGTCACCTTTACATCGTCATAGAAAAAATTAGGGTGAAAAAAGGCAACCTTTCTGTTCGAGTAGTCGAACAGCGGCGTAAAATGGGTTAACAGTGGGTTGGTCACAGCAGAATCACTCAAGACTACTGAAGAAGAAATGTAGCAATTTACGAAGCAGGCTGTCTAGTCTGCTGTGTGATTGACTCTATACAGAGTTGTTGTTGCCTTCTTCAAACTTATTTAATCTAAAGCATTTTAGAATAATACAGATAGTCTCCTGGCTAGTCGTGATCTCTTTAAAAATACTACCAGAATTGTCAAAATCAGTTTTTTTTAAAGAAAACAAAGGTAACAGCGAAATATTAAATAACTCCAATTGGATATTTTTGCGTTGTTTTTAAAAACTTAAATAAAAGTGAATTACTTATTTTTTTAATTAAAATAAAGTGCGTTTTGTGCCAAAAACATTTGCTCAAGAAAAATGGGCGGAGTTTTCGTGTTCCAGCTGACGAGCCTAGAAGACAACGATGGAACATGTTCCAAAAATTTTAAAAAAGATGCTCGTGTTTGCTATAGACACTTCTACGAAAACGTAGTTTGCAATCCACCATCATCCAAATTTAATAACAATTACTTTTACTTCAACAGCTGCACAAAATCTTATTTTAATTGATTGATCAATAAAAAATTAAAAAAGCAAAATAGTTTCAGCCATGACAGATTCATTTTAATTTTTCCTTTCTCATCGCGTTCTCATCGGTTGCAGATTTTGTATGAGCTGTCAGTTACCTTTGACAGTTATGGTAGTTCACTCTCAGCCGTGTGACTACCTCTATTCTTTTACCATGATCTAAAGCTCACAATTAAATGCATGTTCTCTCATTACAATATCTCGTTTTTTTAAAATACCCAGTGAACCAAAAGCAGGGTTCGCATTTGCTCATTCATGAACTGCTCATTTTTGCTTCTATTCATTCATTTAAGAATATGAAGAAAAATCAAAGTGAGGAGCTCGTTTTTGTGAAGAGATGAGCAGATTTTTTTTTGTTCATGAACTGAAGAAGAGCAAACTAGTTTGTGAACAAGAACATTTTTTACTCTTTTGAAGAGACTGTTGCTATTCATCATGATTCAATCAGAATAAGGTTAAGTATATATTTGACATATCCTTATTTTATGTAAACAAACACATATTCTCTCTCTGAAATTAATGACAAACGGGGTTGTGTAGTCTTCTCAAAAAAAAAAAGTATCATTTCAGTGTTTTAGTGCGTCTTTTTTTTAAAAAAGTAGTTCTTCTTTTGCTACACTTTTTTAATAAAATACTGCTTTTTTCATTACACTTAAGGGAGATTGTAGGCAAAATCTCTTAAAATTAAGGTAATTTTGGAAGATTTTTTTAAAAAAGTATAATATATATTCGAAAAACTTTACTTGCGTGTTAATTTTACATCATCAGTTTAAGTAACAAAATTTTCTATCATATATTCTGTATATATAAAGATATACAGATATAAAGATATAAAGATAAAGAAAAATGGAGAAAATCGACCCATATAAACAAACGTTTTTAAACAAACAAAAAAATATGCATTTGAAAATCGACTTTTGAATGCACATATTTTACCAAAATGGAAAGAAAATTAAAAAAAAGCGACGAAAGAGTAGTAAAATTTATATTATTTTTAACAATACTGTTGCGTGGATTCGACTCGCGTCGTTATAGTCAGTAACAACTATAATCGTCCATCTTAAATGATGTGACTTTTACTGTTAAATATTCCGTTATAACAACAATATTGGAAAAAACCTAATACATACCGTTTTAACAACAACAATTAAAATATAACTCAAAAAATATAATACACAAAAATGTGTATTAAATAATATAATCATAAATTTGTGATCAAAAGCTACAATAAGAACTTCGTGTTCATGGTAGTTTTTTATCGCTGTGAATGCTATTCTGTCGTTTAGCATTTTTTAAGAAGAAGAAGAATACTGGTGCGTGTAAAAACTAGACAAATTTTACAAAACGCTTATTTTGGTAAAAGTTATGTAGAATTACACTACGAACAGATTAAAATAAAAATCTGTTTAAAAAACTATGTTTCAACAAAAACGCGTTTAAAGTTACTCTAATTAGTTAAAAGTACTCTGGCGCACCGGGTTTTAAGCACTGTAGAAGCTAAATTATAAGCTGATTCGATTGATTTTTTACATAGTTTTGAATAGTTTTACAACAATAATCAATTAACAAAAAAAAAAAAAAATTCTAAAAATTGTTTACCTAAATTATCTTTTAATATTTTGTAATATTTTGTTATTCTGATTTAAGTAAGGAATCCTGTTCGCTGTGCAAATATAACAAATAATAGATTAGTTTCAGTGTTTTTATTTTAAAACTAAATATATGAAGAAGTTAGTCTTAATTTAATTTAATTTACATTTAAATAACTATATTAACACTGTTTGAAACAAAGAACTACAAAAAGTTTGAATTGCATAAATTTTATAATGAAAACCGTGTTTTCAGTTCATTCTTTAATTCAAAGCTTAAAGTTTTGTTAAAGTGTGTTGGCACATATTACTTTTATTCTTTTTTTAAAAACTCGTAATATAATTTTGAGTCAAAACAAATAAGTTATAGAAAATGTAGTATAAAACGTAGTAGTCAAATGTGCCTTTGGATATTTCGTACTTTGAAAAAGTTTCATATTCATGCAACCAAGTGCTTATTTTAAAATAAAAAAATTACTCTTTTGCTCTCCTCGCATTATTAGGGTATCTAAGTTCATTCTTGTGAGTAAACGTCAAATGGCTGCATAACCTATATGATTGAATCATGCTATTCATCTGTTCTTCAATGCTTCACTTGTCGTTCGTTGGCTCTTCATTTGAGCATTGTGGGATTCTATGGAAAGTTTAATAAACAGCTACAGATTTGTTTTTGGTACGCATGCACAGTGGCTCATATGATGGTTGATAGCAAATAAAATTTACCTTTTCTATTTTGGGGGTTACAAATTCCACCTGTAGGGTAATATAGGGTAATGTAGGTAATATATCAGCGATCCCTTAACACTAATAAATGACGTTTAAAACTCTTAAAAAGACATATTATTAGGTGGCAACCCTATTATTTCAAAATTTTATAATTTTGAAATTCTGACGACGGATTTGGATTCAGCGACCCATTTTTGGTGTAACATTTTTTTTGCCAGCCCCGAATTTATAAAACTAAAAAAAAATTAAGGTGGCAACCCTATCCACCATCTTGAATTTTAAAATTCTGACTTTAGATTCGAAATCAGCGACCCCTTAACACTAATAAATGACGTTTAAAACTCTTAAAAAGACATATTATTAGGTGGCAACCCTATTATTTCAAAATTTTATAATTTTGCAATTCTGACGACGGATTCGGATTCAGCGTCCCATTTTTGGAATACCATTTTTTTTTGCCAGCCCCGAATTTATAAAACTAAAAAAAATTAAGGTGGCAACCCTATCCACCATCTTGAATTTTAAAATTCTGACTTTAGATTCGAAATCAGCGACCCCTTAACACTAATAAATGACGTTTAAAACTCTTAAAAAGACATATTATTAGGTGGCAACCCTGTTATTTCAAAATTTTATAATTTTGAAATTCTGACAACGGATTCGGATTCAGCGACCCATTTTTGGAATACCATTTTTTTTTGCCAGCCCCGAATTTATAAAACTAAAAAAAATTAAGGTGGCAACCCTATCCACCATCTTGAATTTTAAAATTCTGACTTTAGATTCGAAATCAGCGACCCCTTAACACTAATAAATGACGTTTAAAACTCTTAAAAAGACATATTATTAGGTGGCAACCCTATTATTTCAAAATTTTATAATTTTGAAATTCTGACGACGGATTCGGATTCAGCGACCCATTTTTGGTGTACCATTTTTTTTTTTGCCGGCCCCAAATTCGTAAAAATTAAAAAAAATAAGGTGGGAACCCTATCAACTAACTTGAATTTTAAAATTCTGACTTCAGATTCGAAATCAGCGATCTCCTAACACTGATAACTGACGTTTAAAACACGTAAAAATACATATTATTAGGTGGCTACATATTTCTAAATTTTTTACCCTACAGGTGGAATTTGTAACCCCCAAAATAGAAAAGGTAAATTTTATTTGCTATCAACCATCATATGAGCCACTGTGCATGCGTACCAAAAACAAATCTGTGGCTGTTTATTAAACTTTCCATAGAATCCCACAATGCTCTGTTATTGCATTCTTGTTGCCACGCTGCTTAACATACATACACACAAACATTCAAGTCATTTCATTGCCTCGCTTCAATACAACACAGCATGCAAACGTTGTGTGTATCTAAAAAACAAAATTAAACGAAACGAACGAGAGCATCATCCGTTGCCTTCACCACTTCATGAAAATTTCATGAACAAATAAAGAGCCAACGAACGACAAGTGAAGCATTGAAGAACAGATGAATAGCAACAGTCTCTTCAAAAGAGTAAAAAATGTTCTTGTTCACAAACTAGTTTGCTCTTCTTCAGTTCATGAACAAAAAAAAATCTGCTCATCTCTTCACAAAAATGAATATGAGTAGGTTTTTTTTTGAGCAAAAAATTCCTTCATATTCATGAAGCTTCATGAGTGAGCAAATACGAACCCTGACCAAAAGTATCATTTTTGAATTCATTTATGAACCTTTTCATGTAGAAAAGTTAATTTTCGGCACTCATAAATGAACCCTTTTGGGCTCATTCTTCGGACTAAAATGCCTATCAAAAGAGAAATTTTTTTCTTCAGAAATGATTTAAAAAAGGAATCATCATTTGTAATTTTTTTGTTCGGAAACGAGTTGAAAAGTTATTTTTCAGCACTCAGAAATGAAGCATTTTGAACTTATTCGCCGCACTGAGATCCTCTCAAAAACGAACCATTTTTTGTTCGAAAACATGTTAAAAACGAAGCATAAAAAAGCACTTTTCGTCACTCAGAAAAGAATATTTTTCAATCAAAAGTAGTCTTATTGCATATATGATATATATATGCTTATATATGATATATATATGATATATATATGATAATATGCTTGATTTGTACAAAGTTGTAATATATCCAGAGCCGTCGCCAGCGATGTATTGCTCGTAGAACTAAAGTTATTCGAAATACTAAAAATAAAAAACTATAAAATTAGAATTAAAACGAAAATTTTATGGGTGCATTGACAAATTTTTTGATGGAAACAAAATTTAATGGATTCCTATCAAGAATGTAGTTTATATCTGCTCATTAAAAAACAGAAACTAAAAAAAAAATTCTACCCAAAACGTACGCAAAACTCGAACTTTACTCATGCGGTTCAGTAAGAAGGAGCAAATTTCAAGATTCTTTTTTGAACTTATTATAATGTGAAAAAGTAACATTTATTGTTAATTTGTGAACTTATTTATGAATAAGAAATGGTTCTTTTATAAGTCATTGTTTCCTACTAAAATGACAAACGAATTTTTCTTTTTGAGCTCAAAATTTGTTAATAATTTTGCAAAAGAGCTAGTTTTTTTAAGTAAATTTTCACGAATTTTATCTTCTCTAGCAAAAACATTATCATCATATTAAAAAAAAAAACTAAATTCACAAAAAAAAATTTGGACCCAAAAACGTACTCAAATCACTATAACTTTACGCATAACCTTCGCAAATGGTTCAGGTGGGTATATTGTTGAAAATGTTAAGTGCTTGAAAATTCCATTAAATTCATTAAAATGTGTTTTAGAGCAGCTGAAAACCAGAAACTTTTGCAACATTATTTTTTAATGAAGGATCAATTATTTCACCTACTCAGTTGAGTCTGGCTTGATTCGAAATTTGGTTGAAAGTTAAATGGGAAAGGAGTTTTTGCTGTATTTTTTCTTAAATCAATCACATATTCCATAAACCTTATCCTACGATTCTTTTTTAATGTAGAAGATGAAGTGGTATCTAATTTGAATATGAATGGTTGAACTTTTCATAAATATTTCTAATAATTTAGTACCGGAAAAAATAAAACCAAAATCCCGGAATTCAAAGGGGCTTAAATCGTTCGGAACCCCAGAATTTAGAATTTATTTCCATTGAGGATAACAATTCCGAAATAATATCGGAACTCATATATTTCGTAACTATGTACTTTTATAACGCTTTTTGATAGTTTATTTATTAACTCATTACGCGGATTTCGGAATACCAGGACTGATTTCCCTGGCATATATCTATCTACCTTTCGAGTTGATTTCAAAGACGATAAAAAAAAAGAACCAAATCATCTTTATACAGTAAGAATTAACGAACGTAAAACACTAAACGATCTAAATTCATAACAATACCGAATATATAAAAGGTTGTAGCGCACAACTCAGTCGCTAAGAGCTATCCGCTAAACGGAAATGAAAGTACGAGTACGATGTTGAAATTAAATTTCAGAATTCTTGCTTTCTTCTTGGTTGCCTTATAAATTCCACTAATTAGCATGCTAAATACAGTTTTTGTGTTTTTTTTTTGTTCCTTTTCATATTAAACAAGAATATCTGTCGCGTTGTATGCGTGTGCTTAAATTTAAATTTGCCACTCACGCCGCCGACAACGTGACATCGACTACGCCATCACCACCGTTGCCGCCAGACAACACTGACACTTTGCGATTTTGTCACAGTAATTGGACATATTAATCTGTGTTAACGCACACTTGACAGTCGCCACTTTGCCAACAGTAATCGGCAAATGTTGCCAATTTTTGAGCCAACATTTTTACATGAGTGGTTTTTCTGGCCGCAACGAATCCATGTGCTTGTAAGTTTTTCGGATAAGTGGATCAATGGAAGTGAGAAAGTTCTTTTAAAAGCATTAAACATAGAGAGTAGATATTGGAGTATGTAAGTCAGTGCCGGTTAATAATTTTGCGAGGCCCTGAGGCGAAAAATATTTGTTTTCCTTTTATTCCGAAAATCACCACTTTACGATAAGAGTGCACATTAGACCGTACCCCCTTAAAAAGAAATGCACCGCACACCATCTAATTTGAAGTACTTTTGGAAGGTAATTTAAAAAAAATTTTTTTTGACCGAACGCAGGGGTCGTGCATTGAAATATTAAGTCAGTCATATCTTCGATATTTACAGTCCAATGAATTATATATCGATGCCTGTCTCAAAAAAAAATCTATTTTTTTGTTCCAAATTTCACTGACCTCAAGTATGCTGTGCTAAGACAAACCCAACAAATATCGGTTTTTACCATACTAATGTACCCCATTAGTGTCAGAAAATTGAAGCTCGTAAACAATCTTTACTCTTTTTCTAAGGAAATACTTCGATTATTCCGGTAGAACTATTTTAAAATATTATAATAACCTTTAAAAATTTTTCGTCATAGTTGCGCATTGAAATATTTCGTCATATTTTCGACATTTATATTCCGTTCTTAAAGTATGATATGTCGATGTTTTCGTCGCGAAAAGACAACTTTTTTTGCTCCTAAAGTCATTAACTTCAAGTACCCCGTTCTAGTACTTATGTACCAAATGTAAAAAAAAACAAATTGTCAGAAATAATTGTATTGAAAAATGAGTCACTACAATTTTCATGATACTTTGGAATAGTAAATCAGTCAAAAAATGGCGGAGTTATAGATATTTTCATAAAAATCGCATAAAAAACAACAAAAATTACTGCCAAATAATTTTTTTCTTGGTGTGTTTTCCGAGAAGAATGTTTGCATAACTTTGTAATTCTTGGATTTAGACTATTTGTGACAGTTTATTTGATTAAAAACAACATGGAAAAAAAAATTCAAATGAACCTTGTGAAAATTTTGAAAGAAACATTTCAAAAATGCATGATAATCCCCAATATCTTTGGCTTGTCACACTGTGCCGGTGGATAGTGAAAACAATTCGAATGATCTGTATTAACAGTATTTCAAATTGAAAATCGAATTTGTTTTTCTTTATTTTTTTTTGTTATGTCTTGAAGTTGCCCATTTTTGCATAAAAATTGTATTTGGCGCATTCGCGAACCACAAAAATATTAACCACAAATGAGCTTCGGATTTATTTTTTCAAATTTTGGTATAAATGTCTCTAAATAGATTTTCATAAGTAAAAAAATTAAAAAAAATATTTTCAATATACAGAAAATTGATTGTATTTTTTAATTCAGGGATCAGATTCAGAAATTTTTTCCATTTCAAAACCGGAAATTTGAACATCGAATCAAAATTCGAAGGACTTTACCATTTTTGGAATTTTTCAATATTTTATATTGAAACCTGAATATGAAGAAATATATATTGAAAATTTTTCAGTGAGACAAAATTGTAGACAACGAAACTGAGTAGACAACGAAACGGCAAAATCGAGGGTGCTGCAATTTATTTTAAGGCAATATCTATTAATTTTGACTCACTGTGACATCTACCAAAAGTGTTAAGTTTTAAACTTTATGTCTAATGTTTAAAATTTTTCCTGATGATGAACTCCGCCGAAATTCGAAATATTGAACGCAATAAAACCAAGACTAAAAAACAAATATGAGATTGTTTTTTATTCAAAAAGTAACATAAAGCCCGAATTAAACTCAAAATCATACTTTAAAAGGTCGACGAAAAAATCGTGTTATTAATAATATAAAATATTAAAAACTCAAGTATCCTTAATAATATGCACAACTTATTTGATCATGTATTTATGATTTTTTTCCTGATTTCCTAAAATACTGTTGAATAATTAAAAAACAGGATTTTACATAAAGATCTATTCAATTTAAATTAAACCAAAACTCAGTGTTTTTCGTAAACAAAATAAAGAATATTCCTAAAGTATCTATATTCAGACAGTGTCCCTAATTACTTGCACGGAGTCGTATGTACTAGGGAGTCCAATCCCGGAAGCTTTTCTTGATCCCGGGATCGGTATTGAAAATTTTAAAAAGTAAATAATTTAAAACGTTTTTAAAACAATTTTTTGTTATGTTTTACTTGAGACTAAAAAATGTAAATTAATTTATTTATAAAGTAACAAAAACAAAACAAAACACATTAAGGGTATTCACAATTGCGTTGTTTTCAGTGTAGTTAAAAAATCCCGTTGTATTGATACCACACTTTACCGAGCGGTTTTTATATTTTTTGTTGTTTTACATGAAATTTTTAAAAACCAAAAGTGTGGTCATTTTAAGTAGCCCAATGATATGTTTAACGAACGTGGTTTTTAAGGTTCCATAAACAACTGATCGGTCGCCAGTTTTTTCTTATTTCTAAAATGGAAGAAGCTCAAATAGCAAGTTAAACTTTTTTATGCCATATATTAGTAAAATATATCAAATTGGACAGATAATTTATTTGCTTTGTAACAAAAAGCTATAGTGGGAGGTTTTCAACCACAAATTCTATTTTAAAAAGTGCTCATAATTGTGATTTTCAACTATGGCAAAAAACACAATTAAACTATACCACACAATTGTGAATACCCTTATTGTTAACAAACACACAAAATTGAAATTATATTAATGATTAGCAAATTGTATTAATATAACCCTTTCAGTGGATTTGCCCAATATATTGGACACATCAGAAAGTCATTTTTATATGTATTTATATTGTAAAGCTTTTGTTTAAATCAAATTGTTTGGTTCTATAAAAAAAAAATGACAAAAATATATTTCGAGAAATATTTGACGTAAAAGTCAGTTAAATTTTCGGTTTTGTGCCGAAAAAAGCAAAAAAAATTTTTTTCGGCCTATTTTATAAGAAAAAAAGAACCGGACAAAAATCAAAATGATGTTTTTATCTTTTTTGACTTTAATTATGAGAATATTAAGAGAGTTTAAGAAACAAAGATCCAAAGGATTGAAAAACCTAAAGGGATTAAAAAAAGACTGTGCCGACAAGGAGCAAAATAATTTTTTCTTTGTACAAGCTTGCAAAACGTAAGTAGCGCAGGTTAAAACCAAAGGTATGTTTTTTCATCATTTAAGGACCTAAGTGATAAGAATATTAACTCAAAAAATTATTTTGTTCTAAGATTAGCTTAGCTATTGAAAGGGTTAAAGAAAAAATATATAAAAAAATAAAATACAGAACAGTTTAAGGTATTACTATATAAATGTTACACTTTTTTTAACACCGTCTTCATGATTTTTTGTGTTTAAGGCATATTATTTTTGGAAAAGACTTCTCAAAATTAAATTTTTTGTTTAAATTATTTCTTAAGTAATCATTAATCTGATCAACGTGTTTTATTTTCTATTGAAGAGTTTTGTTCGGATATTATTACAAATATAACCCGCTGATGAGAAGCACCGTTCTGATTCTATGCTAGTTGTAGAAATAGTTGTACGATAATCGTAAGCAATTTGTATGTTTCGATCACAATTGCCTTCACCACAAAAAACAATTATTTCCTAAGTCAGAATATCTGACAATTTTCAAATACATAGCTTACTTCCCGATGTTGCAATTCTTCTAAAACTCTGCAAAGTCTTTGCACCAGTGATTCACACTCATTGTCCTAACCATCTTTTTCAGCCTCAATAAAAGGTTTTTCTAATTCTATATTCATATTAACTTAAAATTAAATTTTTGCATTTACATGAATATTTGTAATATAAATTTTTTTAATTAAATATCCCGGGATCCTGAAAGCCAATCCCAATATTTAAAGAGGCTTAAATCGTCCCTGATCCCAGTATCCCGATATCCGGGATCCCGGGATTGACGTCCCTAGTATGTACATTAGAGTGGCCCTTATTTTTTTCGAAAGTAACAAATTGCGGGACGGAGTTTTGTTGCTGTACTAAACAGAAGTAAGTATTGAAATTTTCAGAAAAAATATTGATATTTAAACGTGCCGCTTGCGACCTTAAGTTGAAAATCTGATTTATATGGGGAAAAAATGCTATTTTTAAAAAATTCCAATAACTTTTTTTAAGTGAATATTTTCAAAAAAAAAAACTGGTACTCGTCTTGTTTCTTATTTAATTTTTCTTCAAAATGTGAACTCCAATTCACATTTAGACAAAAACTAGACAAAAACTACCAGGGTAGTGATTTTTCTCTTTTCGAAAAAATCTAATTTTTCTAATTTTCTAATTAAAAAATCGCAAAAATCCAAATTTGATAAAATTTCATTTAAATGTGGGGGAAATATTTTCTTAAACTATATTTTAAACAGATGCCAAAAATTTTACGTTAAATAACCTGGGCGTTATGAAATTTTTTTGAAGCAGTGAACCTTTTTGGAAATGTCGAGTTCCAAAAAAAGGTAAACTTCTACCAAAAAATTTCATAACGACCAGGTCTTCATGGGTCTTCGTTCGAAATTCCAGAAACAGGCACTGTGAGAATATTTGAAAAAAGTCATGTTTCAAAAGCTATAACTTTGGTATCCGAATTTTGGTTTTTTTTTAGTTTTATTGCAGAAAATAGCTCACAACTATCTATATAATCCAGTTCACGGTAATTTTTTCAAAACGTGCATTTTTAAATTTTTGGGGATTTTTTTCGTAAAAATACCCAAACTCAAAATTTCCAAAAAGGTACACTTCAACTAAAAAACATAACGACCAGGTCATTTAACGTTCCATTTTTAAATTTTTGGGGATTTTTTTTCGTAAAAATACCCAAACCCGAAATTTCCAAAAAGGAAGTGTTCAACTAAAAAATTTCATAACGACCAGGTTTTTTATCGTAATCCAACAATTTTTTGTATGTTTGAAATATTCCCTGTAGGAAAATCAACTAGTTTAAAAGTAGTTTAAAAAGTAGTTTTTTGTCAGCTACAACTAGTTGAAATTCTGACTTTTTTCCATAGAACGAACTAACATATTTTGTATGGTGATGTCCTCTAAATAAGTCAACTGACTTTCGTCTGCATATGTTTTCAACTACTTGTTAAATTAGTTGAATTTAAACTATTTTTTTAACTACTTTAAAATAAAACAGTGGAAAACCGCATATATTTTGCACTACTTGTTAAATTAGTTAAATTTAAATTATTTTTTAATTGCTTTAAAATAAATTAATTGAAAACTAGTTAATATTTCACTTACTGAAGATGAATTTAAAAGCATTAAAATTTTGAATTTTTATGCATCAAATAATAGATCATTTATTTTATTGTTTTGAAAAATATATACATAAATTTATATAAGTGAAAGCCAAAAGTTAATAATATTTAATGAAATAGCATGGTTAAATATATATAAACTTGTAATCTAATAAAAATTTTCGATAAAAACATGTCAAAATCAGAGTAGTTGCCGCTTTAATATAATTCAAGGTAGTTTTTAAACCACTTGTTTTAAAGTAGTTTCTCAATTACTTCATATAGAAGAGAAATATATACTAATAATTTATAATATATATATATATATATATATATATATATATATATATATATATATATATATTAGGGCGGGTCAAATTCTGGCTCAGCGAAATTCGTAAAATACATGTAATTTCAAGACTTTTTCTCCACTACAGCATATACAAATTCTGAAAAAAAGCTGTGCGGACTTTCGTAAATAGATTCATACACATACATTCATACATTCATATTTTATAATTGAGA
The DNA here is from genome assembly GCA_963920525.1 of Dichetophora obliterata. Lineage (NCBI taxonomy): Eukaryota > Metazoa > Arthropoda > Insecta > Diptera > Sciomyzidae > Dichetophora > Dichetophora obliterata. Next base: position 161,088,058 of record OY986438.1, read on the forward strand.
ACAAAATCTATTTACGAAAGTCCGCACAGCTTTTTTTCAGAATTTGTATATGCTGTAGTGGAGAAAAGGTCTTGAAATTACATGTATTTTACGAATTTCGCTGAGCCAGACCTCCAAAAAATTCGTCCATACAAATTGACCCGGCCTAATATATATATATATACTAGCTGAACCCGGTGTGCTTCGCTACCCCCTCGTTTAAAATAAAATTAAAAGTATTTATATATTTACAAAAATTTATTTATTTAATTTAATTATTGCAATGCTTCGCCTCTTTTTTTGTTGTAAACCAATTAGAATTCAGCGCTGAATCGCATGTAATTTGCTTCATGCTCCCCCTTTTTATTTTTAGACCAATCAAAAAGCAGCAATTACACAATCAGCTGTTTCGCAGTCTGTTGTGGGAGAATGAGAATGGGGTTACCCCACTCTCTATTTTAATTAACACGTATTATAAAATCAGCTGTTTTGAAGACAGTGGTAGAAGAAAGAGAATTGAGCTACCCCATTATTTTAATTAATATGTATTTTAATGATTTTAATGACATGATTTGTGGTATAGCCGTTAATAAACGTAGTAAAAAAGTAGGTGCAGAAGTGTGCATGGTCGAAAAATATTATCATGTAATAAGTATTCCTGAGTCAAAGCTGAACGCTGTGAAAATTTAAGATCGGTTATCAGGTCCAGCCTCCAATATATCGCAAACAAAGGGGCGTGCTCCGCCCACTTTTCTTTTGGTACGTATTTCTATTCATGCTAATACCATATATAGCAAATACTGCCGCCGTTGGTCAAAAAATGCCCAAGATATGACGATTTTAAAATTTGGGTTATATGGGCGAGGCCACGCCCCTTCGTCCACTCACAACTTTATATAGTCAAGAATTTATTATTTCGTAAGAATATCCTATTGTGAAAATTTAATGATGATCGGTCCAGTAGTTAAGACTATATTGCGATTTTTAATTTTCCTAAAAAGGGGCGTGGTCCCACCCACTTTTCTCCTGGTACGTATTCCTAACTATGCCAATACCATATGTACCAAATAGCATCATCGTAGGTCAAAAAATGCCCAAAATATGGCGATTTAAATTTTTAGGTTATATGGGCAGTGCCACGCCCCTTTGTCAAATAAAAACTTCATATAGCCTTTTATTCTTTCCAGATTCATAGTACAATGCTGTGAAAGTTTCAGGAAGATCGGTCCAAGGGTTTGGCCTCCTATAAAGCACAAACAAACAAACAAACAGACAGACATTCATTTTTATAGATATAGATTGAAAGCAGATTTATTATAATTAAAGTAAAATGGGGCGAAAAAGGGGGATTTGGTAATAAAAAATCTATGGCTACCTTACCTGTAGATAAAAACTATATAAAACTTTAGGTAAATACATATTACAAAAAAAGTATTTTGTATAGCAAACATTGTTAGTGGTATAAGTAAGTATCTGAATTAAAAAAGTGGGCGTAAAAGTGGGCGCGGTCGAAAAAGTACCCTATTAATCATGCCAGAGTCCCAGTTAAATGCTGTGAAATTTTCAGGAAGATCGGTCCAGAGGTTTGGTCTCCTATAAGGTACAAACAAACAAATAAACAAACACACATTCCATTTTATATATATAGATAGCTTAAACCCGGCGCGTTGCTGCCGCGGCCCCGTTGCCAAACGCGAATAAAATGTTATCAGTGAAACTGTATATGTATATTGTGGTCGAATACTCAATTCCATGGCTGTGCGACCTATAACTCAAAAGCTGTAGAATTTCTCAAATTTTGGTTTCATGGGAGGTGACACGCCCCCTTGTCCAACGCCATACAAAGTTATCAGTAAAACTGCATGTGTAAATTGAGTTCGAATGCTGAATTCCGAGGCTTTGTTTGCTTTGTTTGATTGACTCAAAAGCTATTCGATATCGCAAATTTGGGTTGTATAAGAGGTGCCACGCCCCTTTGTCCAACTCCCATAAAATTTTATCAGTAAAACGCCACGTGTAAATTGTGGTCGAATTTCGAATTCCAATGATGTGCGGCCTATAACTCCAAAGCTATTCGATATCGCAAATTTGGGTTGTATGGGAGGTGCCACGCCCCCTTGTCCAACTCTCACAAAATTTTATCTGCGAAGCGGCACGTGTAAATTGTCGAATACCGAATTCCGAGGCTAAGCGGCTTATAACTCCAAAGATATTCGATATCGCAAATTTGGGTTGTATGGGAGGTGCCACGCCCACTGTTAGTAGGAGGTTGAAATATACTTTACGACCTATTCTCATACCTACAAAATATACATACAAAATTTCATGAAAATCGGTCGAGCCGTTTCGAAGGAGTTCGATTACGTACCCCGTGACAGAAGAATTTTATATATTAGATTAGGGCGGGTCAAATTCTGGCTCAGCGAAATTCGTAAAATACATGTAATTTCAAGACTTTTTCTCCACTACAGCATATACAAATTCTGAAAAAAAGCTGTGCGGACTTTCGTAAATAGATTCATACACATATATTCATACATTCATATTTTATAATTGAGAACAAAATCTATTTACGAAAGTCCACACAGCTTTTTTTCAGAATTTGTATATGCTGTAGTGGAGAAAAAGTCTTGAAATTACATGTATTTTACGAATTTCGCTGAGCCAGACCTCCAAAAAATTCGTCCATACAAATTGACCCGCCCTAATATATATATATATATATATATATATATATATGTATAATACAATAAAAACTATTCAAAATTGAAGTGGATGCCGCCTTAATATAATTCAAAGTTGTTCATAAACTAATTTATTTTAAATTAGTTTTTTAACTAGTTCTTTTTAAAAACAAGTTTGTTTGTTCCTATAGGGTAGTTTAAGAAAATATTTCCTCAAAATTTCAATGAAATTTTTTTCAAATTTAGAATTTTTTCGATTTTTTTTATACAACAAAGAAAAAATAAGATTTTTTCGAAAATTAAAAAATCACAACTCTGTTAGTTTTTGTCTAATTTTCATGTTTGAAATAACATTGTGAAGAAAAACAAAATAAAAACGACATGCGTACCATTTTTAAAAAATATGCACTTAAAAAAAGTTATTGGTATTTTTTAGAAAAAAGAGCACTTTTTTCCCATATAAATCAGATTTTCAACTTATGGTCGCAAGCGGTACGTTTATATATTAATATTTTTTCCTGAAAATTTCAGAATATACTTTTGACATGATTAGAAGCAAACGAGGGCACCACACATGTTCAATTTTTAAAAAAAAATTTCGCATACAGTTAAAGGCCACCCTAATGTACATATATTAAGTAGGAGCGATTTGTTCCGGTCAAAAATGTTCATGCTGGTAACATTCAGTTTTGGATTCTCCATGAAATTCTGAGTGGAAAACACCTTGGGACCATATAAATCCGACTAAATATTTCCCAGCAACATCGTTAAAAATTTGGTACAAAGGGTTAAAAATGGGTAGCGGGCTACTTAGAGTTATACATGATGTTAAGTTCTGTCACTTTAAAAATCATTTTCAGGGTTTTTGAAAATTTGATCAATTTGAGTAGCTAAAGGGTTAAAACAGTATTTTTTATGGCGAGTTCAATGTCTCATAAGTCCGACTGGGTGCTAGATAACAACTAGTTTTTTGCAGTAAAATATTTTTCAAACTAATAACTATAATAACTCAGAGAAAACTCAGCGGCAGGCAGCGCTATGCATCACGGGGTCACTGAAGTCAACTCCAACTAAAGCGCTTGAAACCATTCTAAGTATGGACCCCCTGGACATACACGCAAAACTAATAGCCGGAAAAACGGCATAACGCCTTATGGTGGCAGGCAACATGCACATTCAAAATATTGGACATTGTACAATCGGAAAGGATCTACTTAGTAGCACGGACTACATGGTGCCTCGCACGATAGTCAATTTCAAAGCACGAACTCTTCTGGGACCAAATGACTGGTGCAAAGGTATAGAACAAGCACAGCAGGCGGTCAACATATTTACAGACGGCTCCAAAATGCCTACGGGGGTAGGTGCGGCGGTGTATTGCGCAGAGCCTAATATAAGGCAGCCAAATAAACTGCCGAACTACTGCAGTATCTTCCAGCGGAAATATTTGCCATAAGGAAGGCTGCTGAGATAGCCCTCAGCATGGACACACAACACTCTTACATCAACATTTTCGTTGACAGTCAAGCGGCGATCAAATCCATGCGCTCCGCTAGCATCAAGTCTAAAAGTGTCTTGGCTGGCAGAGATGCACTAGATGCACTATGCACTTCGAAAAGAGTGCGCATCTACTGGGTCCCTAGCCACCAGGGCATTGAGATGGCAGATGGTTTAGCAAAGGAAGGCGCCGGGCTGGAATCAGAACTCGCAGAATATGTACTTACTCCGCTACAAGAGTTGTACAGGAACCTCGAAAGAAGATCCACACTAGCAGTAAATCGTAGATGGAGAAATACGACATCGTGCAAAATCTCGAAAATCATGTGCAATGCACAATGCGTAAAACGAACTCTGTTCATCTTGGCACGCCCGCGCAAAGATTGCAGGACACTAGTGGGCATGCTCACTGGTCACTGCATGACGGCAGCCCACGCGAGGAAGCTTGGCATCACCACAGATGACAACTGCAGAAGGTGCAAGGAACCGGGCACAGTGGAGACCCTGGAGCACCTACTATGCACATGCCCCGCCCTACTTAGATCGAGACTAAACAACCTAGGCTCATCGACATTCCCGTCGCTTAAAGATGTAGCCAAGGTGTCTCAAATCTTTAAAGACTTTTAAACAAACACAAAGGTTCCTTTTGTTTGCTACCGGTTCCATTAAGGACCTGAATTGGTCTATGTGAGCCTTCACGAAGGCATCCAGTTTAACCTTACCTAACCTAACCTAATACCTATAATATCAGTTCTTGACTTTTTTTTATGATCGATAAAAGTTTAAAAATTTATTTTAAAAGGAGAATAATTATACTTTCATTATTTTATTTAAATATGGTCTTGTCAGTATTTCCGAAGCTGCCATTTTGAATTTCAAAAGTTTGACGCCGGATTTATGATCAGCGAGCCTGAAAATTACCGGGGTACCTTTTTTGTGGTGATCCGTAGCCCCTGTAAATTGATGCGCATTTGTGAGCAGTTCTGTGCTATGAAAAAAGAAATTTCATCGATATAAGAATCTATAAACAATTTTTCGCTGAGAAAAATTTCATCGGAGCTGTATGGACCCCAGGAGTTTTTTACACAGAATTTCATGTAGAAATTCTTACTATTTGTTCATTAAACAGGCACGGAAAAAAAAATTTTAGTTTAAGTGCGAAAAATGTGTTATGTGAAGTGAGCAAAAAATCATACTATACCAACAAGAGAAGCATGGTTCAGTAATAGTTTGGTATTTCAGATAGATTTAATCTACGAATAATTTGGTTATTCTACAAAATTTCTAGAAAAAAATAAAACTCTAAGTTAACTTAAGAACTAGAGCTTTTGAATCTTAAGACTCATATTTCATTTACAATATTAAAAAACTTTGAAGCAGTTGTGGAATCACGCGATATTTTCGAGTTTATCCTAGTGAAACCCACTCAAAATGCTCGACATAGCGTGGAATCTCAAGAATTATTCATTTCAAGTCACAAATGCTCATAGCTTACTATTCGCTTAACCCTTAACTGGTACACCTCAAAAAATAACACTAACAATACATCTGGTCCCAGGGACCACACCAATGCTAAAAAAACACAAATTTAGTTAGAAATGTACGTTGCTTTTTTTTGGGACGACTTAAATAAAGATCTTTTTTTTATATTTAGAAAGAATTTTTTAAAATATTTTGAATAATTGAATTAAATTGAATTTTAAATTGAATAATAAGAGAAATTTGTTTTTTTTTATGGCTCCACAGACCAGGTGTACCAGTTAAGGGTTAAACTCACTTGGACCGGACCTTATTTGTATGAATGCAATGATGAAAAATGGCACTTCTTCAAATGCCACTTTAACACAAATGCTTTGTTTAACGATATAAATTTATATTTAAGTCAGGAATTGCGGCAGTGCGTCGCCTCTTGCACCTACGTACGCGCCATCATGTACCTACATCATGTTGCACCAGCACCAGCACCAGCCCCAACAGCAACACATTCCATAAAACATAATTTTTCAATAACGCGTCAATACAATTGAAAGCCAGCCAACAACAACATTTTCCAGTCCAGCTTCAACTTGAACATGCACACAAACGCATGCGCATGCATGCACTCACGCAAAAATGGAGCACCTGTCAGTGTGAACTGGACACTCAGGCGCTGGTTGACAAACTTGTTTTTGCAAACTGTTTGCAATTCGTAGAATTTAAGAATTTTTAACCCCAACGCAATCCAATCGAGCCAAATCGAAACGAATCGAGCCGAGCTGAGCTTAATGGCATGGACTATAACGACGCAATCGTGCGACGCAGTAGGAAGACAACAGGAATTTTCATTATTATTATTACAGCTAGTAGACCTTACTTCTTCCCTTCCTTCCTTCTGTCTGTTTGCCAAGTAATAACGACAACGTAACGCCAACTGAAACGACGAATCGATTCCACTCACTGGTCCTCGTTTGCTCCCCACGCACATGCGTAGATTGGAGCAGCTTCTTTTTGATCGCAGAATTCGCAATAATTGCACTTGTTGCTCGAAACAAGCTGCTCACCACGGCGACAAACAAGGCTCGAACAGCCACTGCGACGCAGGCAAATGTGAAGACCTTCTCGGTCACGCATCGCTACGCTCTGATCGCACATTGCACCGCAGGTGCAGGTTGTGGCAACCACCACCACCACCACCAACAACAATCGTGGAACGCATCATGCTTTTAACAGTTTCGCCTTCATCTTCCTCAACGGAGATAGCAATGCGGCAACAGTCGCCGCGTGGAACAGAGTGAAGTGAATGAGATAAATTGTCCAGCTAATGCAAAGAGCTTCTCTTCTTTATATCACTCCATAGAAACGCAGTGACTGGCTCATACTTTGTCCGTAAGTTGCGTCATTATCTGCTGAGTAGGCGTGCGTATTAGCGGTACAAGTTGCTGCAGGAACACAAACACTTTGTCACACGCTCTGCTGGAGAGAAAGTGGGCGAATGGGGGGTGGTGGGAGATTGAGAGCCAGCTAACCTTATCAAGGAATATGCTATGTCCTAATGACAAAGCATCGTCGTTACACTTTAAATGCTGGGACACTTGTTCTTGCCAGCACATGTTCCTGGATAAAGTTGCAACTTTGAGCCAACAAAAGCAGCAGCAGCAGCAGCAACAACAACAACAACAACAACTACAGCAGCCCAGCGGAAACTGCTAGTCGAATACTTCATGTCTCATGGTTATCTTGCACCGCTGCATTGCGAGGAACATAAATAAAGTTCGACTCTGGTTAAATTAGCGTTGCAACAAATAGTTATCGTGTACTTCATTTATTAATATCCGCCAATATGCAATGTCAAGATGTGCAAGGTGGAAGAGAGGGAAAAGTGGTGGAGAAGAATGTGCTGGTTACCAGTCGTGCTTGATAATTAACATACAGTAATGAATATACAACTTTGTCTGAAATTAGAGGCATACTCGTTCATCCTGGCGACAGTGTCTTCAATCTTAGGATGTGCTTTATTTAAAATTATTTTTTGTGTGTTAGTGTGAAAGCTATCGAGTAAAAGGTAAGGAAATGCATTCACTTTATTAAAAGCTTGATAACTTTTTCATTCACTAGCAAAAACCTTTAATCATTACACTGTTCTTCAGAACTTACTAAGAACAGGACCTGAGATATTGGTCATTATATGCTGTTGGCTAATGCCACCTTTGATGAAGAATATTCCCTTTTTTATAGTTAAGTATTCATATTTTTGTTTATCTGAATTTGAAATTTATTTCACGGCCTTCTGCAAGGCACCCCGGCACCGGTCATAAACAAGCTCCGAAATTGTGCCAACTCCAAAAATTTGATAAAAATACTCAATAAAATTGTTAATTGAGGTGCTCCTGAAATCGTGCCAACTCAAAAAAGTTTATGAATGCATCCCAGATGAAAAACAAAGCAGGCCTGCCGATGAAAGGAATGTAGCAGATTATAATTTTAATGCTAAGGGGTCTATTTTTTAAGTTTTAAAAACTTCCTTTTTGCTTTTAAGTGAGGTGCATTATTATTTTTATTATTTATTAACAAAAAGCATCCGTACTATAAGAACTAAGTTCTTTTATAGCACAACATTAATACATTCAGGCTGTATTTCTTTATTCATTCCAGATGTGCGGAATGACTGTTTTTGTTTCTTTATTCAGTTTTGATTATCCAGAATATTCTTTTTGTATTTCTTTATTCTTACGGAATATTCCAAACGCGTTCTTTTTATACTATCAGCTAAGGTAGAATAAAAAGAATATTCCTATGTGTGTGAGGTTATATTCGATTGTTTGAAGTAAAATGTCGCTAAATGAAAATGGAAAAATTTTTTAGATTAAATGTTTTAGATTGCTTTGTTGCATTTTTATTTTTTAAATTTTATCTGGTGCATTTGTTGTCTTTAATTAAATACGAAAAATATGTTTCTGGTTTTAACAAAAAAAAAATGTTCTTTCTTTTCCAATACTGTTTCTTTATTCATTCTGTTCTGGATAAACAATATTTTCTATTCGTTCTCTTCTTTATCCGGAATGAATAAAGAAATACACCCTCAATAAGAGTACAATAACAACTTTATCAAATAATTTGCTAATGCAAAATTCCGGTTAATTTCAAAGGAAATAACTTCAATATTTTCAAGATTGTTGTAATTCGCCGACTATGTATATTATTTCAACAAAATCACAATATTACGAATGGCTCAATTGGCTAGGGCTTTAGTTTTTATTCATGTATTTTGAAATCTTGAGTTTTATTGGAATTTGTTTGGAATTTTTTTTTACATATGTTCTGTTCTTATTAGTTATTTCGTTCTGTTTTTTTGCATAAATTGCTTATAATAACAAAGCGAACGCGATAATTTTCTTACTCTGTGCTCGTACGTTTATTCTGAATGAAGCAAATAAAGTGACGAATAGTTAACAGCTGCGATGGTCGAATGGATAAGCAGATGCCCTTACACTCACGTGCCCGAGGTTCAAGTTTTCGGATAATGGTAATTTTTCAACTGCCGGCAACATTAGTTGGAAATTCAGCAGACATGCTTGCCTCCATACCCGCTTATATCTTTTTTCTATAGGTATGACCTAGCACGGCATGTCAAATTACCTGCCGTAGCACCAATGCTGCATGCATCTCATGGTATGAATGCAGCATTAATGCCGAGAGATGCATGCAGCATTGCTGCTAGGGCAGTTCATTTGGCAAGCGTGTATACATTCTGCATTCATACCATAAGATGCATGCTGCATTGCTGCTACGGCAGTTCATTTGGCCTATGACGTGCCGGCCTAGGACATGCCTATACAAAAAAGATATAAGCGGGTATGGAGACATGCATGTCTCCTGGCCTTCTGAGGCACGTTGCCAGCAGACATACAGCAGAGCTACTTTTCCAACTGGGATGCAACAAAGTCATACTTGAAGTAAGCAAGTCCTCTTGCGGAAAAGTCCCAATCTTTACATTTAGCATATGGACTTAAAATGCTATTCAAAAGTACGAAAAACCATTTCACCAAAACTGAGACAACTTAAAAAACAATATAAAAGTAAGCAACAAATTTTTTATTATAATACGCGCATTTAGTCTTTAAATTTTATGGGCCCCTAAATAAAGATATTAGGATAAAACAAATACTTTCCGATACTTGGTGCTAGAAAAAATATGATATAATTAAAATGACAGTCATCATGTTTCCCATAAATGTGTCAATTTAACGGTGTCAATGCCTTTTTAAAATTGAAATTATATTTATGACAATTTTAAAGTCAAAAATATACTAAAAGTTATTTAAAATTTTAAAATTATCACTAATATGGGGTGATTTTTTGCTATTTATTTTTTCAGTGTACATTTTTTGACAACTCACGCGTGATTCGTAACATGTAGCAAAGCCAAAAACGGTTTGCCATTTTACCATAAATAGACTAACAAACGAACAGAGCATTTTATTATTAAAATTCGTGCTCTGTGAGAAATGTGTTTTACTTTATTGGACATTAATCCACTAACCAGTGTTGCCGTTTTTGCTATTTATAGCCATAAGTTTGAGATTGGATTGCGGTAAACGGTCATTAGCCAGGGTGTAAGTGGATAACCCTCATATTGAACTTAGATGATATTGATCTTGAACACAATGAACTTAGATTACGATTGCAGTAATCGTAACAACGATTTTTTCAAAATTTTTAGTTACATAATAAACAACTTTGTTTATAATTTGATCATCAAACAATTTATTAGAGTTATTATTACTTTTGATTATATAAAAATTATATACCCAAAATAATTAAAATAAATTATTAGTTCAAAAAACTAAAACCCGACTAAACTATCTAAAAAGTATTAAATAAGAAAACATTTTCATTTAAAATTGTTGTGTCAATATTTTTTGTCTATTAAATAAACAACTTACAAATAATATAATTTATTGTATTTAATACTAATTATTCACAATGGGCCTGCACTGGCCTAAGTGTAAGAGTCGTCTACCGACTCAGCCACCTGTACCTAACCCTATACCAATTAATAGCGATGTTCAGAAGCAGCGTTGCCATATGGTCCGATATATCGGATATGTGACGATTTTAATACTTGAATCCGACGTTCCGATATTTGACCAAAATTCTTCAAAATGTTACGATTTCAGAAAAAGTAGATCCAGTGTCGGATTTTGCATATATTTTTATATACATATATATAAATAAAAAAAAAAAAATTGTGTAATAAAATTTATGGCAACTTTAAAATAAAAATATGCGATAGTACTTCTGCATTTCCAATAATGTGAAACTTTATTTTTGAATTGTTCAGCTTACCGAATTCCTCAGCTAACGTTGAGCGAATTTTTAGTCAAATAAATATTAATAAAAGTTCGCAATAGAATAGAGTTAGATACAATGAAAGGAACTCTGAATACAAAAGATTATGTGCGAATGAAATCTTTAAACTGTTTTAGTCTTGAAATTGATAAATTGAAAAGCAATGTATATATGACTTCGAAAAAATTATATTTTTTTATACATATTTTTTTTTTCACTAAAATCTAATTTTTTTGTAGTTCAAAACAACAACATTTTTTCGTTAATTTACTTGGAGCAAAAACTTACATTTATAGAGTTAAAATTGAAATATTATGTTTTATAGCTCTATGTTTTTCATTTTTACCGATTTAAAAGATCTACATTAAGCCAAACTGTGTTGCAAATGTATTAAATTTGATTTTTACTCTTCGTTTCTGTGTTCAAAAATATTTTCAAAATGTAATTTATTACAATATATCTATAATATAAAAATAAGTCGCTGAATGTGTTGCTAAGCGCAAAACTCAAGAACGGTTGGACCGATTTGGCTCAATTTTTTTCAGTTATTCATAATTGCCAAGAGTAGGTTTTTACGAAAGAAAATTTTGGAAAACCCTCCGGAAAAGTCGGGAAATTGGAAAAATCGAAAACTGATTTTTTCGCCCATGTTGTACATTTCGAAACTTTTCATTCCACAAAAAATATTTAAAAGTCTTTATATATTTTTAAAACGAACGAATACTGAATTCATTTCATGAGGTAGAATTTTTTTATACAGAATCAATATTTGAAGATTTGTGCATCTAAAAACTTTCTTCTGAAATTAATTGCGCATCACTGATTTCTCGGAAAGATTCCACTTTTACATGGATTTGTTTTGCAGAGCATGGACGTTTGTATGAAATTTTGTATGGAATTGTTCCGGAATGGCTTTTCAAATGGAAAAATAAAAAAAAAAATTAGTGGAAAACTCGAAAAACGCAAAACATTTAAAAAAAAAAATTTCGAAGAAATTTTGCATTTTATCGCATGATTCCATGATTTTGAACGATGTTAAGGTGGAAAAAATAAATACAGGTTCTGAAATCAACAAAAAAGTAACAGCATTGACTCAAACAGTTGTTTGGATGTAGTTGCTGTAAGTGTGAGTAATAGATGGCGCTCTACTTTTCGTAATGGGCAGCACTGGTTTGTAAAAAAATTGATCCAAATCGGTCCAACCGTTCTCGAGTTTTGCGCTTAGCAACACATTCAGCGACTTATTTTTATATTATAGATGAAAGAATTTTGAGTGTTTTATAGTTTTTAATTTTTGACATAATGTCATTGTTGACTTATTACCTTAAAAAAAACAAAATTGAAGAATCGACTGTTAGGCGGTACGAAGTTCGCCGGGTCAGCTAGTTTTCTATGTTTAAAATGATTATTGAATAACTCTTTTGAAAAAAATGTGCTTTATTTAAATAAATAAACCTTAAATATACGTCAAACGTCCAATAAAATGCAATATTTTATTTGTCTTCTTTGTTGTTAAATGCGACTGAAAATTTCTTAGTTCTTGTTTTCAGAGTTTCACAAATACGACGAGAAATCCTACGAGCAGAGTGCAAAAGTTACGCCGTACAATTTTTTTCATGGCAACACTGTTCAGAAGATATTTGTGGTCGTATGATACCTACCCTAACAAAACAATACATTCTAACAATAGTAAGTGATCATAAGCTTTAGGTCAAATTGCATCACGTTATATATCTAGAGGGCGACATATGACTATGTATGTATATTAGGTGGCATACTACCACCTATATCTTCTGAACATCACTATAAAGTAGTTTTAAATACAATATAGTTTATGTGGTGATCCACTTTGTCTGTAAAATACATACTTTGATACTTAAATTAAAATATATTTCTTGTTATTTTTAAATTTGGAAAAACCTTTCAAAATTTTAATAAAATAAATGATATTTTACGGGCTCAAGGTCCAATCTTTTGGTTGAAAAATAAACGTTTTGTTTAAATTTTTTTAAAATTTTTATTTTCAATATTTCGCTCGCCGTCGGCTAGCATCATCAGGTACTGTAACAAATTTTTAACAATAATTAACAAACAATTTGTTTGCACTAACTACATTTGTCAGTGCAATTGTCAGTGTCAGTCTTGTAGTTGAGTCTCTTATTTTGTGGAACGTTAATGATGTGTAGCATTTCCAAAGTGTATCGTCTCCAGTAGTTTGTCTCTTGCTCCAAAATTTGTACATTGTCAAAGTTCGATGAATGTTTGTGTTCAGCACAGTGGGCCGAAAGTGCTGTTTTCTGTTCCGATTGGCTCCGTGTTTTTTGGTCTGATTTATGTGAAGCAATTCTTGTCCTTAGTTTATTTTTAGTAGTCCCAACATATACTTGATCACATACGTTGGACCCGTCACCGTTACAAGAAATTTTGTAAACAACGTTGGATTTGTCCATCTTGTCAATTTTCGTTTTGGTCTTACTGTAAAGTTGTTGTACTGTGTTGTTCGATTTTAGCGCGATATTTACGTTGTCTTTGTCATACAAATTGGATTTTGTATATCTTTCAGATAAACCGAGAATATAAGTCAAGGATTTGTAAGTTTTAGCGTTTGTTTCGTTTTTGTCTTTTATGTTTCTTCCGAAGCGCTTGCATTACGAATGCAAGTAAGTTCTTTTCAGGAACGTGGGTTTGAGACCCAGCTAAATTAAACTTTTTGGATTAAAAGTCCTTTAAACCAAAGTTTGGATTAAAAAGTAGTTCAAAATTTTAAACCGTGTAGGAGGGGTGTATTGTATGGTCTTTGATACTTTTTTTAAAATATAATTTTTGTTATTTCTAAATTTTAAAAAAATTTTCAAAATTTTAATAAAATAAAATTCAGTTTTCGTATAAACTTTTATTGAAACAGCTCGTGATTTCTTTACACTACACTGTTAAAAATCTTTGACTAAATTTTACACTTTTTTGGATTACATATAGAACAACACCAAAAAAAGATTACTTTTTAATCCAAGCAAAAGTTAAAAATTTTCAATCCAAAAAAATATTAGTTTTTAATCCGAAAAAAGTTTAAAAAAAGCAATGTCAACTAAAAATAAAAAATTTTTCTGACCAGTTCATGTTTTGAACATACGTCCTCTGTTGTATTGGTTCAACACCTTATCCACTCGTCGTTGTTGTTAAGAAAGTTACGCTAATTTTGCATCATTACGAATGCAAGTAAGTTCTTTTCAGGAACGTGGGTTTGAGACCCAGCTAAATTAAACTATTGTTTGGACTAAAAAGTAGTACTTTTTGGATTAAAAATTCCTTTAAACCAAAGTTTGGAGGGGTCTTTGATGCTTTTTTTAAAATATAATTTTTGTTATTTTTAAATTTTAAAAAACCTTTCAAAATTTTAATAAAATTATGTTGATTATATGATTTAAATACAAATTCTTAATGTTTGATAGATTAAATCATACTTGATTTTAAATACAAATTCTAGTTGTTTGATACTTTAAAATCGTTTATTGAGCTTAAGGTCAAAGTTAGAACAATTAATTGTTCTAACGAATCTTTCCAAAGAAACAACAACAACAAAGTTTTCAATATGAAATGGAAAAAATCACTAGCTGATTTTATTGCCCAAACGGAAACAGCTGAAAACAAAATCAGCAAAAATCTAAAAACAACTTCAGTAAACATGCTTTGTTAGTGGAGACTTCCAGCAAGCTGTTGGACTCCATATAATAGCATAAGCATAGAGACTAAAGTAAAGCAAAAATACAACAACAAATTTGAAATTATGAAATTGAGAAAAACTGAGAAATTGACACTTCAAATCTCATCGCCCCGGTGGTGCAGTGCGCTAGTGCGCGCTTGCACGGGTATCACAAAGATTTCTGATGAAGCCTTTAGCCGAGCCGAAATTGCAATAAGATCAGCTAGTGATTTTTTCCTTTTCATATTGAAAACTTTGTTGTTGTTGTTGTTTCTTTGGAAAGATTCGTTAGAACAATTAATTGTTCTAACTTTGACCTTAAGCTCAATAAACGATTTTAAACTATCAAGCAACTAGAATTTGTATTTAAAATCAAGTATGATTTAAACTATCAAACATTTAGAATTTGTATTTAAATCATATAAAGTCAACATAATAAATAACAAGGTCATTTAGGAAAAAACTTTAATTTTAATAAAATAAAATTCAATTTTCGTATTAACTTTTATTGAAACAGCTCGTGTTTTCTTTACACTACACTGTTAAAAACCTTTGACTAAATTTTATACTTTTTTGGATTACGTCCTATATGTAACACCAAAAAAGATCCAAGAAAAATTTTAAAATTTTTCAATCCAAAAATGATTAGTTTTCAATCCGCAAAAAGTTTAAAAAAGCAATATAAATATCAACTTAAAATAAAAAACTTTTCTGACCAGCTCATGATTTGAACACATGTCTTCTGTTGTGCTGGTCCAACACCTTATCTACTCGTCCATTTCAGTTGTTAAGAAAGTTGCGCTTATTTTGCATCATAACGAATGCAATTAAGCTTGCAGTAAGTAAGTAAGCAACAGAGACCTGCAGCGATGAACTGCAACTGCTTTTACACTCAGTACATACTTGGTTTTTGTATGACTTCAATACCATTAATACCATGCAACATATTCTACGCCATCGAGCACACTTACAACATCAAGCATGTTGCATTAGCCAATTGTACCAAAGTTAAACACTGTGTGATGTGTGCTTCGACTTCAGTGGAAAGTATAGATGTTTGCATAAAATAATTGTGTGTATAAACCACAGCGCACGAACGGCAATCGTTATAATTATGCATTATTTTGAGCTACTGCCTCGTGTACCATTGCAGGTTGATTTCAACTTCGGCTAAGCAGTGATACAAAAGTAAGCTTACGAACGATGAAATCAGCGCGTACACTGCATTTTTACTCAAGTGTTTGTAGATTACTTCAGTATGAATAGAGTAAATAGTTTTAGGAAGTTTTAGGGGTAACTTATTTTGAAGATGATGTCAAACTTTAAAATTTAAGATGGCGGATAGAGCTGCCACCTAGATTTTTTTTTCATTTATGCGAATTCTTGTAATTTTGAAATTCTGACAACGGATTTGATTTCGAATATAATGTCACAGTTTTAAAATTTAAGATGGAGGTTAGGGTTGCCAGCTAAATTTTTACCACAGTATTGCCACCTAATAATATGTATTTTTAAGAGTTTTAAACATCATTTATCAGTGTTAAGGGGTCGCTGATTTCGAATATGAAGTCAGAATTTTAAAATTCAAGATAGTGGATAGGGTTGCCACCTTAATTTTTTGTAGTTTTATGAATTCGGGGCTGGCAAAAAAAAATGGTACACCAAAAATGGGTCGCTGAATCCGAATCCATTGTCAGAATTTCAAAATTATAAAATTTTGAAATAATAGGGTTGCCACCTAATAATATGTCTTTTCAAGAGTTTTAAACGTCATTTATCAGTGTTAAGGGGTCACTGATTTCGAATCTAAAGTTAGAATTTTAAAATTCAAGATGGTGGATAGGGTTGCCACCTTAGTTTTTTGTAGTTTTATGAATTCGGGGCTGGCAAAAAAAAAATCGTACACCAAAAATGGGTCGCTGAATCCGAATCCATTGTCAGAATTTCAAAATTTTAAAATTTTGAAATAATAGGGTTGCCACCTATAAATATGTCTTTTCAAGAGTTTTAAACGTCATTTATCAGTTTTAAACTCTTGAAAAGACATAAAATTAGGTGGCAACCCTATTATTTCAAAATTTTGATAAATTGAACAAAAGTTGTAGGCTTTATTAAAGATCTGCATGCATACAAAATCTTATCAAAATCAGTGATTAAAGGTGTTTTATAGTAAAATGGCGTCTGATATAATTTCTTAAAAAACTAAATTTAATAAATATCTTTAAAAATTTACTAAACAAATTTTTTTGCTCACTCAATTAAACTTTAGAATTTATTTTAAAAAAGAAATCAGCTCAATTGAACCATTAGCTTATGAGCTACAAGCTATCAAAAGTCACGCAAAGTAACTGCAATGTTACTGCAATGTTACTGCAAATACTTTGTGTTCGGAGAACAAAATAAGCGCTGGTTTTTTTATGCAGGAGTTACGCTTTATGTCTTTGTTTTGTTGCTTGTAAATGACCATACTTACTATTGCATACCAGAAGTTGAAAAGACCCTGCGCTGGTTGTCAAACCAACAACTCGAACATGCATTATTGTGGTCTTACGACACGCTCATACACAGTTGGCTTCAATGTTGCAAGTATGTTCGACACAACAATCGCAGCGCTTGCGTAGTGTGGTCAAACTGTCACTGTATTTGTTGAGGGTAGATTGCAAGTAGCGAAAATGCCATCGCTTGCAGATCACTGGTAAGCAAGCGAGCAGAAACATGGGTTCGAGACCCAGCTAAATTAAAGTAAAAAATATTCTGACCAGTTT